>OX401416.1:23024074-23040365 GCA_947846245.1 Cerastoderma edule
GTCAACTCCTTGCCCTGGTGGTAGGTATTCAACCCCTTGCCCTGGTTGGTAGATATTCACCCCCTTGCCCTGGTGGTAGGTATTCACCCCCTTGCCTTGGTGGTAGGTATTCACCCCCTTGCCCTGGTTGGTAGGTATTCACCCCCTTGCCCTGGTGGTAGCCCCTTACCCCTTGGTGGTAGGTATTCACCCCCTTGCCCTGGTGGTAGGTATTCACCCCCTTGCCCTGGTGGTAGGTATTCACCCCCTTGCCTTGCCCCTTGCCTTGGTTGGTATGTATTCACCCCCTTGCCCTTGGTGGTAGGTATTCACCAATTGCCCTTGATGGTAGGTATTCAACCCCTTGTCCTGGTGATAGGTATTCACCCCCTTGCCCTGGTGGTAGGTATTCACCCCTTGCCCTTGCTGGTAGGTATTCACCCACTGGCCCTTGGTGGTAGGTATTCACCCCCTTAAACCTGGGTGGAGGTATTCACCCCCCTAGCCCTGGGTAGTAGGTATTCATCCACCTTGCCCTGCTGATAGGTATTCACCCCCTTGCCCTGGCGGTAGGTATTCACCCCCTTGCCCTTGCTGGTAGGTATTCACCCACTGGCCCTTGGTGGTAGGTATTCACCCCCTTAAACCTGGGTGGTAGGTATTCACTCCCCTAGCCCTGGGAAGTAGGTATTCATCCACCTTGCCCTGGTGGTAGTTATTCATCCACTGTCCTTGGTGGTAGGTATTCACCCCCCCCCCAGACCTTGGTGGTAGGAATTCACCCATTTGCTGTGGGTGGTAGGTATTCACTCCCCTAGCCCTGGGTGGTAGATATTCACCCCCTTTGCCCTGGTGGAATGTATTCACCCCCTTGCCCTGGTGGTAGGTAGTGCCTCCCTTGCCCTGGTGGTAGGTATCTACCCCATGTTCTTGGTGGTAGGTATTCACCCCCTTGCCCTGGGTGGAAGGTTTTTACACCCTCGCCCTGGGTGGTAGGTATCGACCCCCTTGCCCTGGGTGGTAGGTATTCACCCTCTTGTGGTGGATGGTAGGTATTCACTCCCCTAGCCCTGGATGGTAGGTATTCATCCCCCTGCCCTGGTGGTAGGTATTCACCTCTTTCCCTGGTGGTAGGTATTCACCCCTTGCCCTGGTGGTAAGGTATTCATCCCCCTTTGCTCTAAGTAATAGGTAATCCCCCCTTGAGCTGGTGGTAGGTATTCACCCACTTGCAGTGGGGTGGTGGATATTCCCCGTGCCCCCTGGCCCTGGTGGTAGGTATTCAACCCCCTTGGCCCTGGTGGTAGGTATTCAACCCCCTTGGCCCTGGTGGTAGGTATTCATCCCCCTTTGGTGGTAGGTATTCACCTTGGGTGGTAAGTATTCATCCCCCCCCCCCCCTTGAGCTGGTGGTAGGTATTCACCCACTTGCAGTGGGGTGGTGGATATTCAACCCCCTGGCCCTGGTGGTAGGTATTCAACCCCCTGGCCCTGGTGGTAGGTATTCACCCCCTTGCCCTGGTGCTAGGTATTCATCCCCCTTGCCCTGGTGGTAGGTATTCACCCCTTTCCCTGGTGGTAGGTATTCACCCCCTTGCCCTAGTGGTAGGTAGTCACCCCCTTTGCTCTAAGTGATAGGTAATCCCCCCCTTGAGCTGGGTGGTAGGTATTCACCCCCTTGTCCTGGGTGGTAGGTATTCAACCCCCTGGCCCTGGTGGTAGGTATTCAACCCCCTTTCCCAGGTGGTAGGTATTCAACCACTTGCAGTGTCCGGTAGGTATTCAACCCCCTTGCCATTGGTAGTAGGTATTCTCCCCTGCCCTGGGTGGAAGTCGACCCCTTGCCCTGGGTGGTAGGTATTCGACCCTTTCCCTGGTGGTAGGTATTCATCCCCGTTGCCCTGGTGGTAGGTATTCACCTCTTTCCCTGGTGGTAGGTATTCACCCCCTTGCCCTGGTGGTAAGTATTCATCCCCCCTTTGCTCTAAGTTATAGTTATCCCCCCTTGAGCTGGGTGGTAGGTATTCACCCACTTGCAAAGGGGTGGTGTATATTCAACCCCCTGGCCCTGGTGGTAGGTATTCAACCCCCTGGCCCTGGTGGTAGGTATTCAACCCCCTTGTCATGGTGGTAGGTATTCAACCCCCTGGCCCTGGTGGTAAGTATTCATCCCCCTTTGCTCTAAATGATAGGTAATCCCCCCTTGGGCTGGGTGGTAGGTATTCACCCACTTGCAGTGGGGTGGTGGATATTCAACCCCCTGGTCCTGGTGGTAGGTATTCAACCCCCTGGCCCTGGTGGTAGGTATTCAACCCCCTTGTCTTGGTAGTAGGTATTCAACCCCCCTGGCCCTGGTGGTAGATATTCAACCCCCTTGCCCTGGTGGAAGGTATTCACCCCTTTCCCTGGTGGTAGGTATTCACCCCCTTGCCCTAGTGGTAGGTAGTCACCCCCTTTGCTCTAAGTGATAGGTAATCCCCCCCTTGAGCTGGGTGGTAGGTATTCACCCCCTTGTCCTGGGTGGTAGGTATTCAACCCCCTGGCCCTGGTGGTAGGTATTCAACCCCCTTTCCCAGGTGGTAGGTATTCAACCACTTGCAGTGTCCGGTAGGTATTCAACCCCCTTGCCCTTGGTAGTTGTTATTCACCCCCTGCCCTGGGTGGAAGTCACCCCCTTGCCCTGGGTGGTAGGTATTCGACCCTTTCCCTGGTGGTAGGTATTCACCCCCTTGCCCTGGTGGTAGGATAATTCACCCCCATGCTCTAAGTGGTAGGACTCCCCTTGCCCTGGGTGGTTGGTATTCACTCCCCTTGCCCTGGGTGGAAGGTATTCGACCCTTTCCCTTGGTGGTAGGTATTTACCCCCTTGCCCTGGTCAGTAGGTATTCACCCCCTTGCCCTGGTGGTAGTTATTCATCCACTGGCCCTTGGTGGTAGGTATTCACCCCCCATGCCCTGGTCGGTAGGTTTTCACCCCCTAGCCCTTGTTGGTTGGTATTCACCCCCATTGCTCTGGGTGGTAGGTATTCACCCCTCTTACCCTGGTCTGTAGGTATTCACCCCCCTTGCCCTGGGTGTTAGGTATTCACCCCATTGCCCTGATCGGTATTCAGCCCCTTGCCCTGGTGGTAGGTATTCACCCCCTTGTCCTGGTTGGTAGGTATTCACCCCCTTGACCTGGTTGGTAGGTATTCACACTCCTTGCCCTGGTTGGTAGGTATTCACCCCCCTTGCCCTTGCTGGTAGGTATTCACCCACTGGCCCTTGGTGGTAGGTATTCACCCCCTTAAACCTGGGTGGTAGGTATTCATTCCCCTAGCCCTGGGAAGTAGGTATTCATCCACCTTGCCCTGGTGGTAGGTATTCACACTCCTTGCCCTGGGTGGTAAGTATTCACCCCCCTTGTCATGGTGGTAGGTATTCACCCCCTTGCCCTGGGTGGTAGGTATTCACACTCCTTGCCCTTGGTGGTAGGTATTCACCCCCCTTGCCCTGGGTGGGAGGTTTTCACCCACTGGCCCTGGTGGTAGTGTGACGGTAATAGGATCTATGTATAAATACTATTTCAACAGTCTTGCTGTGGAAGCCGGCTCTTAATGGTGATTCATTAGAGTGGTTGGCTTTTTCTTGAAGTTAAGCAACATACCAAGTGGTTAGTATCAGGATGGGTGACCTGCGACAGCTTTACTCGGAGAGGAACCCGATACATGTTACAAAATTCGTGGCAGTGGTGGGATTTGGTTTGATATCACCATCATTCCCGTACCCTTAATTGCTCATAGCATGTTCTCGACCCTTGTTTCTGCTATGTAACAGTGTTAGAAATGGCAGTGACACTGGTAAGTCCGGTTTTGGCTATGAGGCTATACATCAGTGGAACTCCCACATACTTGCAGCTTCGGCTCATACTTGCTGGGTTTTCCAACGGTGTACAAGTGGTTAGTACCTGGATTGGTGACCCACGATGGCTTTACCCAAGAGGGACCCGATACATGTTACAGTAGGTATTCATTTTGTAGGTGTTCACCCCACCCACCCTATAGTAGGTCAGTACTAGTTGTAGGCAGATAAGCAGGACACCAAACCCCCCCCCCCCGTACGAAGCTAAAAAACCGGGTGTTTGGATGAACTTTGGTCTATATTCTTAATTGTTAATTTGGGAAACCCTTGAGGTTGAGGAATATCTCATTGAAATTGAAGGTGAAGTGACCTACTTTTCTCCGATTAAAACAATAACAAATCGATCGATGTGTCTTACCTGATCTTCACAGACCCACCCGGTCGAGGCCGTAAGTACACAGTATACAATTGAGCCAAACAGCACACGATTAAATGTAAAATTACAAGAATTTCCCTCCAATTCTGCAATATACTGCCTCTATTTCCCTCGATTCTAACATCAGAATAAACGAACGATAACTCTTGCAGCCGCTCTTGCAAAGGAGGGTGTGTTTGTTTCGACCAATCAGAGCCCGGTGCTTATCCCGGTTACAAGATCGTAGAATGAAAAATAACATACCTCCACCAACGAAGGGCCAATCGTATCTACTCGGCAATCCCCGTAACAAGCCGGGGATTGCCGAAAAGAGCCGATTGACAAAATATGAAACAAAGATTTGTTGATATGATCATCTTTAATGAAAAGGGTAAAAAACCCATTCAATTGTGATATATAACCAATTTGTGTGTATTCAAATACATATTTAGTGCCTGTGTGCATTTTGCGTTATCCGCCGGAAATAAGGCGAATTACCCCAGGATTTCTGGTGTATTCATGTACTGCCTACGAGGTATATCTACCGACTTGTTACGGGGATTGCCGAGTAGATACGATTGCAGCATTCCCCCTCTATGTGTGAGGGGTCCAATCGGTGACGAGAAAAAATATGGGCACCAATCAGAAAAAAGGTAGGATTGACCAATAAGATTATTGCTTATTGCTTCCATTTCCGGTAATTTACAGAAAAATACAAAGACACTAACAATTGTTAACATATGATTGACGGGAAAAAATGAATTTGTTTTGTCAACTCTATGTCACGATGCTAAAAATGAAACAACATCAACGCCTCCCTGATAAAACTGATTAACCCTTTCCCAAACAATAACGACATTTGACCACTTTGTTGCAGACGACTCTGGAAAGCGTTGTGAGAAAAGGAGAAATTGCTCATAATGAGCAATTTCTCATTTTCCCGCAATGTTTTCTGTCCTATTAGAAGATTGTTTTTCAATTTCATCACTTTTTAAAATGTCGTCTACGAACTCTTTCAATTTGGGACAGTCGAAATTTGGTGTTTGGGAAAGGGTTTAAACAATGTCGTTGGTGTTGAAGCGATTTGCTTCGCCACACTTATTTCGAAATCAATCCTTTGTGGTTATTTGTGTTGGTAAAAAGATAGTCACATCTTTTTATATGTGCGCTAAATAACCGTGGATTTTGATGCACCATTAAAAAACAATAGCCCATTAGCCAATCTAGTGATAATCAAAATCGGTATATCCGACTCATTCCATGCATGAAAGCATTGGGCAATACCTTTTCCCGTACCATTTTAGTTTTAAAAAAAATATTGAATCCAAAGGTAATCAGTTTTGTTAAGATTTCAACATTTAGTTACCCTTCTGTTCCCCAGTCAAGGTCGTTACCATTCTAAAATTCAAACTGCAATAAAACACACAAACTATTCGATTAGGTAAAATGTAAACTTTTACTATATCAAGAAAGTAATCGATATTGTATTGGCAAAAAGGATTTGGTTTTGACGATAACCATTTCGCTGCAAACATGAATGATATTCAGAAGAAACTTGCATTTAAATCTGTGAATTTGATTTATATTAATATACTTAAAAAATAAAAATCTATGTCAAATGCGAATGTAGGTAAAAATGCCAGAGGTAAAAAAAGCCAGAGGTAAAAAAGCCAGAGGTAAAAATGCCAATACAAATGCCAGTGGTAAAAATGCCATAGGTAAAAATGCCAAAGATGTATTAAACCATCTTTTTCTTCTTTTTTTACAGGCTAAATGGTTATTTGAAGGACTAAGTACTGTAAATAGTTCTGTTTCTATTTTACAATCTTAAAGGCACATAAAAGGAGATGAGTAGAAATAAATTACTAAAAAAATATATGGAGTTATTTTATTATTTTCATAAAAGTCATGACAATTAATTTACGAATGCATTGAGACCCTATTAAATAGACTCCTTTAACATAAGTTATTTTGTGCTTGAAATATATTAGTCTCCAATTCAATCATGTTTATCAACAACCTGTTTGTTTACATATTCAAAATAACGAATTCTGATTGGTCGGTTCAAACATGTGTGTATCAACTGTCAAGGTCAGGGGTGAAGAATCGCACAATTAAACTGGTTAATCTGGGTTAATTCTTGTTGGCTTTCACGTTTAAGTTGTGCTTATCGGATTTTTTGGTGATAACTGTTTGAATCTGAACAACAGTTAACCAATTAATATAGCTTTATATAGCATTAATCTCCTTTTATGTGCCTTTAAGGGTTAGTTAGGGGAATGTTTTGAAGCCGTAATTTTTTCATATAATTACCTATGTAAAAATGCCCAGATTGTGATTTTTCATTAATTTCATGACAAAAAGGTTGTTTTGGGTTTGTTTGATTTTGTTTTTTTGTTGTTGTTGCTTGTTGCTGTTTTTTTTTTTGGGGGGGTGGGGGTTTGGGGGGGGGAGGAAGCATGGATATATGAACACAAAAACAAACTTCCATGTACAGTTAAACTAATTTTAATGAGGAATATAAACAAACCTTACTAATATTTACATACATACCATGTAACTAACAAGTTATACAGGGTATTGTATTATAGAACTCTGCATTAGTTGTGATTTACTTTTAATTTGTTCATGTTTTAATAAAAGATTAATTTTTCCTTTAAAGTCATTCAAATTGAACCTAGAATAATGACCTGAAAACTCAATTATTTATATGCGTAGTCATGCAGCACACAAATAATGCAGAATAACATAAATAGCCATGTAACTTTCATATTATGTATCATACTGTTGAACTTTTGTCATGTTTTAAATATATATTTTTAAATCACTCATAAAGAACATTGCATTATAATGCTTTAAGGCACTACTATTAACATAAGTAGTCATGCAACTCACAATTTAGTGTTACAAAAACAGTAGCTGATATATAAACATAAGAGATAAAAAGTACACAATATAGAACAAAAAACATTTTATTTGTCTTTTTACATTTGACTTACATAATCCGATTACATAGTTGACTTATATATTCTCTTTTCATTAGCTTTTTTGTAATTGACTCTGGTGTCAAAACACACAAGGATGTCTGAAGTAAAACAGCTTTAAAAATGTAATGCAGAATGTTGTTTTGAAGGATTCTGAATTACTTGTGATTTGCATTATTGGTCATGTTTTATATTTCTGTTAAGGTCATTCATATAGAACCTTGAATGATAGCACAATTATTTACATACAACGACAATAAAGTCACAAGTAATGCAGAGTACTAACTGGAGTACTCTGTAATATTTGTTAGATAAATTTCATTTCCATCTTGCTCATGGGTCATATAGTCTCACAGCCTTTCACAATATCACTATTTGACTATCACTATATATCACATGTGGCGGATGTTGTGCCCTATCGCACGGACAAAGCTCTCGAGTGTTCGCGTGCCAGCTGTGTATTCCGTGCATAAGTTTTGCAGGCGTTCCTGGAGTTCCACATATTCACATTGCTTCGCCCTTGGCCTGAAATTTCCAACTCGGTGCTGGGCGATGGATGCAGCTGCTGCTTTTCCCTCCAATCGCAGAGACTTGATCAGCTTCCAAATGTGTGGATGGGTGTGCCCGACGCTGTGGGTGAATTTGTGGTTCCACCCTTCACACTGATTATTAGTTCTGGGTTCATTGTTCATTGTCGCCTCATACACATTCCACTCATTGACATTGAACCGTGGTGGCACTCGTCTGATGATGTTGTTTCCCTGACGAATGACTTGTCGGAATCTGCCGTTAACATATGTACTGTCAAAGTATGTGACCAGGGCCTCAGCTTCTGGCACAGCTGCTGCCCTGACAAAGTCAAGTCCATTGACAACATCTGCTGGCGGGAGAAACGCATGTCCATCAAGCATTCCACATGTCTGTTTGAATTCCTTGATTGCTTTGTAGTCTTCTGTTATGCCGAGATCTTGCACCTTCCGCCATGTGGTTTGACACAGATGGTAGAAGCACCATTGTACCACAACATCTTCACCGAACACACTTCGCACAGCCTGTCTCACACCAATTTCAAAATTTAGAAGAACAGTCTGCGGATCTGGCGGGTTGAGCCCAATATCGGCACAGCTTTCAACGATAGCATGAAACAGGTTC
This sequence comes from Cerastoderma edule, assembly GCA_947846245.1. Classification (NCBI taxonomy): domain Eukaryota; kingdom Metazoa; phylum Mollusca; class Bivalvia; order Cardiida; family Cardiidae; genus Cerastoderma; species Cerastoderma edule. The sequence continues at coordinate 23,032,445 of OX401416.1, forward strand.
TCATACGATGTCTGCCTCTTGTCTTCCATCAATGCATACAACACTGGCACTTCCGCACTACCCAGTGGTACCATTATGACGTACAACTGTCTGAACTGAGTTGGACACATGGCATGGTTTCCATCCATGAACCACTTGTCCGAATCAGCCAGAAGTCGGAGCACAACTGAGGGCTTGTCCCGTGTAGCCTTTGCAGCAGCTTTCATCGCAGCTCTGGATTTTGCAGCGTCTACTTTCGCTTGACTTGGCAAGTGGTTGTGCTCATTTTTCACTGTCATGGTTTTCATGTTTTTGTCTGTTCTGGCTGTGGCTTTGCATTTTGAATTTTTTCGTGTGCATGCCCAAAACACTGATACTCTAGAGCTCTCTCTCTTGGTAAACATAAAACCATCCTTACACAGTTTTGGACCACCTTTGTTGCTCTGCATGATCTCCATGATTGTTCATTAATTCAATTCACTTTCCACATAGAAGTTGTATGATGTTGACTAAGATAAAACTTAAAGAATAATGAAGATACTATTGAAAGATAAATGTGCTGATTTCTTAAGTGTCTAAGTACTCTATTATGATTGGATCAATCAAATTCCATTAGCCGGACTGCTAAACAAAAGGAGAACTTAAAAAACCTGTGTGAATTCACACATATCTTTGATTGCCTGATCACCAAATCCAACAGGCACTACTCAACAAAGTATTAAGACCAACATATTTCATTAAAATGACAACAGGGTTGGCTTTGATCTTTAATTGGCACTGTCATTTCATTGTTTGGTCCTGTTTTCACAGTTTAATTTGCAAAATAACCTTATAGAAATAACAGTAAATTGCTTTTGGAAAGCATAATTTTTAAAGCATTGTATTATGATAATTTAACATTTACAAAATTAGGTAGTCTTGCTTTGTATATTATCTTTTAATATAATTGATGAATTATCAAGAAAAGGTCTCTTTGGTCTATATAGAAAGATAAGAAATCTTGATATTCCTATTGATTGCCAAATAAAATTGTTCGATTCTACTATATTGCCTATTTTGACATACGGTTGTGAGGTCTGGGGTTTCTCTGACTTGATTTTGATAGAAAAAGTCCATACTGATTTTATGAAACACATTTTAAATGTAAAACGTAGTACACCTCATGTTATGTTGTACGGTGATCTTGGAAGATACCCTCTCTGTATTGCAATTAAAAAAAGAATCATTGGATTTTGGTATAACCTTATTAATAACCAACATAAGCTGTCTTTTGTGCTATACAATTTCATTTTTTCTGAATATGTTAGATCGGATAGACCTGATAATTGGTTGTTGTTTGTTAAGTCTATATTAGATGAGTGTGGTCTGAGTTACATTTGGACCAATCAATATTTTAATGGATCTAAAGACATGCTATTAAAGAAAGTTGAAAATAGTCTTAAAAATCAATATTCACAAACGTGGCATGGTCAGATCTCAGACTCTTCTAAATGTTTAAATTATCGTATGTTCAAAAGTGAACATAAATACGAAAACTTTTTAAGTAGTCTACCCTCATTCCATGTACAGAGCCTCATTAACTTCAGAATGTGTAACAACTATCTTCCTGTAGAAAGGCTCCGATGGTCAAGAGTGGATTTGAATGATAGAATATGTACACTTTGTAACTCTGGTGATATTGGTGACGAATTTCATTATCTTTTTAAATGCTTGTATTTTGCAAAATCTCGTAGACAATTACTGCCACACAGATATTTACATAATGTTAATGCTTACAACTTTCAAGATCTGATGAATGGGAATGATGAAACGCTACTCAATGTCTGTAAATTTGTCACTATTTTCCTTAAGCATTTCACAAAAACCACCGGGCAGATATCATAAAATCATGATTACTGTCCAGATTTATAACTATGATTAATAAGACAATTGTCCGTCTATTTCCAGAAAGTCGTCTTTTTTTCACCAAATAATGTGATTTCTTGGAACTAAACCGACAACAAACCTCTGTTTTTTATATAATTCTCTACGAGTGGGTGGGGTGTTAGTATGTGGATTTGTGTGTGTGTGTGTGGGGGGGGGGGGGGTGCGCGTGTGTTTGTCTGTTTATGTGTGCGGATGTATGTGTGCTTGTAGCCTGGTTGATTACTTACTTTGGACTTTGTATTTGTATATCATATCACAAATGTATGTGCTGAGTGAATAAAATAAACTGGGTTTGGTCTAGTAAGAATAATGATATAATTCGATATTTGAAACAAAAGTAAATTAAAATTGTAGCAGGAACAATATTAACCAATAATTAAACAAGTAAACTTTCAAAATGATTTTTAAAAGTGATTTTATATATATTTGGAATTTTTACCTCTTGCTTTTTTTCCTCTGGCATTTTTACCTTTGGCATTTTTACCTAGTTGCCTATGGCATTTTTTCCTCTGGCTTTTTTACCTCTGGCTTTTTTTACCTATGGCATTTTTACCACTGGTATTTTTACCGCACACCGTCAAATGCGTATTCTTTGAGGACAAAACTATGATGCTATTAACAAGATAAAGGGTAAGGCACGTATTGTGTGATGTACGGCGGTGTCTGGATTAGTATCTGTATCTATCCCGCCAGAATTTACCTGTCATTTTAACTCCGCCCCTTTCTACAGATTTCCCGACAAGCACTAGCTAGAAAAGTCGATATTCCCTTGACGCGCTTTTACATCAAACGCATCCAGACGTAGAGTGTAACTATAGGGGCGGATGCATGACTACCAAACGCGTGTCTTCTTTCATTATTTAACCCATTTATTACTAGATTTGTATATTACCATACGCATTAGGAAACAACTATATGAGGGACTTAAAGAAGAAAATCGTTCATGGCGAGCAATTTCTCCATTTTTCTCACAGCTGTTTTAACATTCTCTTCTTCTCACAGTGGTGTTAACAACCAGGGTACTGTTTTACTAAACGGCATAGAGAAATATTTGCGTAAGTCAAAACTGATTTACATGAATAGTGTCCTAAATAAAAGTACAATATTGTAATGCTACACATCATAGACCGAAATCACCAATCGTATCTACTTGGCAATCCCCGTAACAAGTCGGTAGATATATATTTTAAGAAATGGTCGAGGTGTTCCGAATGCGAAATCACGCGCCGGCCATCTTGGATTCAAAATGAGGCTCTTAAGGCAAACAAACCGATAATCATGTGAGGCCTCATCATGTCCGCGTATCACTAATTCTTCTACAACATTTAATTTCATCGACGTTTTCATCAAAATATTAATAAAACCAATATTTATCATTATTATTTCATTTTTTTATGTTTCCTTGTTGCACTCCTGCAGTTTTAAATAACATAATCACAATAATCATAGTTTGTTTACAGACAAAATAATTAAAAGTCAAAATATCAATTTAACATACATAACATAACATAACATAACATAATTTTATTAAGACATTAAGCACACAAGCTCATAGTCAATACATATATAATTAATTACATGCGATTGATATGGTGGTCAATATAAGCAATATACATATTCACAATAATTGTATCAAAAATACAAAAATAAAGTAAGGAAAAATGTGAAAAAAGATAATTAGGAAAAAAATGGTGAGAGTGGTTTGGTTTTGATAGGTGCTTCTGGAATGGTCTATTGTTCTATGGAAAAGCTATTTCTTCTTAATTTGAATGCGTGTTTGTAGTAACTGGATAGTCGAATGAGAAGAGGTTTTCCATCGGTATTCAGTAACTGGGTGAATTTAAACATATTTGGGTGATTAGCAAAATGTTTTGGAATATAAGTTGATCTAAGGTCTTTGAAATAAGGACACACTAGCGTAAAATGATATTCATCCTCTATGTCATGTAGAGTACATAAATTGCAGTATCATATAATGTTCATGTGAAGACGTATTTTGCTTAATATTGGTTTGGCGTCCTTTTTCTATATTTAGTTCATGTGAAGATAATCGTATTTTGCTTAAAATGGTGCGCTGTGTTTTGTTTTCTATAAGTGTAATGTAAGTAGATAGTTCGTATGTTGTTTTTAGTTTATGAAATAACTGCATAGATGTTGAGGTACCAATGTTATTATGCCAATTACTGATATGGATATCCTTGATCCGTGTTGTGAATATGGGCATGAACCTATCTATATCGACTGATTTTGGATAAAGCCAAATTTCACAGAATCCAGTTGTTTCTAGTAAATTCTTAACATTTTTGCTCCAATTTTTAGAATGTTTATTATCTTCTATCTCTGTTATTTGCATGTTGATAAGTGATGACAAAATACAATTGTTATTCTTCTTATGAAATAGTTTTAGCCAGTACTTGATAATGCGTATATATCTATTAATGATTAAGGGGAATCTGCCTAGTTCTGATAGCAATGCTAGCGAGTTAGTTGATCGTTTTACGTTTAATATGCGTTTGCAAAATTTCCTATGTACTCTTTCTATATTTTCTGCTTGTTGAAAACCCCAGACCTCACAATTATAACTAAGGATAGAATTCACATAACAATCAAATAGATTTAAAAGTATTTTGACAGGAATATCATAACCTTTAGTGATGCTAAATAATGAACCCATTGCTCTTAAGGCTTTGCCAACAAGTGTTTGGGTTGCTTGTTGAAACGATCCCCCGCAGGTAAAAACTATTCCTAAATAACTGAAGCTACTAACTATTTCTAGAGTTTTACCTGCATATACCCATTGACAATCTTTTTTTATTTGACCTCCTTTTCTAAAAACCATGATTTTTGTTTTTTCAATATTAACTGTTAATTTCCATTTGTTGCAATAACTTTCTAATTTTTGTAAAAGTTCTTGTAGTCCTTCTTTTGTTTCTGAAATAAGTACGGCATCGTCTGCAAATAAGATGATATATATTACTATTTGATCAATTGTGAATCCTTCTAAGTTTGCTTCTTGGAAATGCATTTCAATATCATTTAAAAACAGAGAAAACATTATAGATGAAGTTATCTCCCCTTGGAAAAGGCCTATGTCCCTTTCAAAAAAACTCCGACATGGTATTAAGGTGTTTAACACACATTTTAACGTTAGCATACATCGATTTTAAAATTCCAAAAAGTTTACCATCTATACCTGATTTTACAAGTTTATACCACAGTGCGTTTCTGTCTATACTATCGTACGCCTTTTTAAAGTCGACGAAACAGGTAAAAAGTTTACATTTTTTCTTTAACTGTGTTTCTATTAGAGTGTTTAAAATAAATACGGCATCTACAGTACTGTATCCAGGTTTAAATCCAAATTGAGCGTCTGTTAAAACATCGTACTGCTCTGCCCATTTAGTAAGCCTGTTGTTCAAGATAACAGTGAACAGTTTAGAAAAACAACTTGTAAGAGTAATTCCCCGATAATTGTTCGGGTCTGATGGGTCACCTTTTTTGTGAATGGGGATAATTAACCCTTTCCCCCATGAAGTTGGGAATATACCTGTATTAAGAATATGGTTAAAAACAATTAACAACACTTTATCTGTAATATCTATGCTCTCCTTGAAATATTCGTAGAGAATGTCGTCAAAAGCACAAGCTTTATTGGATCCCAATTGTTTGCATGCAGTGTGTATTTCCTGCAATGTAATTGGTTGATCTAGTTTATCAAAAGTTGTCTCAGTGCGTAAAGGGATACAAAATTCCGATACATGTTCGTTTGAAAGTTCTGCTGATAGATTTTTGAAATGGTTATAGAATTGTTCTGTCGATATAATTGAGTCTTTTACTGAAGGTTTCTTTTTCTTAAACATTTTCCAAAATTCACGTGGTTTCGTTCGTCGCATTATATACATCTTGTTTGCCAAATCTTTGTTATGCTGGGCTTTTTTCTTTTTGCAACAATACTTAAAGTCTTTACGTTTCAAATACATGTGTTTGCGGTTAGACTCGGATAACTCTCGGTTAAGGTTCTTAACTGCATCTTTATATGCGTTTCGTTTCGTTCTGCATTCTATGTCAAACCAGTTATTCTGGTGTTTATCTTGGTCAATGAAAGATACATCTGAGCAACGTATGTTTTTCTTGAAGTATTTATTGCCACAAGAGATAAAAAAGTCACTGCATAAATTAACCAGGTGATCCGAGTCTGCGCGTGTTTCAGTCTGTTGTAATAACAAATTTTCTAATTGGTCTATACCTGTGGTTAAATCCTGTAAGAACATTTCTCTATACAAAGGGCCCCATTTGATAACATTTTTAACAGTGCTGGAATTTTCATTGGTAATGCGATGATGTATTCTCAATGAAAATGCCAGAGGTGCATGATTTGAGAGATGAGTAAAGTTCTGAACAGAAAAATCGTTGATAAACTCGAAATTCTCTGTCATTGTGAGAAGATAATCTACAGTACTTTGCCCATTATATGTTAAACATGTTATTTTACCGATTTCTCGGTCGGAGTGCAGACGACCATTTACGATACGTACGTTAGTGGTTTTGCATAAATCTAATAAATATTCTCCAAACCGATTTGATTTTGGATCAGACGATTTACGGGCTGGGGGTGGCAAAGTACAAAGAGTATCTTCACAATCTAAAACATAGTCATTTTCAATATAATCTCTTTTGTTTCCTACACGGCTATTTGTGTCGCCACAGACAAATACTTTACCGGCTGTATTATAAGAATTGATATCATTTTCTAAAACATTGAAAATATCATAATCGGATAATGCATGAACAGGTGAATTCTCTGGTGGTACATAGATAGCTGCTAGATATAAATCACATTCATTTTTAAAAAATATTTTGTCAATTTTTAACCAAACAATAGAATCATGTTCATTTTTAACTAGCTTAACCCCTTTTCTTATGTCGTCCCTAATGTATACAATAATACCACCGCTGGCTCTGTTGGCACGTCTATTTTGAAGTCTTCGGTACGAATGAATCGGGTTCGAATATCCATTTAGGTCTATCAATGAGTTCTTCTTGGTCCATGTTTCACTTAAACATATGATGTCGTATTCATTAATTAATTCTAAAAATTCATGCGTTGATCTTTTGTTCGCTGTAAGCCCTTCGATATTCCAGGCTATACACTTTAATCCACTCTCACAGGGTTCCTAATCGCGGTACAAAACGTTGTCGATGTATAATTTGTCTACTAGTAAATACGCGTCCTTGTTTTTCTCTCGTGCGGCTTTCATAACGGGAATCAGTTTACGTCGTTTTTCTAGTATTTCTCTCGGGAACTGCTCGGAGATGCCATAGTGGGTACCTTTAAGGTACATGAATAGGAATTCGTTTCCGACCTCATCATATCAATAATTTTCAAAACAACCGTATATTAACAAATTAAACTTGTTTACGGTGATTATGCAATTAGAATGTTATTTTGACAAACTTTGATCTTAATTAAGCATTTTATTATTTTATTAAAAAAATACATCAACTTGTGTGTACATCTTATCGTTGTTATTGTGTTGAGCGATGAATATAGGGTTAAATTCATATTTGGTCAGTACCCATTTCTTACATATAAATTTTGGGCTGAAGACGAAAATTCCCCAATTGTCTACAATCTTATACCAAATTTCACACCTTTCAAGACAGAAGTCCCATCTCTTCTATTGGTGTATATTGAGCTGTGTTTGACACAAGTTGCGTATTAAAATTAATGCAAGTTATTATCATATTTTTCTATAATGGGATGTTGGTTAAAAAATGTGTTTATAGTGTAGATCCAGAATAGAATTAGACAATTAAACGTAAAAAACAAAGATGCCTCTAGACTGAGATTTTGTGAATCCTACACTTTTTGCATTCAATTCTATTTACAACTGATTCTTTTTTCAACTTCAAGTTATTATATGTGTCTATGGTGGGATGGTGGTTAAAAATGTGTGTATTATCCAGAACATAATAAGACAATTAAGTGGAAAAGAACGAAGATGCCTCGAGACTG
>OX401416.1:23040865-23362296 GCA_947846245.1 Cerastoderma edule
GTGATTTGAAGGGCCTTATACGTTCAAATTCAGTTCTCAAACCACAAGACCAGGAAGGGCAATTATGAATGGATGATTAACTCTTTACCATCTGAACACCATGACATTGATTTTACTTGAAGCAGACGACTTTAGAAAAGCTTTGTAACCATGCGAAAATCCCTCTTTCAGTTCTGCTGTTGTAATATGTGAATAGATTGAAAAAGCATTGTGGCAAAAGGAGAAATTACTTGTGACAAGCAATTTCTCCTTTTGCCAAAATGCTTTTAGAAAGTTGTCTACTTGTAGACCCAAAAACGTGGTGTAAGGTGGTAAAATGTAAATGAAACATCTGTGTCAAAATGAGGTATCATTGTAAACGGTTTAAATTTTTCTTATTTTTTTAGACCAATCTTTAACACACGATCATGCGATTATTCTCAATAAATCTCACATCTTTTCAGTCAATCAATACTTTTCATTACACATAATCATGCAATTAATATCAATTAATCTCAGTCGACAAATGCTTTCCATACTTACCCGTTTTTGTTTTTCATCGATATTATGCTGAAGGCGGGCAGTGATTTCTCCAATATGGTCGTCTGTCTGCTTTATTTCCTGCTTTATTAACTTCTTTATGTAATTCCTGAAACACCATTGAATATAGTACATTCTATATGGCCTAGAATGTACAAAAGCCTACCCTATGAATATCTCGAAAGTGCTATTTCGCATCAATCTCTGCTCAATGAAGAGTCTGATCTTAGGCAAAGTTCTTAGTCAATTGGAGGCTTTGTACATAAAGGAACTTTTCCATGGATTGTCATTTGAGAGTAACAATTGCCCAAAAGCTGACTTAAACAAACCCCATTACTATAGAAATGAGAAAATCCAATTTTTGTGCATTAACCCTTTCCCAAACAACAAATTTTGGACTGTCCCAAATTAAAAGAGTTTGCAGACGACATTTCAAAATGTATTGAAATTGAAAAATTTTCTTCAGATAGAGCAGAAAACCTTGTTGGAAAAGGAAAATCGTTACGAGCAATTTCTCCTTTTCCCACAATGTTTTCTTAAGTCGTCTGCAACAAAGTAGTCAAATGTCGTTATTGTTTGGGAAAGGGAAAAACTGAAACTTTTGTTACTTTTAGCGCTTTTATGGAAAACTATAAACAGATGTCGGATTGCTCTCTGAAACACTGCTTAAGTGTCACATTCTCACCTATTTCAATAATGTTTCACAATATAAATAGAGAATGTGCACATACAAAGTAAAACATTTAGTGTGGTAACTCCTTCAGTTTTACACGTAGTCTCTCATAGAGATAATCCATTATAATCATAGTAAACCATCCATCAACACAGAAATTTCAGTTTTGCACTAACATTTCTGAAAAGAAACTTTAGTACTGCGCTAACCCTATGATAGAGTCAGTGAATTTTCTGATGGAGATACTTAAGTGATGCTATAACCCTCAAATAGAGATACTTGAACATTTCACTGTTGCTATCATAGAATCAGTGAATTTTCTGATGGAGATACTTAAGTAATGCTATAACCTTCAAATAGAGATACTTGAACATTTCACTGTTGCTATCATAGAGTCAGTGAATTTTCTGACGGAGATACTTAAGTAATGCTTTAACCTTCTGATAAAGATACTTCAAAATTACACTGTTCCTATGCTAGAATGGCTAAGTACTGCACTAGCCCCCCCAGAAGAGATAGTTTGGTACATGTATTACACAGAACTTTCAGAAAGAATGCACCAAGGGGTATCTTTATTAGAAAGAATGCACCAAGGGGTATCTTTACTAGAGGGTAAGTGTCTAAAAATGGCGCTGGTAATAGGCGTAAGATAACTCACCCTGCGGTTGGACTCAGATTTGAGTTTGCGGCAGACGAGGCGAGGGATTGGCGTAGGTCACGTATACTCTGTATTGCACTGTTGATCTCCCCCTTATCCTTGGCCGATTTCACCCGCGGCTTGTGACTGTGCGGGTCTCGAACGTAGTCCGGGCCTTCCGTCTTCCCAACCTCCTCCTCTTCCTCCGAGTCATGCATACCTGTTGAACAAAGAATCGTAGTTACAAAAAAGCTTGATTATAAACACCACTGATTGCTTAGTAAGTTATGTAGGTTGATACAAAGAGTTCAATGAAAGACTATTGTAAGTGCTTCACAAACATAAGGCACTTACAGTTGTAATGACGTATGAGTTCCCACATTTTACACACAATGCACGATAAAAATGCAAACCTTTTACAATCTGCGATATGTGATTTATGTTGAACCCTTGACTATTCAATTAACAAAATATAATTTATTTGATTTTGTCTTTTTCTTTAATTTGATTTAAACACGTAGCACTTACCATTGACATGCATTGAACCTAGAAAAATTCATTATGCATAAAGTAACAAAATAGATAATTTGACTCAATTTTGTCTTTCTTTTATCTATATAGTTTAAACATGAAGCACTTAATCATTGTCATACATTAAATCCTTGAATATTCAATTATGCATAAAGTAATAAAATTGAGTATTTGATTTAGTTTTGTCATTTTTTTTTTTAAATATTTGGTTCAAGTGTGAAGAACTTACCATAATTGAGGGTTCAGTGCAAGACCATAGTATTGCTGCATGCATGTGCAGCACTTATCATATAGTCTTGCAATGGACCCTCGCATTATCATCCAATAAACCCTTGATTGTTTTTAATATGCATTAGGACACCTTTTGATTTTTCTTCTGGTAATTTACAAAGTACATGGGAAAGAGTCTGAGACCCTGCTAATACAGAACGCTGTTTATATATGTAGCATTATACATGTATAAGTAAATAAGATATCATTATTAGCATCTGGCACTATAATAAACTCAACTCACCCATGCGACTCTTGCGCCCACTGTGCCTATGCCCCCTGTGGTGTGCCTGGGAGTCGCGCCTACTCGCATCCTCTACATCTAATGGGGGAAATACAAAAATAGCAGCACTATCAAACTACTGTAGCTAATGAGGGGGTAGGAGGTTAGTTTAACCCTTTACCAAACGCTAAATTTTCAACTGACTTTCCCAAATTGAAAGAGTTTGCAGACGACATTTCAATATATGATGAAACTGAAAAACAATCTTCTGATAGGGCAGAAAACATTGTGGAAAAAGGAGAAATTGCCCATTAAGAGCAAATTTTCATTTTCCCACTATGTTTTCCAGAGTCGTCTGCAACAAACTGGTCAAATGTCGTTATTGTTTGGTAATGGGTTAAATGATATCTATATCTAGCATGTGATGATATTTAACCCTTATAGTGCTGGAACCGACTTCATGCTTATGCAAACAGGTTTGATCTAGGCCAGCTGCCAAGTAAATTGGCCACTGACCTGTGTTCTAACCAGTTTGCTACTCCGAGTGCCTTTCCATAATAGAATTAAGCAGACATTTAAGGTTTTGGAAAGCAGACAACACAAAAATCTATTTTTAGAAATTTTCCAGCAATCTTAGGATAATAGTAAAATTTATAGTAGGTTCAGTGCATTATGATTGTAATTTCTTTGAGTTGGTGAAGGCTGACTTACTTTAGACTGGCATTAAACCATTGATAATTATTCCGCCACCTTAACCACTTGGCCATGTTTTAATGAACTCTTAAGTAAAGGACTTGGTATTGTTTTGCATTGACAATCATATTATCATGTTGAAAAACCAGGGTACTATTACACTAAACGACTTAAGGAAAATATATGCAAAAGTCGAAACTGCTAACAAGGATAATATTTTGAATGAAAACATAATATTGTCACGAGACACATCATTTGAGGCATCTCAGAGATGTGTTAGTATGCAATATCGCTTACTCAAATATTGAAAAAAGAGGGAATTTGTTTTGAACTTTGAACACAAATTTTTAGAATAAAATCTATTATACCATGCAGTAAAGCGGAACCAAGGAGCTTAAGACAGCTGTTCTTATAGCCAATATGTGACTCATATACAGTTGAAACCTGTAGAGCTTAAATCCTGTTCAGCGGTGTAAAAAACTATAAACAACTTTTAAATTTCTCCCTTTGTAGCCAAGTATTCATTTCATGCAGGACCTCTTCTATCAGGAAGTAGGAATGAAGATAATTTTAAGAAACTGTTTGGTTCAAAAACATCAACATAGGGATAAAATAACATGTTGAGCCATCAAAATGTAGAGGAAAAGAGAAAGGGTAAAATGAAAATCTATTTCAAAAAGCATAAAAAAGCTAAACTACAATCAAAAGCTAATGATCAAAAGCTGACAGCTTGAAAAAAAAAACACTGGGTGTATATGACTACAAAATCTTGAACACCTTCTAAAAGTCATAGACTAGTTGTGTTTGATATCTTTTTCGAAAATCAGGTATCAGGAAATGTAATGTATTAGAATTTGAAGTTTTGTGCAATATTAAGTGTTGTTCCCTTAGAATGCTGGGTAATTCTATAAAAAAAATTTTTTTCATGGTCTGCTTTCCAAAAGCTTAAATATCAGCTTAATTTTGATGAGGAAAGATACTCAGAGAAGCAAACAGGTTAGATCACAGACCGATCGCCAATTTACTTGGCCTGGATTGAACATGTTTGCATAAGAATGAAGTCAGTCCCAGCACTATAAGGGTTAACATGGTAAACCTAAACACTATAAAACATTAAAAAATTTAGTTTTAGAAAAAATTTAGTTTTAGTATTTTGCATGATTGAAAATGAATTTGAAGAAGACAAACTAGCTTATCAACACAAATATAATAGTATTTTAAATTGTTTTCTAAGAATTTGTGAAATATGCAAGTATGTGCTAAAGGCACATAGATGATAAAAGACCAAATAGCAAGAGATCAGACCATAACATTTCATATGTTAATGACGATAAAAACTCAATAACAAGGTTGTTATCAAAACCTTTATTAAAGCTATCTCTAGTTAATAATTTGTATCTAAATCTAGTATGTTTTAAAGTAATTACATATGATAATATAAATGAATATGATAAGTCACTAAACATTCAAAATAAGGGCAAAAGTCTTGATGGTTCAATGCAATAGACTATGTCAAAAATGTCCCTAAGGGAACGAATATAAAACTAAATAATTCCAGCTCAATTTATTCAAGGCCTTCATCAGGCTGAAAATTTGAATAAATTGAGCTGGAATTAAGTACTCACTATAGCATTTGATTGAAACCTTGGCATACTTCACTGTTGCTACCCCATCTGACTTTTTGTAATTTTTGGATGTAAATAATTTGACATGCTGCTTCAAATTTGGACAAACAAATAAAGGTTTAACCCTTTACCAAATGTCAAATTTTCAACTGTCCCAAATTGAAAGAGTTTGCAGACGACATTTCAAGATGTGATAAAATTGGAAAGTAATCTTCTGATAGAGTAGAAAGCATTGTGGGAGAAGGAGAAATTGCTCGTTACCAGTAATTTCTCATTTTCCCACAGTGTTTTCCAGAGTTGTCTGCAACAAACTGGTCATATGTCGTTATTGTTTGGTTATGGTTTAAGTGTAAAAGACTGCTTACATATAGGGACAAACAAAGTAAACATCCATGGTAAAATCCAAGACAAACAAACATTCCTTCTTTGAAAAACTAAGCGGGGGAAATCAGAATTACCTGCCCACTTGATGCTTTGTATAGGTACATGCATGATACTAGAGCTTTGGTCTGCCAACAAACAAGTCAAAAAGTTTCATTGTGCTGAGCTCAAATCATAAGCATAAATAAAACAAACAGCAATTGTAAAGTCACCCCTTTTCTAATACTCTAAGAAAAAAAACTTAGACCTACGAGAAAGCTCAAATGTGACAATTTAACCTTTTATTTTCCCAAGAAATTTCATAGAAAAATAATTTTATGAATAAGTAGAAAAAAAATCTTAATTGCAAAGTTTATTTTCATAGAGACCCTTGTGACAAAAAGGGCAATATTTTCCACAAATACTTAACTCCCTTTGTCAAAAAACTAACTGCGGAACTTACAGCAGCTGCATTAAATTGAGTTTACAAGAAAAATAAGGGAAACCAAATTCCAAACTTAACAAATATTTCTCTCGAAGATCTAATCATCTTGCTTCATACCATGGTGACTTAAAGGAAAAATCTCTTGTCTCAAGCTTATCTTCCATTTTGTCACTGAGTGGTTTTTATTTTTTATTTTTTTTTTTATATGGGTTTTACATCACATCAACATTATTTCAGTTATGTAGCGATGCCCGACTCTTAATGATGGAGGAAGACCCCACACTCAACTACCCATAAGGGCTGGTCAAGGTGGTTAGAACCATCAGCATTCCGTAAGTCAGTCGGGAGACTGCCTCTCATGAAAATCCATATCCCTCTCAGGATTTGAACCCACGCGAAGAGGGGCCATGTGATTTCAAGTTCTGTACTCTAACCACTAGGCCACGGAGGCCCCTAGTGGTTTTATTAGCCCATATAGTGCTGGGTAATTTTCTTAAAATAGATTTTTGTGTCAACTGCTTTCCAAAACCTTAGATATCTGCTTTATTTTGATGAGGAAAGATACCGAGAATGTCAAACAGGTTAGATCACAGGCCAGTCGCAAATTTACTTGGCGGCTGGCCTGTGATCTAACCTGTATGCATATGCATAAAGTCGGTTCCAGCACTGTGAGGGTTAAGTCAGTAAATCTAGACCAGCAAATGTCAGACTTTCAAAAGATTTCTTCACCTTTAGATAACAGAAAGTTATCTAATAATTTACTTGCAAGCCATTCATGAGTATGCAGTGTGTGGCATGTGAGATGCTGATGGTTTAAACAAATCCATTTTCTTAATGTACTGAAAGAAATTCAAAATATATCTAAGAAATGTAAGGTATGGAGATGAATACCAGGAAGGTTCAAAATTATATAATATACGCATAAAACAATGGCATATAAACACACACATTAACTAGCTAACTCAAGCATGAAACAAATTTTAAAGCGCATATTATTGTTGTAGTTGGTAGTGTTGTATTTTGTTCTCACACATACAAAATCTTAAACCCCAATCCCCAAACAATTAACCCTTTCCCAAACAACAAATTTTTGTCTGTCCCAAATTGAAAGAGTTTACAGACGACATTTCAAAATATGATGAAATCGGAAAATAATCTTCTGATAAGGCAGAAAACATTGTGGGAAAAGGAAAAACTGCTCATTACGAGCAATTTTTACTTTCCCACAATGTTTTATAAAGTGGTCTGCAACAAAGTGGTCATATGTCGTTATTGTTAGGGAAAGGGTTAAACAAATGGACACATCACAAAAATTTTATACAAGATTCTATATTTTTAGTTACAGAACTGCGCATGTAAACATGTACATATACAATCATTTCAGTTCATTTTCTGTTCACGGACACATCTATTAAAGACGAACCTTTGCCATTTAATTCTGTATTCATGGCGCCTTCCTCCGCTTTACTGTTTTCCGTATTCTCCAGATTCATCTGGGAGATTTTGAAAGTTTCGTAATTTACAAAAGTGGCAGACGGCACCTGGGCTCGTAATCGACTGGAAAGACCTGTTTAGGAAACAAAATATTTGATAGCAAACCAAAGACCTGTTCTGGAAACAAAATGTTTGATAGCAAACCAAAGACCTGTTCTGGAAAGAAAACGTTAGATAGGAAACCCTCCACAGATTCGATTTATTTTTGGAACAGTTTCTCGAATCACAAATATATATCTAAAGAGAAAAAAAGAAAGCTAACAAGAAAGTATGGTCTTTATTTTTTGTTTTAAGCAGATGACTTTAGAAAAGCTATGTAAACATGTGAAAGACCCTTAAGTTCTGCTGATGTGATATGTAACAGATTGAAAAGGCATTGTGGCAAAAGGAGAAATTGCTTGTCACAAGCAATTTCTTCTTTTGCCACAATGCTTTATGAAAGCCGTCTGCTACAAGACGCAAAAATGTGGCTAAAAATGTGTTAAAACTTGCATCCACATGATCTTTATTAGCCGCAAAATATAGTCATCCTTTAAATGAGAAATTTTAAATATCCTATTTAAGGAAGAATACCCATAATCCACCATTTTGAAAATCATTCTGCTGTCTGATTACTTGATCAGGGTCCAGAATAGTTCCGGCCCAGACCAAGATATTCCGAAACAAAAAAAGTAATCAGATGAAAGAATGAATTTCAAAATGGCGGATTATTGGTATTCTACCTTAAGGGAAAGGATTTTTTGTTGGTTTGTTAGACTTCATCATCCTATCAACAGTACAGTCTAACTTGTGTTAAGCAGCCACCCTTTTAAGCAGCCATTTACCTGCATTAAACAGCCACTACAGAAAGTCCCATTGTCAGATTTATAGTGTAAATCAATTTGTGATAAGCAGCCAACCTGTGTTAAACAGCCAATTTACTCTGTCCCATAGGCTGGCCTCTTAACACAAGTTTAACTGTATTTCAATTATATTTAGATGCCTGGCTCATAATTTAAGGAACAATACTCTAGGTTTAACAGCCCATATGGGCTGGTCAAGCTTGATATAATTTTGTATTGTGTTTAACATCATATTAACAATTTTTTGGTATGTGACAGCTTCCTGGCTCCAACAGTACTATGGGCTAGGGCTCTCAAGTGACTTGCAAAAGGTCTCCTAAGGAAACCAGTTTAAGTCCACTACCTTAACCACTGTGGCAATGCAAGACCACAAGCTAGATAGAACCATCAACATTCTGCAAGTCAGCCGGAAGACTTCTTCTCACAATTAAAGTCCAAGTCAATTGCTGACTGATTTCAACCACAAGGTCAGGGGGACCTTCTGGGGAGTCAGTATTTAACATATCTACCTTATAACACATGGTTAGAAACAAAGAGTTTTTTTTAACTATTAACATCTACAACATCAAATCTATACCATGCAGATCGATATATTTTCCCAAAGAAAAGACTTCGATTTGATAAATGGTTCTTTTATCCCTTACTCCATAATAGCTCACTTTGTACCATCTGCTGCAGAAAGGGTTAAGGTAGGGCTCAGGTAGGGCTCTAACCTAGGACTCCCCAAGTTCTAAGTCAACTACCTTAACCACTGTAGCTATGCAAGACCACAAGCTCGCTAGAACCATCAACATTCTGCAAGTCAGCCTGAAGACTTCTCCTCACAATTAAAGTCCAAGTCAATTGCTAACTCTGACTTCAACCACAAGGTCAGGGGGACCTTCTGGGGTGTCAGTATTTAACATATCTACCTTATAACACATGGTTAGAAACAAAGAGTTTTTTGAAATACTAACATTTACAACATCAAATCTATACCATGCATAAGCAGGATATACTTTTTTTTTTTTTTTAAAAAAAAGCTTCAACTTGATAAATGGTTCTTTGAACCCTTACTTCCTCCGTAATATCTTACTTTGAACCATCTGCTGTGAAAAAACTTTCGAACCACTGTGACTTGGTTTCCCCTATTTACCCATTACCAAACAATAATGCCATTTGACCAGTTTGTTGCAGACAACTTTGGAAAACATTGTGGGAAAAGGAGAAATTGCTCGTCACGAGCAATTTCTCCTTTCTCAACAATGTTTTCTACCCTATCAGAAGAATGTTTTTCAATTTGATAACTTTTTGAAATGTCGTCTGCAAGTTCTGTCAATTTGGGACAGTAGAAAAATTGGCGTTTGGTAAAGGGTTAAAAGGCAGTATAGCTGTCAACTGAGCTTTACATGCTCAGCAAGAAAGCTTTCTTAGATACAATATAACATAGCGTATGCTTTCATAAACAAAGATGTTGAAAGAAAGACTAAAAAAGATAGAATTGTAATACAGAAAGGTAACAACATAAAAACAACTACATGTCATAAAACATAATACATTAATGCAAACAGTAAGTCAGAGTAACAATGTAGTCATGAAAATGTCCAAACCCCTGTGTTATTAAAGTATCTTTAATGAAGAGAGTATCTAAGGACACCTAAAAAGTGTGTATTGAGATCTATGTCCACTATATAAGGACTGCAAGTAGATGAAGAATCAAGTATCCTATATTTATATGAAACCATTCCAGAGAAAAAGTCTATTTAGAATAAAAGCAAGACTATAAGATTGAAATCAGTCTTAATATGGACCTATAAGACAAACGGCCAATGCAGTAAGGATATTTTTACCAACATCATTGGGGAGAGTGAAGGCAATGGATATTTTGTGTCAAAAGTGTCTTAAAAGCCAAATTCAAGATAAAAGCAAGTCTGTAAAGCTTTCATCATTAACTCTTTACCACCTGCAGACAACATTTTTTCACATGAAGAAGATGACTTTAGAAAAGCTATGTAAATGTGAAGGACCTCCCAGTTCTCCTGTTGTGATATATGAATAGATTGAAAAATCATTGTGGCAAGAGGAAAAATTGCTTGCGACAAGACATTTCTCTTTTTGCCACAATGCTTTTTGAAAGTCATCTGCTGCAAGACACAAAAATGTAGCATTAGGTGATAACATGTTAAGCAACCTTTTGACCAGTCAAAAATGAACGAAACAGTTAAAGACCCCATGCAGAATATGGCATGGCAAATAAAGTTCTTCATGTGAAATTGGATCCAAACCATTAAAACGAAAAGATGACTTACTCCTAATGAACAAAGTACACCTTTACTCATTAGGAGATATTTATGCTTTAGGTTTCAGTGAATTCAAAAGACTTCTACAGAAGATTTGACATTTTGAGCTACTATGAAACATTGTGAAAGGGGGTAAAGTAGCCATTCCTTAGTGAAAGCGTACAGCATACAAGTCTTATTCATGCTTGTTGGCTGTGAGCAACTCAGCATATATAATCCTGGAAAAATGTGATATAGTTGATTTAAACATGCAGATATGGTACCCGAGGAATAAAGCATGGTTGCTTAAAGAGTAATTGTGAAATAAACCATTTCATTCGATGAAATGCTTACCTAATCTGTCCTTGTCTTCAGATGTGTGAGATTTTGATGCACTCTACAAAACAAAACAAAGATACATGTATTATATGTAAGATATATATCTATTATCTGCTTGAAGGCACTATGCAAAATTAAGATTTCAGGGTTTTGATTGGTCCTCATTTTAGTCTGACTGTCATTTGAACAATTTTAGTAGCGGGGCAAATGCTACATTACACTCAATATCAAATCTAGGCTGTTTGGCTGCAGACAGACACCATTAAAGAAGACAACCCCAACAGCTTGGCACTTTGTGTCTGGCGAGCTAAAAAAACGGATCAAACCAGTTATATAATGAGGTAATGAGCTACAAGGGACATACCGGTTTCCTGCCCTGTTGTTGTTGTAGAAGTTCCTGCCGTTTCTGTGCCTCCGACACCTCCAGCAAGTGTCTATTTGAAGACCGACGCCCAGATCCCGTCGGGCTGAGCATGTTGTTACGCATAAACTCCTCCATGTTTAATTCTGAAAGAACAAGAACATTGAACATCAGAATTTCATTGTAGCTGGATATTGTGAATGTACAAGCATCAGTTCACTTTTATAAGCTGATTCCATCTACTCAGATTTTGTCAAATGTCCATCTTAGACAACTACAGACAACTACAATTTGTATCAAAATTAACATTTTCTTCGTGATTTTGGGATGAAAACAATGTGAAAAATGGATAAACTTCCAAACATGACTGATATCAAATTTTGTTACTGTGAATTCTGAAGTCTTCTGGTTATGAAGTGTTAAAACTACTTAAGGGTAATATGAAGGAAAGTTAATTCAATGGGTTACTTAATGAAAATCGAATAGAAATGGAAAAATCACACAGATTTTGCAGCTTCCTTTTGAACAGGGAAATAGTATAACACTTTTGCCACCAAATATATAGCAAAAAGTTTATCTCAGCGCCAAATATATTTAGCGCTTTCTAGGAAAAAAGTAGTATGCTGTACAGTCTAACTTGTGTTAAGAGGTCAGCCTATGGAAATGAGAAATTGGCTGTTAAAGACAGGTTGGCTGCTTATCACAAATTGATGTACACTATAAATCTAACAATGGGACTCTCTGAAGTGGTTGTCTAAGACAGGTTTGCTGCTTATAAGGGTGGTCGCTTAACGCAAGTTGGAAGTTTACCACCGTAGGTTGACTAAAGTCCCCTACGGCGGTCAACTGCGCTGTCGACTGAGACTTCAGTTGACTACAGCGGTGAAAGGGTTAAGAATATCTAGAATTGATTGAATAGTGAAAAACATTTTACCAGATAGAGCCACAAAAGCAATATTTTCTTTAATCAAAGTTCATGCAATTTGAATCTAAAAGATATATCATAATGTCTTTGCATAATCGTTTGAAAACCATTTAAAAAGTTTATTTGATGGTTCAAAAATGAGCGTAAAATTGCTAAGTATTTGATAATGAGAAAAACAACAGGGATATTTAAGCAACATTTTCCAAAGAGTTCTATATTCTTTCTCAAATAGTATTTGCTAAGTTTGATATTCAACAACATAGTCCAGTCTTACTGTCCTTTACATTTGTGACACTACAATGAACATGGGGGCTAACAAAAAGCTACGAAAGTGATTAAGCTTAGATAATGAGCCATTGCTTTAACAGCAATATATCTAATGTAGTTTTGCTTGGTAGGGTTACAAGTATTTATTTATGAGTAATCATCTTTTAAGTGCGCTTTGTAATATGTTATTCCAAACCTACAATCTACAAATCATCAAAAAACATGATTCAACACCATTGATTAGTAAAGGTTATAATTATAGAGTTACAAACTAGCAAGAGACAACTGGCAACAAAATGAACATGACAAAATGTGTTACATTTTTTTCTCTATCAACCCAATTCTTCTTGTTTACTCAATTCAACTCACATGCAGAAATGGTTATAGTAATCAATTGCAACAAAAAAAAATAATGTTGCTTTCTACTCTTTTTGTCCCAATGGTATCAACTTAATTTTTTCTATTGAAATGCCAACAGCAAAACTTGCGGAATTGCCATTTGCTTATGCTTTAAGTCTTTATCACCTGCAGACGACATTATTTGACTTGAAGCAGACAACTTTAGAAAAGCTTTGTAGACACATGAAAAACATTTCAGTTCTGCTGTTGGGATATGTGAATTGATTGAAAAAGCCTTGTGGCAAATGGAGAAATTGCTTGTCACAAGCAATTTCTCCTTTTGCCACAATGCTTTTTAAAAGTAGTCTGCTGTAACATGCAAAAATGTGGCGTTAGGTGGTTACAATTGTGTTAAATTTGATCTCGTCTTGAAGTTTATCCTTTAAGAATTGGGTTAATCTATAAGTTAGACATAAATGAATGACAACACACAGTTATGTGCTACATTTACAATATTCATTTTTGCTAAGACAAGAAATACATGTCTTAGCTGTGAAAAAAAATACAAGGGTTTGCACGTGACATTCACTCAAACAATTAAAGCTTTAGAATAGGGCAAAGTAGTCTTAAATAAAACGCAAGGCAAGGTTGAAGGCAGAACCTTTATGGCACGTTCAACTTGAGAAATTCTGAAATATTGCTTTATTTCTATCTTCTGTACACTTGAACTGATATGACGATGAAACAATTGAAACATGGTTAAAAAAAGGCAATGTGTTTTCTACAAAAATGGTTGATTTCTTGGAATATCAATTAAAAATGTTTCATCTATAACAGTTGAATTGTTTACTTTTCCACCATTTAACCTCTTACAAGCTCTTTCTTTGGTTCAAACATTTCGACAAATGGGATTAATTGATGTCAGCTATAATCTTTTTCTTTTGTCAAAATGTCTCAATATTAAATCTTATTCAAAAGTCTGGTTTATTAATGAAAAAGAAAAAAAGAAAAAAGAAAAAAACATCTTTTACAGATTAAATTTTTCACAGAATAATGTAATTGGGGTGTTTGTTTTTTAAAGCAAACAGCATTTTAATATTTTTCTCATGCTGGGAAAAGCTTGGACAATAGACCATTGAGACAAACAATATAAATATTCATTTTAAAAAAAATCATCACTATAAAAATTACACTGAATCTCACCTGCATTAGCTAGAACAAAGAATATTTATGCATTTAGACCAGTGACATATCAGCAGAAGAGATCCTTGATCATATAATGTTCATCAATACTTATAGAAGACGGCATTCAAACAAAACATCAGAATGAACAAAAAGGAAAAAAAACTGATTAGCCTCTATAGTGCTGGAAACAACTTAATGCTTATTAAAACAGGTTAGATCAAGGTCAGCCACCAAATGAATTGGCCTGTTTGCTACTCTGATTATCTTTCCTCATCTAAATTAAGCAGATATTTACGGTTTGGGAAACCACAATACACAGAAATCTATTTTTAGAAAATTACCTAGCATTCTAAGTGTTAAATGATCTTTGAATTCATTGGAAGATATATAATTGTTTTCACAAAGTTTTCAAATGCCATTTGCTTTAAAGCAATCTATAATGGTGTGAGTAATTATTAAATGTAGAAACCTTTCCCAAACTATTTGTCTATTTCGTAACAATAAATCCTCTGAAAACATCACAAAATAAGGAAACAATAACCACAATGGAGAAAAGAAAAGATCTGTACATCAATCTAGAACATTTACCCCTGCCTCTATAGTTCTAACAATTTGAATTTTCTTTTAATCCATAACCCATAGATAGATAATCAATTTACATCGGCACAGCCAAAAACTTGAGAAACCATTGCAATCAAGATAGAAATTGCTTTAAACGAGCAACTCCTTCTTTTGTCACAATGTCTTCTATCAAAGTTTGTGATAACACATTATATTTTCACATTCTAAGTGACCATCTGCTTATCCTACACCCTCAACCATCAAAATATTTCTTTTTGGGGTAATGTGTGTTTCATAATGTATTTAAAGTGGATACCTAACAGACTGAATTAGCTTTTTATTGTTTGTAAACCACAGAATTCAATCTGTGAGACAGTCTCTATAACCCTTTACCAAATGCCAAATTTTTTACTTTTCCAAAATTGAAAGAGTTTGCAGATGACATTTCAAAATGTGATGAAATTGGAAAATAACCTTCTAATAGGGTAGAAAACATTGTGAGAAAAGGTAAAATTGCTCGATAAGAGCAATTTCCCCTTTTCCCACAATATTTTCCAGAGTCATCTGCAACAAAGTGGTTAAATGTCGTTATTGTTTGGTAATGGGTTTAGCAAAAACAAAGGAAGTAGCAACCAAATATATAATAAAGCTCTATATGAATCTAATCTTATTTTCCGCAACCAGTGCATGCGCTACAATATTGGTGCGACAATAAAAAAAAAAAAAAAAAATGTCACCAAAAACATAGCCTTCTTAGTTTCAAACATCAGCTTCTGTCATCATTCAATGCAAATATTGGTATATTGTATCACAGTTTGATTTGTTTCTACTGCCATATTTTTTGTATAAGAAGTTATTAAAGGCAACTAACTATCAAAGTGAAAAACACTATCAATAAAAGCCTGCAAATAAGATAAACAAAACAGAAGTATCCGTGACAGATTGCTCTTTATGAAAAAGTTCTACTTTTGCCATGTTCATTGTTAAGGTTCTCTGCTTCAAAGGTTCAAAATCAAATGAATAACCATAAATAAAGGTATAAAAAGAAGCGAAAAAAAGAATTTAATGTTGAAGGCATTATCTGAACATTCTTTAAGAAGATTAACTTTCTCATTTATAAAATTTGAAAATGGACAATGGTTTTGGTGACAATAATAAACCATTTACCAAACAACCCCTATAATTTACAGGTCTGTTGAATATGTTCCTGAAACTTTATGTTGGGAAACACACTTTTTGTTGGCACATGCAAAATTGCCAATCAATGATTAAAATTGTTTTCTTCCAACAATTACTCTTTACTACAAGATGAGGATTCCGTCAAAGTCAATAGCAACTCTTCTACAAAAGGGAAGGAGTTACTTATTGTCTTGCACCAAACCATGGATGACAAATAACTTTCTATTTCTTCATAGATTATCAATACTCTTCAAAGATTATCAACATCATCTTCAAACTTTGTAGAATGATAAGGTTTGGATGGATGGTAAAAAGCTAACTATAATCATGTTGACTAATTCCTGAATATATATACATATATCACTATACCTCTCCAGGAATTGGATGCGGCTAGTGCACCCTCAGATGGATTAACTCCTGTATCGTGAACAAACATGTTATAATTAGTACCTTAACACTTAGAATGCTTGGTAATTTTCTAGAAACATGGGTGAAAGTTGAAGAAATTCAAAAACCTGAAATCTATAGTTCATTATCTTGAAAAGGCATTATTGCAATAGCATTATATAGGGACGAACAGTCTCAAAAGCCTGAAACTCAAGAATAATCCTGAACACTTTCACCCATGTTTTAAAAAATAGATTCTTGTGTTGTCTGCTTTCCAAACCCTTAAATATCTGCTTAATTTTGTTGACGAAGGATACTCAGAGTAGCAAACAGGTCAGATCACAGGCCATCCGCCAATTTACTTGGCAGCTGGCCTCGATCTTACCTGTTTGCATAAGCATGAAGTCAGTTCAAGGACTATAAGGGTTAAATAATGATGTAATAATACCACTTTTTTTTTTTTTGAAAGAGACCCACTTTATTTCTTGCACAATTTTCTCATAAACAGTTCTTTTACCCATTCCAATATACATAGAAAACCATCAGTTTAAAAAAAATTAAAACGGGTGTATTTTTATGTAGATATAAGATCTCAAGCACTTGGGAAATATCTTGTTTAAAGCTCTAAGAACAAATATGTCATATTGAAACTTGATTATATTATTCTTCCGCAATATCAAAGGGTTGAAACTATTTTGCAGTTGAGAATGAACTATAAACAACATGCATTATATTCCTCATTTCTGATGTTTTTGAATAATAAAAAATCTAAATAGAATATGCATTTTTTTCATAGTGGTATGAAAAAAAAAAAAATGTACCGGTATCAAACTTTTGTATGAAATCAGTTCGCAGCAAGATAAAGTTTTAGTTTTAATACATCCATGTTTTTTTCATTTCTTAATTTAACTCAAGCAAATGGAACATTATTATAGCAATGGTAACCTATATACAATAGTAGTTGTAAATAGTCTGGGGATAATTATGAACTAAGAAACATTGATACATAATTCAAAATATCATAAACCAAATATCTACAAACTATCAAAGTATCTAAATAAAGAATATCTAAATGAGGCCATTTAATAAAAACATACAAAAAACAAATGAGAAGCAAAAGATTTCAAAGATGGTGTACTAAAAACTACTTTGGTGATGTCAAAGACTAATTGTTTTCTCAAAATTTCAGAACAAAAATTGTTCACTTTGTATGACATTAATCAAGGGTTCAGTGCAATACTATTGTAAGCGCTTCATGTTTATGAAGCACTTAGGATAGTCTTGCAGTGAACCCTCGAAAATTTGTGCACTGTTAATCCATAGCAAAATCATTATGAATCGATAAATGATCGCAGCTGAAAGAACATTATAATGTCACAATGGTTTCTACCCAATACTAGGAGGAATATGTATTTTTTCTCCCTATGTTTTCTCATATACCTTAGCACACAATTTTGACCAGTCATAGATTCATATGTTTGAATAGGTTAATTAAGTCTATCATGGCTATGTCAACTCTTTCGCTGCCACTCTTGCCATTCGGCAATCACAAGCCCTAGGGGGAATGCCAATCTACCCTATCGACCATTCAGTGCCCTGTGATGACTTATAAGATGAGAAAAAAGATAAGAAAAGTTAAGTTAAGATAAGATAAGATCCGTCCAGATGAGCAAAACACAGAGTGTTGTATGTGAACTTTCAGATATTACTGATGTAACATATGAGACAATCATGTGACAATGTTCAGACTTACTAATTTCCAGATGGCGTTTCTTTTACACAGAGTATATATGAAATTAATATAATAGATTGCACTGCATGAGAAGAACTTTCTGTGAGAAAATTGGCAGCAAAAGAGATAAACACCTAACTCCTAGGATTTCCTTAAACATGGGCATTACTATAGAGTGGGCTTAGGAAGACAGAAGCTTAAACTAACACCTTGGATGGGCTATTCCCTATCAAAGATAATATTAACACATTACTAACTATAGCCATATTTTTGTGTCTTGCAGCAGACATCTTTAAAAAAGCATAGCCCCAAGAAGAGAAATTGTCAATTGTCACATGCAATTTTTTCTATTGCCACAATGCTTTTTCAATGTATTCACATATCACAACTGCTGAACTGAAAGGTTTTTCATATGTTTACAAAGCTTCTCTGAAGTCGTATGCTTTAAGTAAAGAAATGTTGTGTTAAAGAGTTAAAAGGTTTTGCTGCAGATGACATTAATTTTGAAAACAGTTTTACCAACAGAGTAAATTCTATGATCCAAACATGATCAATGATCTATGATCAAAATATGATCAAGCTTTCTGTTTAGCACGATAAATTTGAAATTAATCAATCACATAATATTTAATGGATTTTTGCATCAGTCCAATAGTTCCTTTTAAAGTTGTCTGCTGCAAATGACAGCTGAAAAGAAAAAAGTTCATCAAGTCTTTATTATCGGCAGATGAGTTTTCAGACCTCTATCATTTGATAACAAGGTAGCAAAAGACAATGTAAAAACCCGATTCATTCGGCCATGTTTCTTCAGACACACACCCCCCAACCCCCCTCAAAATTTACTCGACATTTTTAATATCAAAACATTTTCACAGAAATCTTTAAACTGATTAATGTTGTAGAATACCATCTGCAGGTCATAAAGAGTTAATGCTTTCAGCTACAAATTTTCTACTATGATATGAACCAATTTCCCCATATGTGATTTTGTGCCCAAACCAAATTGAAAGAAATGACATACCACCAAAAATGCATGAAAAGAAATCATTCTTCATGATACTCATGGGTATAAACCACTGTGACAAAAGAATGAATTGCTCATCATGAGCAATTTATTCTTTTGTCACAATGGTTACTAAACACCTCCGCAGTAGATTTGCCAAAGAGAGATATTATCATAAAGGTGTTAGGGGTTTACGGAAAAAGGGGCTTTGTAAATGGGCATTCCATATTTACTAATTGATAGTTTAGGCCCTAAAACATTTCACCTGCTCCCTGAAATATACCAGTTTGTTCCATCTAAAAATCACTTTTAGAAAAGTTTGGAAATTCAATCATAAGCAGTGATATAAAAGGAAATAGAAATGGCTA
This sequence comes from Cerastoderma edule, assembly GCA_947846245.1. Classification (NCBI taxonomy): domain Eukaryota; kingdom Metazoa; phylum Mollusca; class Bivalvia; order Cardiida; family Cardiidae; genus Cerastoderma; species Cerastoderma edule. Next base: position 23,060,082 of record OX401416.1, read on the forward strand.
TGAATGTTCAAGAATTCCTTAACTTTACCTTATCAAAACTTGATGAATTCTTGCGAATGTGTAAACCTTTTAAAAAGCTTTCTACAACCTAAAGACTACATGTATTTACTCAGCATTTATTTCATTTGTTATAAATAAATTATCTGAATAAATCTAAAATTTGAATCTATGAATAATATAAGATTGTAAATGTTTAAATATGCTCTTAGCTTTTTGAGAGCACTGGTATTTGATATAAATATCTCAATGGTGTAGCTAGATCTCCTTTCTGATTTTGGTAAGAAATTTTGGAACTAAAGTAAAACAGTTTGTTACAAGCTAGTACAAAAAGCTTACAAGAGCTAAGCTGATGGAAAACAAAGCTATTTTTGAAAGAAGCAACAGAGCTGTATGCCACTGCACCCATGGTGTCTTTTATGAGTATCATTTTACTCTTATATCATAGCATGTTCTAATATAAGAGTCCATGAAATTATGCAAAGAGTGCTTAAAGTGAATTGACCTACAATGGACACATTTTTATTGGGTATGCTCAAAACCAATGTACTAATATTTGTAAATTTTTACAATATAATCAAGCAATGAAGGGCCCAACATTTACTTAATTTTACTAGCCAAAAACCTGTACCATAAATCAATTAATCTTCATTGGATATTTTCTCTTTTATGCATAGATTTCTCACTGTTGATATTCAGTTGCAAGAGTTTTGAAAAAGTTTACAGAAAGGGAGGAATTAAATTACAGGTTTCCTCAGAAGATTATTTGAGTATTACCTACAGAATACATCATGTCTTTTTAGGCTCAAATAGTGACTGCATTAAATATCAACTGTGATAAAATTCAACAGTTTCATTTCAAAGGTAACAAATCATTATCATTCTAAAAATTAACCAAGTGGATGTATAAAAACTTCATATCAAACTGATAGTCAAAGCTGTTGTCAAAGCTCATCTAAAAAGCAGATCATAAATTTCAACAAATACATTGACATCAAAGCACAAATTGGGCAGAGCGCAATAAAACACAGTGATACAATCTGCAAGTGAAAGTGTGATTTGTGAAACTGTGTGATCGTGAAGTTTATGAAATAATAATGTTTTAAAAAAGTCAAAACTTGGTTGCAAAATCACCATAGCAGTATGTTTACTTGCTTATTTGATACATTTGTCTGGACCCATGCCTGATTTGATGCAAGACAAAAGTAAGTCCCTCACTTTTGAGAAGGCCTTTACCTATAGTCTTGTACAAAACCTTTGAAATTATGCTCTAATAACAATTCATCTACCGGGCATTTATTTATATGGGTTATTACATCACATCAACATAATTTCAGTCATGTTGTGATGCCCAACTCTTAATGATGGAGAATGACCCCAAACTCAACTGTTCATAAGGGCTGCATGGTCAAGCTGGGTAGAAAAACCATTGGCATTCTGTAAGTCAGACTGAAGATCGAATAACAAAATATTTGGTCACATAATAGAGGATGAAAATAGTTCACTATCATGGACACTTTGTTTTAAAACTCTGCAGCAACATTGATTGCAGAGGAAATAACATAGGAAATGAAATGCCTTGCAAGTTTTCATAATTTATATGGTGAACCCAGAGCTGTATACCTATCAACATGAACATTTATGTATTGATAAGCGCTTTTAACAAGTGAATGATTTTTGTGTGTGAGATATAATATTATATGACTGCTGTAAATGTAAATCACAATTTAAGAAATTTATATTTTCTAAACAACTTTAATTGAATAATTTGAGTATTTGGGAAGCAAATCAATCTTTTTTTTTAATTTATTTGACGATAACTATGGTAAGATGTATGACATTAGAATTTCTGACTTGTATGAGTTCCCTCCCTTTTATCAACAATGTTACAAAGAATTTACACAAGACATCTTCTGCTGATGCATTCAATTTGGACCAGTCCAAATTCTCACAAAAAGGAAACGTGGGTCAATTCTTTCATTTTGGATTGACAATTTTTTTTTAAATGGAAATCAAATTAAGGATCAAACCCTAAACCACCCCACCCACTGGACATTGACTGGTATACAGGGCTGCAGGGTCAATGTTTTAGTGACTACAAAGTGTTACAGTCTAGTAGTAATAAAAGAAAAAGGACTTGGACTAAGCAGACGCTACATACAAAAGAAAGGAGGAGAAAGCTTACGTTGAAGTTTGGGTGGTGAGCGATGTTTCACCAGGTACTCTTTCCACACTCGTACAAACGAATTGCCTACAACTAAATTACAGAAAAAAAAATCTCTGAAGACTAAAAACTGTGGATTAGTCTGATCGGATGACTAATCCAAACTATAAATTTGTAAATAAATGATTATTAATATGTGATGAAAGACATGACTCTTGTATTGAGTTATTGAATATTCAAAATGAAATCAAATAAAAACAAAAGAAGGAAAGAGATTTCAAAGGTTAAGTCTTGCTCCATGAATTTTTAACACTTTACCAAACAAAATTTGTTCCATTTTCAAAAACTAAAAGAGATTGTTGATATCAATGGCAATTGAAAAGAACAAGATAACATTTATCTACAATATCAAAAGATATAGTTTGATAAAAAGTTTCCAATTCATTTTAGCGATGTGTCCTTTTCAAATAACACTTTCAAAAGACTTAAATTCATCAATTGAAAACAATATTCTATATCCTACAAGACAAACATTTATTGCCATTAAGTCACTTTTACCAGTAAGCACTGTCTTTAAATGTTTGGTAAAGAATTAATGAGTTTTACTTCAATTATAAGAAAAAACAATAATATTCCATATCGAGGATTCAATGCAAAACCTTAGAAAGTCCTTTACAGATGTAAAGCACTTACTGAAGTCTTGTTTCACCGAACTCTCGATATTCCATTAGAAAATTTATATTCAGATGTCTATTAAAGAAAAGGTCTGTGCATAGATGACCAATAATTGAAGCAGGTGTTTGTAGGAAAAGTTTGCAAGACATAAAACTCTGACTATGATATGAAGTTAGAAGTCTTGATTAATCATAAAAGCATAAATTGTATTCTTGCCCTTAATAAAGGTATCATTTACTTTCAAAGAATGCAAATGATAAAAAAGTACTGTATATATTACCAAACTATAATCAGAAGTTACGTTTCATGTAGTCTTAACAATAAATGAATACATAAAAAAGAATTCAAAAGTACAAGTTTAAAACTGTTCATTGGTTATATGATTTGATATAAAGATTGCTAAGATGGAGATAAATTTTAATAACCTGAGAATATGAATACCCGAATAACTTTTTTATGATCCATCACCAGCAAAATATTGATATAATATGTACATTTGTATGACAAGTCTTAGATTACATTCATTCAAAACTTGATTATGAATATAAGTCACAGAAAAAAAAAAGTTCTGTAAAATCAGAGGCAGTGGCTAAAAGCTTTTACGAGTACAAGAGAAATCCTTTTTTTTGGTGTTCCTTAACAGAGAATTTTTGTTAACACATGTCTTTAATTGCATTAATTCATTTTGAGAACAAAAAATAAACCACCAAAAAATATATCATAAATAAGAATTATTAACATTATATAAAACTCATAACCATTTTCAAAATAAAATAAAAATAGATATGTAATTTTCTAAGTCCTTGTGAAAAAATATTTTGCTTATAGAAGAAAGAACTGAAGAATTTTTTGTTACAATGTTTTGAATATCCTCTCCAGCAAAGGCTTTTTAGCATAGACTGCATAAGGAAAAGGGGTCATTTTGAGTTATGCTCAGCCAAACAAATGATATGGGTTATGATTAAATAAAATCTTTGCATTTCAAAAAGTGAACAAAAGGAATCATCTTTAAAAACAATAAATGATTTGGGTATGAATCAATGGTTATCTTTGGTTGATAGTGAAACTCGGAATTGCTGGGTATATATCTGTGTGTTATGTTATAGGACGGAAACAACTCAAAGATTAGTGTTTTTGCTTAAATTCAATAATAATTTAGCAGCTAAGCCAATAGAGCTTTCTCATTCTTTATACCGTTATTTTCATATTCCTTATCTGATTTTTTTTTTTTATTATTAAAAATCTTAAATCAGATTCTCCTTGAAAGAAAAACTTGCCATGAAAGTCATTCCCTTCTACAAACAGAATGGAGAATCATTGACAATTGTATTCTAGAAAACCAAAGAAACATTGAGGGTTCAATTCAAGACTTGCAATTCCTTCACTTTGATGAAGGAGTGGCTTATGATAGTCTTGCATAAAACCATTAATACAAGGTACACTAAGCTACTGGCAGGTAGGTAATTATTATATATATCTAATTAAAGAAAACCTCTTTGTATTTTTCTTTGGATGGTTTAAGATAACAATTGTCATAGCACTTGTGCACTAACTCCTCTAAACTCTCTCCCTCTTCCAAGAATTTTTTAACATCTGACATCAAAATGAACCATCAAAGTGACAAAAATGCACAGAAAAACCTGCTTTATTGATTATTCAACATAGAAACCAAAGTGAAAAATGCACATGGAAACCTGCTTGATTGATTATTCAACAAATATAGAGACGCTAAAGTGCCCATATGCTCATTTGTCTTTCAAACAGTAATTAATTTTCAATTTTTCATTATAATCTCCAAGTTTTTCTGATCCTAAAGACAAGTATCTATATAACCAATTTAATAATAATCAATTGTGTAACTGGTCAAAATTAAAAGCAAAATCAAAATTCCAGACACTGTAAAATTTGAGTAAAAACCTTTTACTCTGAGATTTGGGGGTAGAAAAATTGAGACAAAATTAAATTGATGCTCTCAATGAACACTTTTCTGTTCTTGCCTCAATTGTTTCTTAAGTTCTCTGCTGCAAATTAATAAAAAATGAATCAACATAAGAACAATGGTCAAAGGAGATGGTTAGTATGTGTTTAAGTGCCACAGGAACTTGAAATTTGTGCTCCAAAAACTCCGCCCGATTGTGCATATTCTACCTGCAGGCATTCCAAGTATTTTCTTAATTATTTCATCTTTATTTTTTTGTCGGAAAGGTCTGATAACCTTTGGTTGTCCTTTGATACCGTCTCTGAGCCAATTTCCTGTAGAATACCACAGCTATTCAATTAAAGGTACATTTAGCTTATGACAAAGAAAAAACAACCCCACCAAAACATAAAACACAGATAACCATGTAATGAAATCATCCGATCTTTTAAGACTTTAAAGACATGTAATGAATAAAGCAGTAAATACAGTGGATCAACACTTTTCTTATAACAGGCTGCTTAGAATGCCTTTGCTGAAGGCACTATAGAAAATTGTATCAAAAGATTTTCTAATTTTAAAAAAACGTCATTACATATTGTTTTAATTATTTCTTAGTCATTTTTGGAGATTTTCTAGATTTTTTTGGTGCTTTTTATAGTCTAATGATAATAATTTACAGAATTGAACATTTTTTAATTTTGATAGCTTCATGTAACTTTTTATTTGTAGGAGATGATTTTTGAGAATAAAATAAAATAAAAAAAATCCCTTAACACAAATTAAAGTATGTCAATATCTATAGTAATTAAATCATTTAAAAAAAAAATTGATACCTGAGGTAACCGTGAAATTTATCCAAGGTGTTATTTTGTTTGTTTTATGAATTTATACAAGTGAACTTGACAAAAGCATCAACAATACATCTGATCACAACTTATTTGAGTTTTAAATTGAATCATAAGAAATATTTCAAAAAGTTAAATGATTTTGCTGTTTGTACCATTCTGATTTACTGTTTGAAGTTTAAATTTCACATTCAGCTAAGATAAAACATCCCAAAAATTCATCTAATAAACATATATACGAAAAAGTATGAAATATAAATGTTTAAAACACCCCATCCTCAATTCTACAGGATTACTTGCCTCCTTTTACTTTAAGGAATGGATCTTCAATGAACTCTTCTATTTAGTAATATAAAACAATAGAAACATTATGAATTTATGAAATAATTGAACAAAACAAATTCAATTTTGATATAAATTCTTTAACTTAATCACTTTTCTTGCTTCATTAAGACATAGTTTTGAACTCCTTTATATGTGAATTAAAGGTAATTATATAAAGTACAACTGTGCTTAAAAATATCACTGCAATATGTAATTCTCTGTTAAAGAAAGAGCTGCAAAACATAATAACAGTAAATATGGCCTTGGTTAATGTCTGTAAAGAGCTTGTCATAAATTAGGTTAAGAACAAGTTAAAAGAATAATTCAGAACAAATATAAGAAGGGAGAAAAATGGAAAATTATAAATGAAGGTAAAAAAAAGTTGGCTAAAAAATAAAATGTGCCAAAAAAAGAAAAAAAATGTGAATACCAACACCATAGGAGGTGAAACAAACTGGCAAACATGTGTACCAAGAAGACAAATAGATAATGTGATCTATTAGAATTGTGTGATCAAGAATTGCTATTCAAGGTTAAAAGTTGCTCTAATCCATTTATTCATTAGCCATAAAACAAAAGTACCATAATCATTTCAATCCAAATTCAGCCCCAGAGTCTTAGAAAAATTTCTTTGAGTAAAATTTAACATTATTTTTTATTTATATGGATACAACATTATTCCAACACTATGTCTGATATATATGTTGAGATGCCCAATGCTTGATCCCACACAGAGAGGGGCCATGTGATTTCAAATTCTGTACCCTTACCACTAGACCACAAAAATTTGCATTTGTCATACACAAAGACTGATGGCAGGGAGTTCTTTCATAAAATAGCTCATGCAAAACAAACTGCAAGTGTTGAACAAAATTTGTCTTTCTATATATAGTAAAGCATTGGCAGGTTTTATGAGTATTCTAAAATGTCTTAAATAACAGATTTAACTGAACATAAATGTGAAATTTGAGATTATAAATTAGTGATCTGTGTCTTTACAGGAGCAAAATTGGGTTGGGATGGAACAAGTGACTTTTATTAACAATAATATTTGGTACATGAATGTCATTAAATTTTGTTGTTATTATAAAACTTGTAGTTAAAATACAATCTGTGACAATTCATTTTACCTTCAAGCAAGTCTGCTTCTATAAATCAACAGGAAATATCATGTCATTTTTTTAATTTTTCAAAGTATCACTCTTGCTTTTTGTATTTTTTAATTAAATCGTAAATGTTTCTACAGATACCCTGTCAAAAAGCTAAAACTCCATTAATCTTTGTGGGCTTATTTTAAATGTAATTATGATGGGCTTATTGAAATATATTAACCGCATGCATACAAATGTACATAATGATGAATTTGAAATCTGTTCTTTACTGTAAATATCTATGAGATATTAGTGAATAAGAAAAGCAGTTATAGATAGATAGATGCTTCATTTATTCGTAAGGCCATAGGCCATTACAGGCATACATAAACATCTTTAAAAAATGTCAAATGTAAAAAAAACATTTCATCAAAATGCTTTTTAGCAAAAATCTTTTTTCAAGCAATTCAAAAGGCATAAAGGAATTAACATGCCTGAAAAAAATGGTGACAAAAGGACAATTTGCTCATCATGAGCAAATTCTCCTTTTGTCAAAATGCTTCCAGTGAGAATTATCTTAACCAATCATGCTTTTCTTCTCCAATTTTAACATTTCAGTGTAATGATTATATTAAACAATCTTGCTTTTCTTCCCCAATTTAAATCTTTTAGTGTAATAATTATATTAATCAATCATGCTTTTTCGCCAATTCATTCTAATCTTTTTACTAAGTAGTTTTAAAGTCATCAGCCAAAAATCATGCAGAGGAGGGTAAAAGAAGGGGGGTTAAAAAATACAAGCCAGACGGGGCAGCATCAATCTGATAATCAAACACGAAAGGCCACCCTGTCTCTGATAAAAACCTTTCATAGCATTAATCAACATGCTCGAGCCTAACTTCAATAAATCAACCGATCAATCAATTAATCAATCAATCAACTTGCATGCTGGGTATCTAACGTTTTCATGAACACGTTACCTCCGGTCATGTTTTGTAACTGTTGGGCCATGAGTTGTGCCGCAAACGCTTGTTCATGGTGGGGGCACAGCCCCTCCAGGTTGAAGGGGGTGCTTGGGGCTTTTCCTGAGGTCCCTGAATATCGTAAATGTGCAGGAGCTGTAGTAGAATTAAAGACACAAAAACATGCATGAAGCACATCACTCGGCAGCAAACGGTTATTCAGTAGACAGTACATACACCATGTCAAAAAAAGCAAACAGAAAACAAAGTATACAGTGTACCACATACATACATGTATAACACAACATTGCAACATTCATTCTTAGTTAGATTTGTTTAATTAGGTTCTTTCATCGAATAAAAGTTTTTAAGTTATATTTCAATTTGTCATTAAATTTTGTAATTGACAGAGAAAGACCCATAAGTTAACTGCCCATAGTTGAGGTAAGTTAAACAATTCACATTTGGTTTGCCTGCCAAGAGACTACTCTTCATGAAAATTCAAAAGGACCATGCACTAAAATTATTTGAACCCATATGGAAAGCGCTATCATGGTTTCAAGTTTAATACTCTTACTTATGAGTGTATTGACAAAATTAATGAACAAGTATGATATCAAATCTAGATTGGATTTCAGTGAAAAAGGTGGGTGTGTTTTATCCTAATGAATACAGATAATCAATCAGTATACCAGGTAATTTCAAAAGACTTGGTCATTTGACAACCTCAGAGTGGGAATATCATGTTTGCCAGCTTTGCGTGTTAAAATAATTTGAAAACCAAAAGCGAACATATAACAAAATGAACATGATTGTGTTAAACATATAAATGTATCTGAAACCCGTTTGTTTCACAGATCAAAGGTAACATCCAAATAATTGACACTGATAGAGTAAGGTTTAGACATACTATTATATTAGTTTTGATGAAACAATGACCTTATTCCAAAAGCCTTAAAAGCACATAAAAGGAGAGTAATGCTATATCAAACTACATTATTTAATAAACTTTTGGTCAGATTGAAATAATTATCACCAAAAAATCCCATCAGCTCAACTTAAACATGAAAGGCAACAAGAAATAACCCAGATTAACCAGTTTAATAATTCAGACTGTGTGATTCTTCCCCCCTGACCTTGACAGTTGATACACAAATGTTTGAACCAACCAATCAGAATTCTTTATTTTGAATATGTAAACAAACAGGTTGTTGATAAACATGATTTAATTGGAGACAACTATATTTCAAGCATAAAATAACTTATGTTAAATGAGTCTATTTAATATGGTCTCAACGCATTCGTAAATGAATTCTTATGACTTTAATAACCATAATAAAAGAACTCCATATATTTTTTTTTCAGTCATTTATTTGTACTCATCTCCTTTTATATGCCTTTAAGTATTTTGACTCAGCAAGCAACAAGGAAAAGCAACTGTAGCAAGACACATCATTACATTGAATTATCATCACAGTTTGTGTATCTTATTTTTCACAATGAATTTAGAACAGTGCCATATGGCATAGAAAGCTTTAATGAAACTCAGTATTGACAAGAAACACAAATTGCATTACTTTTTACAATACGATTTCAATTCTATTGAAATTCTACAGTAACATACTGTATCAATCAATGGTTGGAAGTTGATTGATAATAACTGATTTACACATAACTCATTTACAATAAACACTGTTAGCCTTCAACCATAAATTTACCCATTTATAATGATAATCATCTCACTAAGCAAGTGTTCTAAAGTGTACAAAAGTATCAAGGAAAACTTTGGCATTACAATTTCCAAAATATTCATTATCTGATGTATAGTGTTCAAAATAGAAAAGATTCTATTTCATTTTGTCAACATTTCATTATCCTTGGAGAACTAATGGCAAAATGTTCCATTTTAGTAAATTACTTGGTTTATTTACAAAAAAAATCTTTCATAAATACTAACAGAACAGTTGCTTAGTTAAGGAATATGATCATTTGAGGAAAATACCAAAGGGAAAAACAGTTCTGAGATACAAAATAACGTTTTGACAATCTGTTCATTGTGTTGATACTAATGAAATTTGATCATCATATAAGTAATATTCTATGATTATTGTTAGATACCTATTACATAACTTAGACATTTTAAGGTAAGACCTGGGTAATGGAGAAAGGTCAGAATAATAGAATTCAAGATTTAACAGAAAAAATGCCGTTTTGTAGTCAAGTTTCAGAATTTTAGAATCTTCCTGGATTGGAGTTTTTATTTGCCAACTTCATTTATGTAATTCTAGTTTCAATGTGAAAATTGAAAATTAAAGGGAGGTAATCAATTTGAAATAAAGAACTAATTTTTTTATATTCATTTTATAAATATAAATTCAAAATCAGACACATTTTGAAAATTGGCTTGGTGAATGCCTTTGAAATGATAAATATCTTTCGAATTTCATTTCAACTTAATTTCTTTAACCAAAGCAATTGTCAGTTTTCCATTACCCAGGTCCTACCTTAATTACCCTAATAACCATTTGAGAACATTTTAACATTTTAAGCAGTATCAAATAATCCATTTATTAGATGAAGAAATGTGTAGATGCAAGTACATGTATACTCTTTGCTCTAAAGAAACAAAAAATGATAAATAACAGATTGCCAAAATGCCTGTATTCCCATTTTAAGAAACTGTTCTTCTCATTACCAAACCTAAGTATCCCAAATCCACATTTATACAAAGTGCAATGACTATCTCTCCTATGTGTATCTCTTTCCATGTGTGCATGTTTGTTGGTGTCATTTTCTGTCTATATCAAGGAATCGCATGATTAAAAGTGTACCTTTTCATTACGAAATTGAATTGCCTTATTTGATATGGCCTTGGGAAAGATAAAACAAATGATTTTTTTCCTTTTCTGACAAATTGCTTTATATCATACAACATTGGAATCTTTTAGAACAGCATAAGAACTCACATAAGAACTATGCTTTTTTTTTCTTATTTTCCTCTTAATAAAAAGTTGTATTCTAGAACAATAATATATCAGAAAGAATGCAAAATTACTTATAAATATACACAAAATGCAATATACATTATTGGATAACACTTTACAGAAAGTCTCTATATAACCAATGAATACTCATAGCTACTCTGTTAAAAAATTCTACGAAAAGGTTTAAAAATATTCTTTATATAAAAGGAATGTTAAAAAAGAGCCTCTCTGATTATGTTATGACTATAACACTGTGTTACTTTTTTTTCCCATTTAGACTGGATGTACATAATCATGCAAAATTCCTCATAAATGTAGACAAAAGTACAGGTAACTTGACTAGCCCACTAATGGAATCTCAAGTAAAGAATGAAACAGATAAAACCATTGCACTCAAATGAACTACCTTTGGCCTGGATACGCTTGACTGTGTAGTAAAATATGTATTATGTATGATAATAATGTACAAATGTTCGTCATTTATGCTGTGACATCAAAATTTTAATTATGTTACAGCCAGAAGACAATCATCAAACAAATAAAATGAAATTGACATACCAATTGACATAAACATGTTAATTATAAATTAGATGCACATCAATTAGCCAGATTTATCACTATGTTTCAGATTAAGTTTGCATCAGTAACCAATGGTCAGAAAGCAAGTTTGGAAATAAAATTGATAGCTTCATCATAAACCTTCATGACAGGTGGTTTATGAGTCTTTTATGTTACTTTAAGCAATAACCGAGTTATATCATGACAATTAATAGCCATTTATTCCAAGACTTTATCTCTTCTACTACCTACACAGCATTGTTTCCATGCTACTGAATGTTTTCCTTCATATATATTTAAGACTAGAATTGAAAGGGAAACAATTATGTCAAACTGATCTTAACAATTGTCAGACAGCAATGTTGGCTGAGTTGTGGAATATGCCAGCATCAATTTAACATCTCTAGCATTGAATAACAATTTGTTACCATTTTCATAATAAGAGCTGTTCAGGTTAAATGCTTGCCGTCAGTTTAGCCATAGTCAATATAAGCATTATAAACATACACATTAACAGACGCAGGAAACATTTTCTAACATGTTCGAAGTAAAACAGCATGCTTTATAGTTTGGCACTACCCCATGCAAATTATTCTTTTAATATTCCAATTTATCATTCTCCATTGTTAACATATTAAAAATTCCTTTTACTATGTTGATATTATAATAGCAAATTCTCCTCCAAACAAAGTATCCTTTTGCTTTGGTCAAGACTGTTTTTGATATGACTAATTAGAAATTTTGCATATAATTATTTTCTTTCAGATTTAAAACACACCAATTGATAGGAAAAATCCCTTGACATGACATTTCTGCCAACAATATGACTTCAAACATTTCTTAAGGAAAAGAAAAATTACCCATTTGAACATTTTTTTCTTTTATAACATGTTTCCCACCAATTTACCAATTTCACAAAGTAATTGAGGCAGAGCAAAGACTTAGTTTGGCAGAGATATAAAATTGTCGTTTCGAAGGGCAGGAAAATTCCTCATACATTATCCACGTAAGTATACCTCAAAGTTTCACACCCAAAACAAAGCTTAATATGATTTCAGCTTTGATTTCCAAAAGTTTACTTTGTCAAGGAGAGTAAAGAAATGATAATTTCTAATGTTCAGTAAAGTTTACCACTTGACAATTGACATCGCTGTATAATTGGGTTCATCCCTTCAAGAAAACATTAATAACAGTAATCACAACAGCAGAACTGAAAGGTCTTTTAATTTCTCCTTTTGTCAAGATGGCTTGAATTTCTTTGGATAAGATTATGGCAAAAGAAGAAGTTGCTGAATATTCGTTACTTAGTGCCAATCATTTTACCATGTTTGAAAATTGATGGACCTTACATACATAAATTATAAGAATGCTTACATCTGCTGACAATTAACAGCAGCAAATACCTTTCTTTGCCATAAATACCTATAGCTTCATTCAGATTAAGATAATTTGAAAACAAAATAACAAAACAAATCTTTACAATGCAATTTTAATTCAAATTCATATGATAATAATAATTAATATAAAGAACACATATAATATAAAGAACATTAACTTTTCTACATAATTTCATAATTAACCAAAATAAATTACTACGATAATTTCAAAATTTTATTTATTAGAACCCAAAATGAGTCTATTATCATACCTTGTTCCGATTGGTGCTGCATAATTCCTTTCCGGAAATAGTGATGAGTCAGGGCTTCTAAGTACTCATTCTAGAAACAAAAAAAATATATATGATGAGCATTTAATTTTCTAGTAAAACAAAATGAATATATATAATGAGCATGTCTAGTAAAATAAAATGAATATAATTACAATTAGCATTGGCATGAGAAGTAGGTACATGGTCATCTGGTATGATTTAGCCAGTTGATCTGATATAGCCAGTTGATGCAAAAGCAATCACAAAGTACCATTTAATAGCTTACCATCCTAATCTAAACCGAAATAACCCTTGGATGCTTTGATTCTGTTAAAGTCAACTACTAAAATGATTGTAGGTTAAATGATAAATGCTTCCATGAGAAATAATCTCTTTTAATATAAAGAATGCATTGTCTACAAGAGGTAGAGCTATTGTCTTCCAGTTCTATTTCAAATCTGAATTTATCTCGTCAACTATTTCAAGTTGCGAAAATCAAACTTTGCCATTTTGTAAAGAGCCAACGCAATACAACTATGAAACTGGTCAACCTGAAAGCAAATCCAGACAACAGTTGTGAATATGTCCAAATAATTCTTCATACAGAAACAATGCTCACTATGGCCTATTACTCCTTGTTTTCAAATGGTTTCTAATTTATGCATATTGGGTGTGTAAAGGTGAAAATATGGAGAAATACATTTTAGACATTTATCTAGCAAATTGGCTAAAATAAACCCTATATAGCAAAATTATGTAACATGGATTACATATTCTTCTGAAAATTACTTTGAATGGTATCCATAGTGTTTCTAGCAAGTTGGCTAAAATAAACCCTATATTACAAAATTATGTAACATGGTTTACTTATTCTTCTGAAAATAACATTGAATGGTATTCATAGTGTGTCTAGCAAAATGGCTAAAATAAACCCTTAATATAGCAGAATTATGTAACATGGTTTACTTGTTCTTCTGAAAATAACATTGAATGGTATCCATAGTGTTTCTAGCAAAATGGCTAAAATTAACCCTATATAGCAAAATTATGTAACATGGATTACATATTCTTCTGAAAATTACATTGAATGGTATCCATAGTGTTTCTAGCAAGTTGGCTAAAATAAACCCTATATTACAAAATTATGTAACATGGTTTACTTATTCTTCTGAAAATAACATTGAATGGTATTCATAGTGTGTCTAGCAAAATGGCTAAAATAAACCCTTAATATAGCAGAATTATGTAACATGGTTTACTTGTTCTTCTGAAAATAACATTGAATGGTATCCATAGTGTTTCTAGCAAAATGGCTAAAATTAACCCTATATAGCAAAATTATGTAACATGGATTACATATTCTTCTGAAAATTACATTGAATGGTATCCATAGTGTTTCTAGCAAGTTGGCTAAAATAAACCCTATATTACAAAATTATGTAACATGGTTTACTTATTCTTCTGAAAATTACATTGAATGATATCAATAGTGTTTCTAGCAAAATGACTAAGATAAACCCTATATAGCAAAATTATATAACATGGTTTACTTATTCTTCTGTTAGTTTCAGTGAAAGGTATCCATAGTGTTTCTAGTAAATTGACTAAAATAAAGCCTATATAGCAAAATTATGAAACATGGTTTACTTGTTCTTCTGGAAATTATATAGAAAGGTATCCAGTGATTTTTTTTGACAAAATGATACCATTGGTATTGATTACATGTATTAATTGGTGAGGTTTTTAGAATTTTTTATTCATGGAGGAAAAAAATTAAATATCAAAACAAATTTAAAGGATCCAAGATATATATATTGCACACTTGTAAGCAGGTTATGTGGGACAACATTTAAAGCAAAAAGCAATATAAAGCATTATTTCTTATTAAAAAAGCTTCGTAATAACTAGGGGCCAATGAAGATCACAGTAAAGAAAGAAGAGTTACATCTATAAGCTAAAATGTGCATCAAACGATAAAAAATAAATAAATCTTAAAATGATTCAACCCATTACCCCATATGGAACAGAGAGCAACAGCGGACAACATTTATATAAAAAAAGAAAAAAAAAATGTTTTCTTTTACAAATTTGTTAAAAAAAAATTGACTAATGATTTTTCTCCTTTTGATACAGTGATTTCTTAAAAACCTATGTAGCAGACATGATAAAATGAGGTTTTATGGAGAAAAGGATTAACTAATATAACTAATGATAACCAAGCATTCGCTACTGTACAATATTCATGGACGAGAACACTTGTTCTAGAACACATACATGTGCAATATTCATGGACTGGAACACTTGTTCTAGAACACATACATGTACAATATTCATGGACTGGAACACTTGTTCTAGAACACATACATGTACAATATTCATGGACTATAACACTTGTTCTAGAACACATACAGGTACAATATTCATGGACTGGAACACTTGTTCTAGAACACATACATGTACAATTTTCATGGACTAGAACACTTGTTCTAGATTACATACATGTGCAATATTCATGGACTAGAACATTTGTATAGGACAAATACATGTACAATTTGAATGTCCTATAACACTTGAATGAACTATATTAATGGACTGGAACACTTGTTTTTGAACTGGTACATATACAATATTCATGTACTAGAACACATACACTAGTAGTGTTATCCCCAATGAAAGTTTTATAGTCCCCCATCATAGTGCATCCTTACCTTTGTTCAAACACCATGCTTCATTTAAATATGTGTATTTAAAACAACCCATCACCACTACACAAGAAGAAATATTGTTAACTACTTCAATACATTTACCAGATTGAATTTCCACATTATTGAAATAATAAAAGATATAAATAACAAAATGGTTAACTAGTAAAATTAGCTACTAATTTGACTCTAATGAAACAATTATCTAATGCAAACCTGTAGAAACATACTTCAACCAAAAGTACCCGATATCTTTGAAAACAAGACAAATTAAAACAGTTCCTCGTCTAATTAAAGACACAGAAATAAAAGATGGTAAGAACAGCTATCCTGAAAAGCCTTGAAACATTTTTTCTTCAGCAACAATTTCAGGTTTTTCCTTTTCCTTTAACCTTTAGAATGCTTGGTAATTCTTTAAAAGTAGATTTTCATGTTGTCTGCTTTCTAATGCCTTAAATATCTGACTAATTTTGATGGGGAAAGATACCCAGAGTAGCAAACAGGTTCTTTCATGGAAATATTGTAAAAATGTGTTTGAATTGAAATTTTGCAAACATTTGATACAGATCAGTGGAAAATTTAAAGTCTGATAAAGGGCTGTCTGCTATGAAACTTGCAAAACACTGATTCAGGGGAAGGAACCATTTACTTCTTGTTGTTTTTGTTGTTTTTTGGAACGTTGCATTCTGACCAATCAAATTGCTAAGAACTTAAAGGCTGCCTGTTGTCTATCTTCTTGAACATAGTGGAGCCAGTATACAGCAAGGAACCAATTTACTACCCAGAACACCATGAAGAGAAGCCATGACCACAACTGTTGCTTGAGGCTGGGAACCGGTCTCTCATCTATCGAATATTGGGATCATATGGTACAAATTTACCAAGCAGAATTCTGGTAAAGGAAGGAACGAAAAAGTACATTATTCATTGAGATGAATGCTTGCCAGTTCAAAGTTGTGGTGAGAAGCAGTTTCCTTAACATAATTGTTTGTCAAAGTGTTTTGGAATGGGTGTTTTGAGAAACCTGTTGATATAAGTGATTGTGTTAACTATTTTCCTTTTCAATGGCTCTCTCCTTTGACTTTTCAAAAACAATGACTCAGGGGAAACAACCATGTATGTTGCTTCTTGTTGTTGTTATCGTTTTTTTGGAGCATTGCATTTTAACCAATCAAATTGCTCAGAATTCATAGGCTGCCCGTTGTCTATCTTGTTGAATATAGGGGAGGCAGTAGGCAGGGGGGAACCAGATAATGTTGCTTAGTCTTTTCTATGACTCGACTGGGTATTGAACATACATCCATCCATATGACAGGTGGACACTCTTCAACAATGTTTAACAGTCAATATTATCTCAAAGCTTCAAGCTGCATATCAAACCCACTTCAGTCATAAAACTGTATTATAGAGGCATATTTTGCATTCAGTTACCAAAAGCTTTAAAAACTGCATTCAAACTAAAAAGAATTTAAGTCGAAATTTCAAAACAAAGATTGCTAATTGTTTAGGGTTACATATAATTTACTACTTTTGACATCTCAATGAATGAATGATGTTTTAAGGCGCATCGACAGCTAAGGTCATTTAGCGCGCTGACATCTCAAACACAATAAAAAAAAAAGTTTGGTTTAAAAAAAAAATGGCTTTGTTTTATCACTTATATTAGTCAGAGCCAAATTGGCTTTGTTCATGTCCTTTCAGTGATGTTGTTGAGAGCTCCATGTAAGACGATATCAAGTCATTCACTCTTGAAAAATACGATAATCGTAAACTAAACCATCACTACATGAAAACTCTCTGTAGGACGTTAATCAAGTTATCTTTGAAAGTTTTGTTCAAATTCAATAAATATCAAACCAAGCTCACTTTGTCCACATTTTCAAAGCCATGTCAGAAGCTTAAATGCCACATCCAGTGTTCAGTGCAAGACTTTAGTTAGTGGTTCACATTTTGTGAAGCAATAGCAATAGGCTTAGACTGAAGGCTGCATGAACATTCGCGAATTAGTTATAAAGCTCATGCATTTAAAATTGTACCAATTTAATGCTTCTGAGACAGTGCATAATTACATGCTCACATAGTTTGTAAACATCATTCCGACAACTCTACAAATTTTACATGCAATTATACAATCAAAACTTTAAGGGTGCTTGTTCACAGATGTGACGAAATTTTAAAGTTAAAAATTAATCATAATGGCTTTAAAACTGCACGACAGTTATATATGTTATATGATATGCACTAAAGGATAATCATTGGAGGCAAATTTATCCCATTTTATATAAAGTGAATTAACATGCATTCAAAAAGTGTTGTAACACTTTTGAGATCAACTGCACATTAACTGTGTACATACTTAGATAAATAAAATGTACCTGAATCAATTATGCTTTCAATAGCTACTTTTAATTGTATATCAAACAACAATACGAAAACTGCATTGTTTAAATGACATTTTATTTTGACTTTCAAATTTTTGTCTTCTGTGAACATGTACCTTTAAGGGACCATTGCAGGTACTATCCTTGAATGAGATCAACATAATTATATATTAAAAGAAACCAAAACAAACAAATCTGGAGTATAATACGATGTACAGAAAAGCTGCTGTGTGCTGCTACACGCTAACAAAACTCCGATTATAATAGTGGTGAGACAAAGTGCTAATCACACGTTACCCCGGCCGTTGTCGACTGAGACGTGTTACTATGGTGACCCAAATTCTGACCACTCATGCTCACAGCTAATGCTTGAGTGTCCTCCGCTTCACATTTCGCAGTCTCTAAGAGCTTTCTCTGCTGAAAACAACCAATTGTATTGTTGAGATCATAGCTAATACAAGAACACTAAAAGACTTCATACTGAGATAAAATATATAATTTTTGTGACCATTGTTCTATATGAACTTTCTTTGCTGAAATGAATCAATTGTATGGTTAAGGTAGATAATTGTACAGCAAGAAACTTTGACAAAATGTGTAGCTTTAAAACTTCTTTTATCTGTTGATGAAAAGATCAACAAAAACCTTTCTAATGAAAGAAAGTAGTACTTCATTTCATGATTTAATTGAAGCTTTTTTTGTTAAAAAAATAAATTGAAAGGTTGAGAGGATTCATACTTTTTTTGAACACTCAAGAAAGAACCTTATAACAAATGAATAAGACCTGATTAACTACATGTGAAAAAGTGTCTTCTCTCAATAAATTACCTTTCCCCTTTTATAATTTCTTTTTACATTCATGCATTTTAAGAATTAGTCCATTTTCATGTATTCATCCTTGACCAAAGCTTTCAATGCAAATCTCAAATCATTGAGTACCAAAAGCCTATATCCGTTTTAAACCAAAAAAGTTATGATTTTGCTAAGCATGAAAGAAATCAAATTATGGTGGATTATCATTAAAAAAAACTTTCTAATGAAAGAAAGTAATACTTAATTTCATGATTTAATTGAAGCTTTTTTTGTTAAAAAATAATTGAAAGGTTGAGAGGATTCATACTTTTTTTGAACACTCAAGAAAGAACCTTATAACAAATGAATAAGACCTGATTAACTACATGTGAAAAAGTGTCTTCTCTCAATAAATTACCTTTCCCCTTTTATAATTACTTTTACATTCATGCATTTTAAGAATTAGTCCATTTTCATGTATTCATCCTTGACCAAAGCTTTCAATGCAAATCTCAAATCATTGACCACTAAAATCTTAAGTCCGTTTTAAACAAAAAAGCTATGATGTTGCCAAGCATCAAAAAAATCAAATTATGTTGGATTATCATTAATAAGTTAACTGTTAAAATGCTTCGATCAAACAGGTAAATGCTTTGCTGATGACATAAAATAAAATGTACATTTAACTTTAAAATTAGAGTGCTGGGTAATTTTCCAAAATTTGATTTTTGTTTCATCTGCTTTCAAAAACATTAAATACCTGCTTAATTATGTTGAGGAAAAAGGTTAGATAACAGGCAGTCACCAAAATACTTGGTCGGCTGGCCTAGATCTAACCTGTTTGCATAAGCATGAAGTTGGTTTCAGCAATATAAGGGTTAAATATAACTATTGAAACAAACTCCATTAATTCACATCTATAAAGGCCTTTAAAGCAAAACAACCTTAACATTCTTTAAGAAACCAATGAAGGGCATGCTAAGAGATTTGTGGAAGACTCTTTTGAATTGTCCTCTGGTTTTGAGCTTTCCATGGTGTTGCACCAAACCTTTTAAAAAGTAAGGCACCTTCCCTAGTAAGCTTAGTCTCACCTTAGATCAAAGCCAATTAACACTTATAGTGCTGGAACTGACTTCATGCTTATACAAACTGGTTATATCCAGGCCAGCCGCCAAGTTGATTGGTGGCTGGCCTGTGATCTAACCTGTTTGCTACTCAGAGTATCTTTTCTCATCAAAATTAAGCATATATTTCAGGTTTTGGAAAGCAGATGACACTGATATTTATTTTTAGAAAATTACCCAGCAATCTAAGGGGAAAGATCAATACTCCATTGAAGCAAAGAGAAGCACCAAAGGTCAGCCTGCACATACCGCACTGCCTAATCTGAGAAAACGTTTTGGAGTGGTCTAAATAATAGAGCTTTAATTGAGCTTATTTGTTGGCTGTTACACATATGATTTCAACTACTTATCAACAAATTCTGTTTTGTTTATACTCTGTTTATAAGAATTGTCTGGTTGAGCACCAGGGATGAAGAAATCTGATTTTGATTCACTTGTCCATAAATGCCAAATATGTTTTGGTACATGTCAATATATTTGTTATATAATAGATTTCAGTAAAATTTCACATGTCCATGAAGGCTTTTGGACAAGCAGGGCAATATGGACAATAAATTTTGCCAAACTGACGACTAACAATAAAGGTTTTAACAGAGCCATTAAGAAAAGTGCTTCAGGAAATCATGTTTTTATACAGAAGCAAATGGCCAAAGCTTGCAAAGTCTATTCTTGAAATCTCTCAGAAAAAATATAAAACCAGATTTTTTCAATTTGTATACAAACAAAAAAGTGCAACCATAACACATGCTGTAAAATGGGTTTCTGCAGATATTAACACTTTGGAAAAATGTTATGAAAAAAGGGTACTGCAAACATTGTTAATAAGGGGTGAATAATCGAAATATCATCTTAAAGCTAGCATACAAATTGATGAAAAATATAGGGGAAATATATTTCTTTTTTTTTATAAAAAAAAGTAACATAAGAACTATACCGGTCTCTGAGCAATATCAAATCCAAGAGTGACCCTTGCAATTGGCTAAAATATAAAGAATTGTTCCACCATTACAAAGGTACATATAAAACGTCATTCTATAAATAAAAGATTACTTTATATCGTTATATAAACACTACATTTACTAACAAGCCAGGTTTCTTGATCTATTCATTTGTAAATTTAGTTAATCAAATAATAAACATTTGTAGGACACATCTAAAATCAAATCTAAAAAAAATAGAATTTGATTTGTGTATGCATGATTCCAATCAACTTCCACAACTCTACAGGTTTGCATTTCCATTAGTATTATAAATTACAGACACTATTGGTTATTATCATTGCAATTATTTGCTAGTTTGTTAGTTGAAACATAATTCTCACAGTTTACATTTGTATGTATCATGACCCATTTTCTACTTAAACTATACACCTTGTCATACCAACTTGAGAAACCAAAAGAAAATATGTATCTCATTTTCTATTCTGTCTTTTAAACAGTTTTTAATACTCGAATCGGTTGATACTGCATCATTTTGCATTGAGAAGAAGCACATAAGGCATAGTTTTTGAAGGTTTTTTCATACACATCTATCATACATATACAACATATATCATAAGTCCCAAATTGTCTCACATTACGAGAGAATTAAAACACCTTTCTCAACACGAGACAGATAGAAAAAATTTGCGAAAACAATTTAACAATTATAAATCTTTGTAACCAAACAAACAAATTTCCTCATTGTGAGCAAACTTTCATTAATTTTGGTCACAATTGACGTCATCATCTTGATCGCAATATTTTCATACCAATAATTGTCAAATTCTAAACAGATATTCCTCTTCACCTTGCTAATTTTGTACAAGATCGTCAACGACATATCACATTGTAACAGGGGAAAATGGTTAATAGATGAAGGAACACTAAGGGGGATCAGGCGACTTTATAATATTGGTAAGTGGGGCAAGTGCACAGTGTAAGGTAAGGAACAATCATTAATTAAAGGTTACGACACAAAACAACATTACACAGTTGTTACAGGTTACAGTTACTAAAGCTACACTGCCATGTTTGTCTTTTAGAGACATGTTTACCCCTTTATGACGCTCCTCCGTTGAGTCAATACCCGCAGAGGCACCCCGAGCTTCCCTAGGGTCGCTCAGAGACCGTTCGTCGTTTGATTTTGGACGTTTTGGGGAGGGCTGGGTGTAACGCACTTGTGCATTTTGCTATAAAGATGGTGAAGAAATAAGCATGAGGGGTGATATACGTAATGTGATACATTCAGTTTGTTGCATGCATATATATATAATGTACTTATTTCTCCATGAAAACGAATAACCACACATTAAAGTGCATAATACAATATATTGATTTTGTTCTACACCGAAATGTATTCATTGTCTATTGATGGTGCAAGCTTATAATTCAAAAGTTTCAAGAAAAACTTGATATCTATTATATATCAAGCCTTTCAGATGTATGTGACATCATGAAAATTCTTTTTTTTTTTATAAAATCTTGCTCAACATGCTTTGTTTTAAATTAACCCTTAGTTTGCTGGGTAATTCATTAAAAATAGTTTTTTGTGTTTTCTGATTTCCAAAACCTTAAATACCTGCGTAATTTTGATGAGGAAAGATCCTCAGAGTAGCAAATAGGTAAGATCACAGGCCAGCTGCCAATTCACTTGGCAGCTGGCATGGATCTAACCTATTTGCATAAGCATAAAGTTAGTTCCAGAACTTAAAGGGTAAATTAAAAGCATCATTTTTTGACAAATAGAAAGTTGCCATACAAACAAAGTAGCTCTATGGTCCATGGAGAAACAAGTCATAAGAAAGGTAGTATAAGATTAGTTTTAGAGATATTTTGGTAAAGAATAAAAAAAAAAATCATAAAGGAGATTTTTAAATTGGTTCAAATTCACAATGACAGCAAAGACCCTAACACATAAGGGAAAGCGTAAGGTTGAAAGAGCAAATTGCTTGTGGATAGCAATTTTTTACTTTTATGCAAAAATATTTTAAAAAATGCATCCACTAAAGGGTTCTTACATAAGAAACATACAGAAGTATACACTATATGTTATCCATGCATCATTATAATATGTTGAGAAACTATCTTATATTGACCATTCTATAAATTGAAAAAAAAAAATCAGCTTGCATGCATATAAAAGCACTGGCTTTGATTTTGCTTGAAAAAAAAAATGAATCTCAATATACCAAAAAAATATCTATGATATAAAGTTAAAGAAATTTACTATAAATAAGTGTTTCGAGGTGTCTTTAAGTTATCGCTTACATTTTTTGTTTTCAAAGAATATTCCCAAGACTTCAAAGGTTTATCTAACACTTTTGAGTTTAGAGAATCAATGTCATTGGACAATATTGAGGGCACCTAAGCATAATATAGCATCAAAATGTTTTTCAAATATTTGACAAGATATTGAAATAAAAACCTTTGTTTAATGGGAAAAAACTTGATATGTTTGAAATCCAATTCAATGTATAATACTGTTAAGTGTTTCAGTTTAAATTGAGTATTTGTCTACCTGGTTAATGATAAAAGCTCATGATGAAAATTCAAAGAGGTATACTACATAGACACATCAAAAACCAAAGCATTAACAGGCAAATTTTGGGCGGCAAATAAATTAAGCCTTTCAAATAAATTAAGCCTTTCAAATAAATTAAGCCTTTATCTTGAAGTATGAAATAAATCTTTCATCTAATTTATGCGTGAAAATGATATTTCAGCAACAACAACAAACTAAAACAACAACGTTCTTTTTTGAGTTTGTATATATAGTGTTCAACGCCAACGCCATATTAACAATTTTTCAGTTATGTAATGGCTTTCCTGGATCCACCATTTCTAGACTAGGGCTCTGAAATGACTTGCCAAAGGTCACTCCCACGACACCAGCGGTGTCGGTTGGACTTGGAACCAGGAGTTCTAAGTCAATCATTTTAACCACTTGGCCACATATGACCCCTTTTCTTTTTGAATGACCTTGAATTATTCAACTTTTCATGCTGCTTTTTGACCTTAACATTGACATATGGAAGAAGTTTTAGTATGACCAATGACCTTGACCTTTAAATGCAGCATTGATTTCTCATTTAAGGCTTGATCTACATGTGTAACCTTGAACTTTAGTCATGTGTCATTTGTCTCTCAGAATGAACCTGCAAAGTATTTAAGTGTTGCATTGGCATTCCATTTTTATCACAACACTGCGAGCCATAAACTTTAATACATGATTCACAATGACCTCTGAAAAATCTGCATTGCTTCTTATTCTTGACCATCAAATATTCAATGGAAGAATTGGATAATAAAGAATGACCTTAGTTTTCATGACATTTGTATATTGCTTGTGTAGCCTTATGGACTTATTTTTTTAATCAACTTTTAATGTCTTATTAAAAAAAAGTAAGACAGCAAATCAAAAAGGCAAACAGCTTATTATTAAAAAAGCATTCATGGATCAACAATGCTAAATGTGATGGAGAATGGGTAAAAGCGTTCATGACATTATTTCTTTGACAGGCTTATAGATTCTAACTGACGAATCAATAAGATTACTTGAAAGATGATCTTATCTTAACAATCCAATACATATGTTTCTTTGGGACAAATAACCTGTTGACAAAGTATGCACAGACTGCATGGTTAATGATGGCATTTTATGCTTCATATTGAAACAGATACCTTTCGTAAAGAACAGTCCTTTTTAACGATGGAGAGTATTGTATTGATAAGTTTGAATGGCCTACAGAAGCTCATCTGACATATTTATTATACAGATGCAGATTTTAATTCACGATTAAAATTGAGTTACTATGACAAACAATCTAATTGGCTTCATATAAAGGTCATGCCAACTAGCTGCTGCGAACACAAATTCCAATTTTTGAAGACAAATTTGACTAGTATATCCTACATACATTTTGGCTCCTAAAAATCACACACAGCAAAGTACTTTCTAGTAAATAGCAATTTAGATTTAGCTTTTCTATTTGGCAAAATGACGAAAAACAGTACATCATATTTATTTTAACATATTAAAAGTCTGAAAATGAATATATCTTTTAACAGGGATGCACTGGAGGTTACATGTCTTTGTATGTAACATCATTTCAAGAATGTCACAATCTTGGGACGAATTGATGTGCATTAAAGTTTTAGCCACTATATCATATCCCACCTTATGACTTTATGGCTTTAGATAAAAAAAAAACCACTAAACAAAAACTTAAGTATTCTAAAAAAATTACATGTTTTGAGAAAATATAGGAATTATTAAGACAAAATGACAGACTCAGGAGGGGTAATCCCATGTTTGATATTTACTTTATAAAACAGATTGCAAATGGTTGCGCCACTGAATGAGCAAGTATTCATGCATTTTTTCAGCAGATTACCTTTTGTTTACCACTATTTTTTAAACGCCATGTTCTGATGTTAAATTTTGCGCAACTGCCAATGAATGTTGTTTCCATTTTGGCCGCGCCGTTTGCTCCAAGACTCTGCAGGAGTTCAAGTTGAGGGATGGGAATGACCTAAAAACATCACCCATCAACTGCAATTTCTTTACTGAGTGTTAGACGTAGCACTGTTATAAACCATGGGTTATCATATGCCAACAGAACTGGAAAGTTTATGGTCGGAACATGGCGTATATACAATAGTTGAAAACAAAAGATATCTGCTGAAAAAAGCAAATATTCCTGTGGCGCGGCCATCTCGTTCTGACATTTTTCATTTTTTGATATTGGTCATGTGATCACCCAACTCCAGACTGTCCATTAAAAAAGAACTCGGCGTTTTGTCACAGCAGTCTCTTTGGTCAGTATACGATGGTGCAATGGTGTGGCCCAATGGGAAGAAAACAAAAGAGGAGAAAATGATGCTGGTATGACCACTCTGCCCTGCAGTGTAACCATGGTAACAACTCAAATCAAGCCAATCCGTCAGGTCAACCAAAATGCAGTAATTACCTTCTGCATGGTATTGTCACTACTCTGTTTTGATGAACCCTGGCCAAACATTTGCAGCAACTTAGATAACAAATATACAAGATATAACATGTAATATGTTCCTAATGGTGTTCTTGTGATGTCATACAACAACATACTTGATATACCCATGTAATTAAAGAGCATTTATCAGTTTTTAATTGCAGAGAAGGTATTTAAATACTAATGAATCCCAGTCTATTCAACTACTAAATTGTTTAAAATTTAGCAACCATAGCTTCCACTACAAATACATGTACAATTTATGGCATACAAAGTATCTCTTTTGCATTAAAGGAATTTGAAGTATTTGAAATTAAAACAAAAAGAATATAGATATTCAAGCATTTATTAAACCATATAAACTATTCTTAATAAGGAATTGTGTAATGAGCTGTCTTAAACAATTGTTTTCATAGTTTTGCCTTTCATTATTTAAATTGAATAAGACATGATATCATCTTGTGAATTTGCTAATTTTTCTTTCAACAGTTTGAATGTTTACAAATTAAAACATTTCCTAAATAACAGTTTAAATCATCACTTATAGAGGGATCAGTGCAATACTATGGTAAGCGTTTATGAAGCACTTACTATAGTCTTGTATTGAACCCTCGATCATGTGATATCACATAGAGCTATCAAACAATATCAGAGATTCATAGAATTTCAAAACACAAAATTAAGTCGTATTATAATTGATCTATATATTTTGTAGTCTCTGTCAAACTAACAAAGGATGTAATATCATCTTGATTAAGAAGATATTTAAGATCAAAAAGATCAAATGATTCATCAATAAGATCACTAAAGAATGTTAGTTTCTTTAGTATCACACAAAATGTTAAAATCATATAAGTGAGAAAAACAAGATTTCACAGTTTTTGACTACAGCCAGTCTAGAAAACATAACATTTTGTACAATGTGCAAGAACTTTTTCATGACCAACAGTAAAATCTCTTTCATAATCCATGGATGTATTAGATGAGAGAGTCTTGCCAGATTTATTTAACAGTGATGGATCTTTGCCTTAATATTATGAGTTAATTGACAATTAAACTATCATTTTCAAATATTTTTGTTTTATCTCTTAGCAAAATTTAATGAAGTTACAAATGAATACATTTTGGTTTAACAATTTATGTCATTCACATGACATTTTGTATAAGAATAAGGTCATTTTTAGATCTTAGTATGTTTTTTTAAAGAGGATTGTTACAAATGCTAATTTGTAATTGAATAATTTAGCTCTTCTCTAGGCATCAAAGGCCTCAATAATTTGATCGATAGCTATAAATCTATCTGTCATTATAGCTTTCTGTCATCTGGCAGATATTCTGCATGATATATTGGTTAGCATTTTTCTTTTACATCTACACACTTCTAAAAACGAACACTCAGTCTATTTTAATATGGCAATTATATCACTTATTTCTTATAAACATCAATGCTTCAACTCACATTTCACTTTGAAAACTTTGCACAAAGGCAAGTAATTGCAAATAATCTACACTTTGTTTCACTTGACATAATTCTACTGAAATTGTTCTTTTATAGCATAACAGTCCAGATATGCTTATGAAATAAAGCTTGTCAATCAAATTGACCAGTTTTTAATTAATATGGCATTAATCTCATGATTTGCCTATTTAAGTCAATTATCCACTTAGCAGTTCACAATGAGTTGACTTGGCAGCATCCAATCAGATCCATTTCGGTTTCCAGCAAGCAAATTTGCATATAACACAAACTGGATTCTGCAAATAGATCCTAACAGTTGATATGAAGCTCTTGTCACCAGCTGGCTATAGGGAACAACTATGATAGGAGGCAGCCCACAAAAAACAAAACAAAAAAACTCAAGATCAGTTTTCATAATGAGAGCATTTTGCACAATTTGCAGCATTACCATAGTAATGGCATGCTAAACGACCAAAGCTGTTGCCTTAAAACACCATTCATTCATTACCATAGAAAAGATTGATGTTTTTTATGAGTCCCAAGTTGAAAATCAGTTTTTTTTATTGCTTAATGCCCTGTCAACTGATAAATTGTAAGAATCATATATCGAGGAACATTGACAAAGACCAAGACAGTAAAAATAGACTTTAAAAAATCTACAATCCCTGACTCTACATTCACCAAGTAGCACTCAAAGTTCTTTTTGGACTAAGATGTGAAAGCATTCTAGTCCATTTGATACCCTCTTACTTTTTATATAAAAATTTGCACTATTGCCCATTGACTCAGTTATTTCCTTGGCATTATATTTGAAACTGAAATGTCCTGACTAGATTGAATTTGTTATGTGGACTGCCTCAGTTATCAGACAAGAGGATGTTGGAAAATGTCAAAGAAGATAGGAACAATTTCATAATTAAAAAAAATATTTAATTCAGGCTTTGGGTAATTTTGTGTAAAAACACATTCAAATCTTTAAACACTACTCCAATTTCACTGGCAATTTACGGTCACATTTAACATGTTTTGTTTTGTCATCTTAGGAGTAAGACTTAACCAATGTCACTTATTGTGAAAGAACTATTTTAGTCTTGCATAAAAATAATTGCTAGGGAGTGAATATCTTGTATCTTTTTGACCTATTAAATTTCCTTCTGACTATTTTTTTTTTCTTAAAATCATTTAAAACAAAAACAACAATTTCTCATACATATAATTTCGGTTTATGAGAAATAACTATGCCTGTGTGAATAAAAATGATAGATATTCACTGAAATTTTTCTAATTTTCAGAATGATCCTTTTAACATTCTCAAACAACTCGAACATGTTAAAAGTGCATACAAGTTAAATACATACATGCAGTTTTAGAAAAAAAGACAGGTTAAGACTGGAAGATGAATTACTTTCGAAATACTATATCATTCTTGATTGGAAGTTAATACAGTAGAATCTCTGTACCTTGAACATCAAGGGTTCAGTGCAATACTATAGTAAGTGCTGCACGTATGTGAAGCACTTACTATAGTCTTGCATTGAACCCTTGATCTGATTGTCAAGTTAATCTAAACTTCGAAGTAAATTTGGATTCCCTATTCATTTGTTCTTTATCTCTATATCCTTATATTCTAGACATCTATGTATCAAATTTTTTTTACTCTCTTTATGTCAAACATTTCCATCAGGCCTTAAACTTTGAGATATAGAGGTTCTAATGTAATTGTATTTCATGGCGGGTAGGTTATCAGTGTCAACAAATACCCTACAAATATTGTCCTTAAAAGAAATCTAAAAAGGATTAAAGCATTCTTCCTATTTTGGAAAATATAAATAGTATCATCATTATGTTTGTATATGTAACAAAAGTCTTAAGTAGTTATTCATATTTTCATAAAGTTAGTTAATATTTAGATAAAAGCAATCACTATATATATAGAGTCTAATTACATCAAAAGCAATAAATCACATATTATTATAAAGTAAGCTTGTTAAAAAGAATATCAAGCATATGTTATAATTAATCAATTGCAAAACTAAATAACTGTGTTATTAACAAATCAAGCAATAATTAAAGAAGAAGAAAAATGATTAGATACAAGTATGTTATAATTAAGAAAAAGAGTTAATAGGAAACAAAAGGAATAACCAATGCTTAACATACATCATTGTGTATGAGCTTTAGTTTCTGGAAAGGAAGAGAACATAGAAATAATAAGTTAGATGCTAGGTCGAGGGTTCAATGCAAGACTATAGCAAGTGCTTCATAAACATGAAGCTCTTGCTATAGTATTGCACTGAACCCTCGAAGTGTTCTTTTACTGTTGAAACTTTCTAACTATGAAGCAGTGACTTTCAAAAACTTTCCAAAAAAGGAAAGAAAGCTCATTTCAGGGGTTCAGTGCAATACTATAGTAAGTGCTTCATGTTTATGAAGCACTTACTATAGTCTTGCATTGAACCCTCAATTTGAGCAAGTTCTCTGTTTGTCTGAATGTAACTTTTCTGAGCCCTAAAAGGCTCATGCATTGAACTTTCAGAGCTTTTTTGGATAAATATTCTAAATATTTATCAGGTGTTCATCTTGAGCCTAATGCTATATAGTTATAAACACATGTTTCAATGAGTTGATTAAATGATTTCCCACTTATAGATCTTTTATGGGTCCTTCTTTAATCAACAATATCTGACAAAAACAGCACACAAAAAGATTTCATAACAATGCTGGATAACAAAAGGATAAACTACTTGTTAAGAGTAAGTTAATCTTTTGTCACAATGGTTTTCATGTCTTCTGCTGCAGATGCAGTAAA
The DNA here is from genome assembly GCA_947846245.1 of Cerastoderma edule. NCBI lineage: Eukaryota > Metazoa > Mollusca > Bivalvia > Cardiida > Cardiidae > Cerastoderma > Cerastoderma edule. The sequence continues at coordinate 23,090,489 of OX401416.1, forward strand.
GTAAAGGTATTAAGGAGCAAGTTGTTGATTAGAAATGAGAGAATGATTAATACTTAGAGAACAATACACCAAGGGTCTGCAGGATGGCAAAGGCTAATTAGAATGTTTCTACCGTGTGTACCATTGTAATTAATAAACAACTGATGAACTTGCTATGCAAGAACTAAGAACAATTTGTTAGCTAAGTTCCAGATGGTATTGTTACATATAGGCACCTGGGAACCAATTTACTAAACTTATACTAAGAACTTGTGTTAGTTCAAAACAACATATAAATATTGAGAAAGGCAATATTGCATAGTATACAGCACCTCATTGAAGTCATCTCTCCAAGATGTCTCCAATGGTGTGTCACAAGACAACATTGTATGTTTATTTAAGATACTATTCATGTTAGTTGGTTAAGGCATACACATTTTCCTTAGATTATTTGTTAAAAAGCTACCTAACTGCGGTTTTTCCCCCCTATAATAACATGCCAACTTGTTAAAACTGGTTCACACCTCAGGTTTTTTGAAAATAGTGAACAGTTTCACCACCAAAACACGTAAAAAAACCCACCCAAACAGGTAAAAAAAACATGTTTGAAACCCACTTCCTTCATTCAAAGACTTCTTTCATGTCTGCAGAAATCGACATTGTAGTAAATAGGATAGTTGCTCATCCTAAGCAACATGTCAATTTAACAATAACAAGGGTTCAATGCAAGACTATAGTAAGTGCTTCACAAACATGAAGCACTTACTATAGTATTGTACTGAACCCTCAACATAGTACTTTCAAATTTACCGAATCAATGTGTCAATAGAATCTATTTTCATAGATTAATTCAAGAGTGATCTAGAATGAAGGATATGGTTCAAAACTCTGCACTAATCAACAAAACTAAAGAGAATGAAATGTAATGAAAGAATAACACAAGGATGATTTGTCACTGCTGAAATCAATGTGTCATGTCTTCTTCATTTACACTTAGTTCGTAATGTGTTTTATCTACATATATGTATCTCTAGAAAAACATCTTCAAAAAAACATTTCTTGAAAAAAAAATTTACATTTGGCTTAAACTCAATGTTGTAAAAAAAATGAATAACTGACAATTCGAGTTTTCAATTCAAGACTATATATATAGTATGTGCTTCACAAACATGAAGCACTTACTATAGTCTTGCATTGAACCATTGAATTATCAGTTATGATTTTGCTGCTTTCAACTTGAACAAGACAAATGTTTCTCACATGAAGAAAACATGATCTGAGTACCTTTTTACTTAACACCTTAAGTTAAATATTTGCTTAAGTCTAAACAGATTAACAAGAATATCATTTTCAACAAAAATACAATATTGTAAATCAGCAACACATCATTTGAAGTGTCTTAGAGAGACCCCCCCGACGTTATTTTGAACTTAGGCATATTTTTAGCCCAATATGTTAAGTAAAAGGCTATACCCTTGATTTCACAGTGACAATATGTTATTTCAAAAGCCCTACCTTCTCCTGCCTAGCATGAGCTGTCTGATGCCCACTAAGTTTGCGCGAGTCGTCCTGCATCCCCAAACAATGAAACGAGTTATAAAGCATTATGGATTAGTGGAAGCCAAACAAAACCATTAATCATTACATGTACCAAAGCATTTCAGTCCTTTCTAATTTGTGCGTATTGAAGGTTAAACCCTTTACCAAACGCCAACTTTTCGACCATCCCAAATTGAAAGAGTTTGCATATGACATTTCAAAATGTGATAAAATTGAAAAATAATCTTCTGATAGCGCAGAAAACATTGTGGGAAAAGGAGAAATTGCTCACTAAGTGCAGTTTCTCCTTTTCCCACAATGTTTTTTTTAAAGTCATCTGCAACAAACTGGTTAAACGTTGTTATTGTTTGGTAATTGGTTAACACCTTTTTCAACAATTCTTTCTCAGTTCTATAGCACCATTCTATGGATTCAGAAAAATATCTCCCCCATTGGGACGTACATATTTACCCAGGAACTGATTCTTTCCTAACGCATGAACATTATTTCAGTATTGTTGTGATTGACAGGACTCTTAACAATGGAGAAAGACCCCAAACTCAACTGCTCATGAGGGCTTGTCAAGCCTGGTAGAACTATCGGCATTTAGTTAATCACTTGGGAGACTACCTCTCATGATATTCCAAATGCTGTCACTGGGATTTGAACCCATGCAGAGAGGGGCCATGTTATTTCAAGTTTTGTACTCTAACCACTAAGCCACAGAGGCCCCTGCTATTCAACAAGTACCAAGACCTTGAAAAATTGCTTTAAAACGAAAGTGTTTCATTAATATCGCAGCAATCAGTTCACCTATTCATTATCAAGAGTGACATGGATGAGCAAGGATGAAATCAAGCATTCCCATTTTTGAATTAAAAGAGACTACAAACAACACTGCAACAAACCAAAAGCACTGTTAATTAAACATCATTGGATCATCCAATCTAAAGAAAGTTAGTTTTCACATTATTCCACACATTTTTCTACACATTTGTCTATGAAAGTTGACCAGATGGGCACTAAAGATCGGATTCAATGGGTTTAATTTGAGGTTACAATACAAGACTTTTAAAAGTCCTTTAAGAAAGTGAAGGACTTTTCAAAGTCTTGCATTGAAACCTCAAATTATACACATTTAAGAACCGATAGCTTATTTAGGACAATGATTATCTTAGTGCAATGTTAATTTCATTCCAGTATGGGAGTAAATTAGCAATGAACGAAATCAATTAATCATCGAGCACAACTTAAGAAGAATCCAAACCAAAATAGCACTACATAAATTGATAGTTCTATTGTTAGTTTTTGATACACAAATATTTTTTATGCTTTTTGAAATGCTTAAACAATGCAGTAAATAAACATAGCAATGGACAGGTGAGTTTGATGCTATAAGATCTAATACATGTAATAAGTTTTGATTGCCTGAAAAACCACATGAGATGGTAGTAGATTAGAATTTTCTGATAGTATCAATATAAGTTTGAAGACTGTTCTTTGGCTTAAATGGCTTTTAGATGGTTATAATGCAATAATTGCATGTTTTAGTATTTAGCGACATGTCCACATTTAAAAGCATTCAAACAATACCATTGTAAAAAATTAAAAATGCCATCAATCAAATTATTTGCAAAAGGTCTTTTCATGAATCTATCTAGATGCTTAACGTTAATTAATTAACCGACTAACTTTTTCATATACACATACTAGTTTCAAATCATATGCAGCAGAAGACCTCAGAAACTACTGTGAAAACAGGAGAAATTGCTTGTCATGAGCAATTTCTTCTGTTTTCACAAAGGTTTCTTTCCATAGTTATATAGATAAGGTTATATAGTTATATAGAAAAAATATTTTTTTCGTTACTGGGATATGTTCTTGCTTTCAATATGGACTGGTTACGATATCTGAAATTTCATTGAATGAAATACAACATGCAAACAAATATAAGCATAACTCTTTCTGTATCATAAATCAGCATTATCCTCTTTCAATGTACAAGAAAGACATTAATATAAAATGACTGTACTATTAATTCATTGAAAAAACAGCATACAAAAAGAGACAAGAAAACATACCGTTGCTGTTCTTTGGTTGTCACTGCCTCCCGACTTTTTACCAGCCACATTTGTGCTGCTTCCTTCTCTGAGCTTGTCGCGGTCCTTCTTTTTCAACTTTTTCTTCTTCTTTTTAGGAATCTAACAAATACATCAAAAATTAAACTTTTATCATCACAAAAAAAGCTACAAAGAAAAATCTAAGACGTGACAAATTTGGAAACTTTGTTGATATAATATGTTGCTTGAATAATTTTGAATAAAATAGAAAGTTTGCATGAAATGGAGATCTATAAGCATTGTGTTATTTTTACCTAGCAAATGAAAGACGAAAGATGAACAAGATCCACAAGTTTATCAAAATGAAAATTTCATGTAATGTATAAAAATGAACAGATTTGCTTTTACAAAAAAAAAAACCCCTTACTTCAACATACCTCACTTTAACGCAATTGCTCAAAAATACTTCAGAAACCACCGTGACAAAAAGATGAATAATCATTGTTCCTTATGCAGTTTATCCTTTCTTTTTATAAAAATGACTTGAACCCAAATGCTTATGAGCCTTAAAACACCATCCGTTCATTCATTCTTTTATTCATTCATTCATTCTTGAACCCAAAACCTTAAAGAAATGTTGGCTTTTTCATGATTATTTTTGTCATTTGCTGCTGCTTTCAATGTGGACAGTTATATCATGGGAATAGATACTTTTGAATTTTTACTTTGGACAAACATGAATCATGAATGCCAAATGAAGAGTATACAATCAGCGCTCTTCAAGGAAAAAAGGAACTTACCATTAAAACAAAGTCCATGGAAGCAAATACAAAGATTAAAAAGGAATAGTTTTATATATATTCTAAATTATTCCACATAAAGAAATGATCTTATAGTTACTGGTAATTGCTTATTACTTTTTCTCTTGTTAAGATATACATATATTTCTTGCATGCTTTTTTGTGACATTTCAACAATGTGACAAATCATTTCATCCTATCAATAATTGTCTTATCCTCCCCTGATTTTGATTGACAGGTGCAGTCAACACTAACAATAAATTTCTAATTGACAACATAATTTGTTAAATGGTTGGTTAATAGAGAAACATGATAAGTTACAAAAGGAGAACATATCCATAATGAGGAAATTCTCACTGTACAATGTTTCCTTTTATCAAAAGTATAATGCCTGATCGAGATGCATTGAAATTATAATACCGCTGTATCATGGTTAGAGTTACTGATAGACAAACTACTTTACAGAGCCTTTTCCTTTGAAAGAAACTTTTTTTTCAAGAAATCAAAGATGTTTTGGTCATATTGTACATGCAAACTGTCAAAAACCATGGGTTAAAAGAAAAAACAACCACATGCACAAGTTTATTTGATTTTAAGTTAATTTTAGGTTTTTGCAGATTCATAAATATTGGTGCCTTTTATGACAATATATTAGCACAGCTTATTAATCCCTAAGTTTAAGGCATTCCAAAAATAACAAAACTGTATAGGTTGAAATGGTTTCAAAAATAAATCTTTATTTCATCATACCTTAAGATATGCCCACATACATGTATGCAAGTTTATGACTTATGCACAACAGCACAATCATGATAGATCACCAGCAATATTTTCTTTTTGAAAAAAGAATAAATGTGACATGAAAAAGACTATAATGTAATAGACCTTAAATCAAATGCAACTGGCCAGTAAAATATCATGGCTTTTTAAAAATAAATTAAATCTCATAACAGACTCCCTTTTAAATCAATAAAACTAAAGTGTTCAAAGCAACATGGCATCACATTGCAAAAGAGGTAGTTGTGATCAACAATATATATTGATACAATGCGAAGTGCAAGCTAGAGAAAAAGCTCAACCCAAGATTCATAACCATGCAGCAAACTCTATTAAGAAAAAGGTAATGTTAATGAATCTGTAAGAAATGCAAGCATTTATATAACAAAACCAACCATACATTACAAAAAATGAAGAAAAAAATGAATATACACATTCAAAGACCAGCAAAAAAATAACTGTAAGATTCTCCATTGCCATAGACTTTCAATCTTTTATCTTATTTAGATGCATTGCAAAGATCTTTACAGGTAAACATAATCCCATCAGCCTATAATGCACTAAAGAGATTGGCTAAAATGAGGCTTACACAAAAATAGTACACAAAAAATATGTAAAACTTCAATAAAATTATTGCAGATTTTTTTAGTGTTTAATACTTTTTCAGCATTGGAAGAGCCTTCCCGGGATTTCATGATTACCGCACCCAAGCTCTGAGCTAGGTGTCTTGCTAAAGGACAAATCCACAAAACCAGTGGTGGGGACATTTATGTGTAATGATGTGAAGATCTTTCGAGGAGTATCATATAAGATGGTCAATGTACCTATCAATGCATTGTGTATGGCCTAACCAGTACTATATAATAGTCTTAACAAACCACTTGTGGCTTGCCCCACATGAGCATAGTTTGCATTGGTGAGTGGTATACAATTCATGTTAATTGACTTCATTGAACATGATATGGATTCATCGAGCTAATTGTGAAAAAATAACTAAACTGTGAGTAACGATAAAAATAATGAAGCGCATACTACTAAGCAAAATATAGGCAGTTCAAACAGGAAACTTATGATAGATCTCAGTTTAAAGATCTAGTTAAAAATCTAGTTTATTCAAAACTTGCATAAACTATATTCAAATATAAGCTTGTGCATACAACTTTATACATGTACATAACTTTGCTTCGAAAAAAAGGCAGTTTGCTTGTATCGGTTATAGCCTTTTTTTTGCTCTTTCCTGTTTGACTGCATTCCAAATGTTTGTTAGTTTAGAAATGATTTAGATTTAAAAGGGTTTTGATAATTATAGTTGTGAAACACAAAATTTGTTTGGAAACCATTTAAAGATTTATATTGCATGGAATAGGCTCATAAGCCATTTACCTTTCTCCCATATTGCTGACTTGACCAGATGTTCAACTTACCCATAAAATATAATATTGAAATAAAACATGAAAAAAACTATATCTTATCAAAAAGACACAACAGACTTTGATCCGAGTTGCACCTTTTACCCAGTAGAAATTCAATCCTTTCACTTTTTTTTGGCTAAAGTCGAATTTAGTCCCATATTGAAGCAAAAGCAACTAACAACCATTATGCAATTCAAATAATGGCTTTAAACTTACATTTGAGGAAATTGTATCATTTTCAGGCTTTGTTTGTTATGTGTTGTTGTTCTTACAACTGCATTTTTTGGACCAGGAATCAAATGGCATGTCCATTAGGAATAAAGTGGTTGAGCCTATAAGGTTATTATGATGTGTAGGTAGAGCTTGTTTGTTGGTTTCCAAACAAATATTTATATGGATGAAAATAACTCTACTTAACAACCAGAGGATTTTGCAAGTCTGTTGACTTATGAAGTTATTGTCAAAAAATCGCCATGACTCCTTTTTCAGACAATAACTTCTACACTGCCAAGGAAACTTCTTTCAAATCGTTTCTTTACTTCAAATACCAATCTGCAAAATCCTCTTTTTTTTGGTTAGGAGTTGAAAAGCTATTAAGTACCAGGACACCATCCATTCCTGTAGATTTATCTTCCTGTAACCAGACGGGTAGCACAATAAAGTAACAACACTTCTTTATATGGGGAAATTGAAACAACAGCAACAAAAAAAAACAAAGGACTTGATGGACCGTTGATGTCTTGCCATAACTCAGAGGGCGTGAAACATGATTTTGGTTTACTTGTCCGTAAATGTCAAATCTGCTTCAGCACTTGATCGTAAAATGGTAATATAGTAAATTTCAATAAAGAAATCACTTATGATGGCTTTGTGCAATATTAAGCTTAGGACTTTGTGTCTAAGCCATCAATGATTTTTGTCTATAACCTGTGTTTAGACGAAGTTCAAAACCTAGAGACAAATAGATGAATTGCACATCAACACATCCCTTTGTAATGAAATCCTGAATAAATAATACAAACAATCTGCTGCCAATGTTTAACATGAGTGGAGTTAATTATGCTTGACAAATCTTAATTGTGAAAGAAGAAACACTAATCTACTAACAAAATCAATATCATGTCTCAACAATGAGGGAGTGCAAAACAAACAGGAAAAAACCACCATGACTGTGGAGACGAATATGTTTGAACAACATGAAAGCTGAGTCCAATATAACATTACAATGAACACTATTTCAATCCTAAAACAAACTACACACAATGTGCAATATACTATTATATCTTTTGTCATATTTCCTTAAAATCGAATAAAAACATGCAGGCAGCAAACATATCATGACTACTGGGTATGTTCGAAGAAATGGATTTATCTTGTTCCCTACTACAAACAGCTCTAAATGGCTCTATAGACTTTGGAAAACCAATGAAAAGGCCAGTTGTCTTAATAATCATTGGGGTTTAATTAACCCTATTTTTACAGTTTTTAATCATACATGTATACAGCTTTCTAGAAAATCAACCAGTACAAGTTCCATACCAATAGTGTCTTGCCAGGGGACACTCCAAACAGGGAAACAATTGCCCAAACCAGGAAACAAATCCGGGTCTTACAGTCTCACGCCCCAGATGTATAAGAAGATGGTGTTCAACTTACCCTTTGAGGATTGAACTGCAGATGTACAGGTGGACCGTCTGATATAGAGCTGTCTGAGCCGCCATCACTGTGTAAAGAGAGGGGGAAAACGAAGGCATGAGAAAACACCTATTTAAGTAAATATAGTTGACAAAGAAAATGACCATAAATTAATTCACATACTCATCATTTAAACTTATTTATTTTACATCGATTGTGAAACAAGTTCTTAAAACTTAGATTAATCACTTTAGATTCTGCTTGCTGGGTCATGACCAGTACTTGCGCATAATGTAGATTAATGAAAGGTAGCAAGGTGGAACCTCATGGGATTCATACCCGAGACCCTTTTGTCTGAAGGCCAACGCTCTATCACTGTCCTTCACATACATTTGTAGGAAGAATAAACATACATTCACATTGATTCACAAATAATTCTTCTATATGCATCAATTTTAATAAAGTCCATTCTAAAATTCAAGACAATAAAAAAAGTATCATTTACTTTTTGGACAGGATTGGAGCTTTAGTTCAATTTTGAAATATTTCATTCTTATCGCAGCAAGCAGCAAACCAGTTCATGCTCCCGTTATTTCCTCACTAGAACTTTATAAGCTGCTGATGGCTTTCCAACACAACCATAATTGATTACCAATGAGAGATGAATAAATCATGCAACAATGACTTTGTTAAAATTCAAAAAGATTATTTCAAGGATCTAATGCAAGAGTTTGGTAAGTGCTACATGATTGTAATGCCTATAAAATAAACTTTATTTTAGTCTTGTATTATACCCTAGATGTGCCAAGCCACATCTCCAACTAAGAACTGTGAGATTCTGGGAAAGATTATTCGGAGGGTTATATGCAAGACTATAGTAAGTCCTTCAACTTTGTAAATGAACGAATGAACAGTGTTTTAAGTGCTTTGACCTTCAACTGTGTGTGGGGCTTGCTGAACTCTTGCATTAAACCCACAGTTTGCTGAGCTGGTTTGTTAGTTTGTATGGTTTTTATCACCATTTCAACAATTTTTCAGTTATGTAATGGCTTTTCTTGATCCACCAGTACTAGCTTAGTGATCTGAACTGACTTGCCAAAGGTCACTCCCACAAGACCAGAGGTATTTATGGGGCGTAAACCTGGGACCCCCCAGTTCTAAATCTTGCTGAGCTGGGTCTGTCGAACCCAAACAAAATTGTAATAAAAGAGACAGTGTACCTGGATTCCAATTCGTAGGCAGTGAGATCCTGACTAAAGTCAATGTTCTCCGTATTGATACCCTGGGCCTCCAGCTTGATACGAATCTCCTTTCGAAAGTTCTCCTCCAAATCATTAAGAACATTGCAACACTGAAAAAGGGAAATGGATTTTATTATATGTTAACTCTTAGAATACTGGGTATTTTTCTGAAAATAGATGTTTGTGTCGTCTGCTTTCCAAAACCTTAAATATCTGCTTAGTTTTGATGAGGAAAAATATTCAGAGAGGCAAACAGGTTAGATCACAGGCCAGCCCTGTCAAGTAAATTAGCGGCGCTGGTCTGTGATCTAATCTGTTTGCATAAGCATGAAGTCGGTTCTTGCACTTTAAGGGTTAAGTTTTAGGCTAATAATGCATCATTGGATTTGCTGTTTTACCATTAATACTTTTTGTAATTTTTTATGGGGCTAATGGCACCATTTGTTTCTCATTGATAACATTAGTATTGCAATCATTCATAAGAAAGACATAGACAGAGAAGAATGTTGTATCTACATTATGTTAATAAAATTCCCAATGTCCTTTCGTCAAAGCAATGTGTAGGCGAAAAAGACATGATTATCATCTCGTTTTAGTGCATCTGAACATCGTTGATTTTCTTAAACTATCTTTTATGATGATTGCAACTAAAACATAACTGCTGCAATGAAAGGGTTTTGTTAATGGCTTTTCGAAAGAGGACTTTGTATTTATTTTCTTTTTTAATTCTCTGACAAGTTTCTTACCCTATAAAAAAAAAAAGAATCATGCCACAAGTTTAATTGACAATCGATAGAAATAGAACTGGACAAAAACGATTGTTAAAAATTAATAATAGAATAGTGTACATACAGGGTTCAATGCAAAACTTCAGTAAGTGCTTCACAAACATGAAGCACTAACTATAATATTGAATTGAACCTTTAATATAGTAGCTTTTTATTTCCTATTATAAGCTCAAACATCATGAAAAGCAGAACCATAAATTACAGATAAAAAACTTTATCAATCACTTCCAGGACTGGTGTTTTCCCAGCAGGTATATTATCAAATACTACTGTTTCCGTGCTAGATACTACCCCGTTTTGCAAGATCTACAAGAAAGTGGCAACTGATTTTAATAGATTTAATTAAGATTTAAAATTCAGAAATTATGAAATGAAAGTAACATATTGTGAATGACAAAGTTTCTTTGTACACCCAAAGATAAGGTCTACAAATGGTGCAATTAAAGCTCTTGGAAACAAACTATCATTCAAGTGTTGTCACTATATAGATATAATATAAGGTGCAAACAATTCTTAGCAACATCTAAAAACAATACATCAAAATATTAAGCTTTCATTTCATGAATTATCAGTTTGGCCTCCTGTTTAGTACTCTTTTTTTAACCCTTAGAATGATGAATAATTTTCTAAAAGTAGATTTTAGTGTTATCTGCTTTACAAAACCTTAGATAAATGTTGAATTTTGTTGAGAAATGATACTCAGTGTAGCCAACAGGTTAGATCACAGGTAAGCCGCCAATTTACTTGGCGGCTGGCCTGGATCTAACCTGTTTACATAAGCATGAAATCGGTTCCAGCATTACAAGGGCTTATTAGAACCTCACCTGCAGCTGAAAATAAAGGAGAAATTTGTGGGAAATAAAGCTCATTCAAATAACCGTCATTTTTAATAACTCTTCAAAAACGGCAATTTGTTCCAAAGACCACACAAAAATATCATTTTTCATGCCAAATATTTGCCATCTAGTGTTGCATGCCATTCATTCCAGCCAAACAATATCTTTCTTAAATATGGGCTTCTACACCAGAGGAAAAAGTTAATCTGTTGAAATGATTTGCATAGTGTTTTAAGCCATATTAACGGTCTTCAGTTATGTAACAGCTTTCCTTGATCCATCAGTACTAGGCTCGGGCTCGGGCTCTGAAGTAAATCTAACCTGTTTGCATAAGCATGAGGTCGATTCCAACACTATAAGGGTTAAAGACTATTTCTACCAGTACATGTACAATCCAGGGGAACTCATAAATATAATACAACACATTGCAAACATTCTTGAAGACCTTCGAAATCCAATCAGATCTTCTCCGCTTCTTATCTTGTAATACTTCAACAGTTCTGGGATATATCATGCTTTAAACTAATTGTTACTTAATGCAGCATATTCATTAAAACCTTCAAACATTGGAAAAAAAATATCCGTTAATAGCTACACCAATCATCAAATAATACTGAGTAAACTGAGCTATTAGATGAATATGCATGCTCACCAAGAGCAAGCTTTGCCTTTAATTTGTCAAAACATTTTTCAATGTTTTTCACTGCCAAAGCTTCAAAAATGTTATAAGACTAAAGGGGCATGGATGGTGAATTTAAGAATTAAGACTGTGCCTTTCAAACCATCTTTTTTTTACAAATAAAATAGACATTAACATACATGCAAACTGCATCATTATTTTTCTTAGATATAATTTTCTGGGATACACAAACTTAAAAAAGTTGGTATTTTTAACTGCGAACTGCAATCATTTTTTGGTTTTAAAAGGTTTTTCATGAAATTAAAAAGAAAATTGGTACTTATAGAAGTATCTATTTCATTATTCCCAGATCTGTTTTGAAGCAAAAAGTGGAGAAGGTCTGATCAAAATCAGTCAAACTTGGATAAACCCTCTATAAAAATCCCATCTACCGGGTATTTTCCTTGCAAAAGACAGTAATTGAATGCATGGTGGCAAAATATGAATTACTCCCAATTAGTAAATTCTTATTTTGTCACAATTATTTAAATGCAAGTAGACTGACTTTGACAGTCTCTGATGACAGGCCTGCTATTGTTAAGGAATGCTCAAGCCTGAAAACAATTACTTGAAGCCTGAATTTAAACATCTTCAATATGAACAAAGGAGGAGAATCTAAAATCTCAAAGCCTGAAATCAGGACCAGGCTTGAAAATCACAAGGCCTGGATGAATAACTTTTGTCACATTGATAAATGATTGTCACTTTGTTGATGCAAATTATCAAGTTATAACAAAAAAATAGGAAATGGTTTATTTGAGGGTCCCTTACCACAAGGATGACTGTAAATACATACATGCTACTGGTGATTATACATGCTTTGTGTGAGTTTGTGTGTTGTAATAAGGCATTTGGATGAGGGAATTTGCAGAGATTATTGTTAGTTTTAATAATGAGTCGTGAACGAAGCTTTTCTCAACATTTGGACAATTATCTTGTTCATAGGCATCAGTCAATATTGCAAAAGTCTTCGAGACCTGAAATCTGGACTAGAAATGAAAAGTCCCTCATCTAAAGCCTTACTACAACACTGTAAATGTTAAAGAGATGGAAATGTGAGTTGTGTCTACTTAAAGGTGAAAAGAGTTTTTGTTTATAATTACCATTAGTTACTATATTAGCTTTAATAGTCAGTTATGGAGTTTGCCTCGCAGTACATGAAAACACAGGTCAGAAAACATGAGTGAGAAATTTGTAGTGATTTGTTGGGTTGTTGTTCAGAGCATTAATATTGTAGCATGTGTTTAACTTCTTTTCAAGCACTTTCTCAATATGAAAACTGTCCATGTTGTCACATTGAAATTCAAAAGCCAATAAACCATTACTCTTTATATGACTTGCTTTACAGACTCTAAATTTCCTGAATTCTTTCATGTCAAACTAATGTGAAAATTTGCTTAAATTCAATAACATTTTGCTTCATAAGGGAGATAATTCCATTTTAAAGTTAAATGTACCCCGTTCATGTATTTATCTCCCATGAGAAAATTACAGAACCTTATTATACCTTGATTAAAAATGCTCTATCTTTCTTTTCATTCAGGTATCTATATAATTGTTGTGTCTTAACAGAAATGTTCTAATGAAGAACAGAATATTGATGCAAAAGGAGAATGAAAGATTGATTTATTTATTCTATCTATATCCTTCTATAAAACAACATTTATTAGATATCTAGAGCTAAATCTATCAACAGAGTTGAACTGCTTTCAACCCTTAAACTTATATCTACTAAGGCCTGTAGAAGAGAATTTTTAGAAATATACTTCAACAAAAGAAGAAATTGCTCATGATAACTTTTTCCTCCATTAAAAACAATACTTTGTATCTAATCTCGAAAGAAATAGTCTCGTAATGCTAAAGAAACGATCTCTTATATGCTTGGCTTGTGAAAATTATTAACATAAGAAACATAAACAAGATTCATCACACAATCTTTTAAATGCTACTACCTGTAGCAACATTCTCTTTTATATCTACCTACTTGAGACAATATATATCAAAATGACTTTTTAGACTTATGTAGTAGCAGATATGTAAAGCATATCTGTGTATGAGCCCTTAGAAGGTTTGCAGTGATGAAATTATGATCAAACCTCACCTTACCAAGGTAAGTCTTGTTTAATCATTCAATTAATTCCCATGTGTTGGCTGATAACAGTATCAAACTGATTTCCTAAGACTTTATAAAAGCAGATACCGGTATGTAAAAGCATAAACACCCCAGTGCATTTGCAGAAAACGGATTTCATGATTCATCTTGTTACTTACTCAAACGTTACACTATGTAAGTTTTTTTATCAAAATAATTTATCAAGACGTATATAGCAGGGATTGCAGGGTTTTCATTAAGAACCGACTGCCATTGTAAAACCATCGGTTAAAATCCCTTGTGAATGGGTTACTTCATGCCCAGTCATAAAGTCTGACAAAAGAGGATAATCTGGCTGTAAAAGTTAGATCTCCACCTGGGTCTTAATAAAAACCCTGATAAAGTATCAAAATATGTAAAGCACAATGTGACAATCGCTGAAAACAAGTTTCGAAATAAAAGATAGAAAGAAATATCCTCCTACCTTAGTCACATCAGGGTCGCAATAATCCAGTAGTGTATCACAGAAGTCATGGCCCATCTCCTCAAAGTCACGTATAGTGAAGTGAAAGCCCTTCTTCTTACCCAGGGTGGAGCCACAGAATGTTGCCTGAGGAGACAAAGAATATTGGCATAAACATATTTTTTCATTTATTAATCCTTATAGTGCTGGAACCAACTTCATGCCCAGGGTGGAGCCACAAAATGTGTAGCCTGAGGAGACAAAGAAATTCAGCAAAAACATGTTTTTTTATTTATTAATCCTTATAGTGCTGGAACCAACTTCATGCCCAGGGTGGAGCCACAAAATGTGTAGCCTGAGGAGACAAAGAAATTCAGCATAAACATATTTTTTTATTTATTAATCCTTATAGTGCTGGAACCAACTTCATGCCCAGGGTGGAGCCACAAAATGTGTAGCCTGAGGAGACAAAGAAATTCAGCATAAACATACTTTTATATTTATTAATCCTTATAGTGCTGGAACCAACTTCATGCCCAGGGTGGAGCCACAGAATGTAGCCTGAGGAAACCTAGAAATTTGGCATAAATATATTTTTAAATTTATTAACCCTTAAAGTGCTGTGCTTATGCAAATAGGTTAAGTCCAGTCCAGGCCAGGCAGCTGTTCTATTATCTAACCTGTTAGCTACTCTGAGTATCTTTCCTCATCAAAATTAAGCAGGTATTGAAGGTATTGAAAAGGTAGATGACACAAAAATCTATTTTTAGAAAACTACGCAGCACTCTAAGGGTTAATTTTTTATTTATATGGGATTTTGCACCGCATCAACATTATTTCAATTATGTTGTGATGCCTGAATCTAAATGATGGAGGAAGACCCCATACTCAACCATCGGCACTCCTTAAGTCAGTCAGGACACTGCCTCTATGAAATTCTAAAGCTGTCTTCAGGGTTTTAACCCATGCGGAAGAGGGGCCATGTGATTTCAAGTTCTGTACTCTTACCACTAGGCCAGGGAGGCCACCCAACATATTCTTCCCTTTGAGTAAATTGTCGCCGAGAAATTGTTAACAGTTGATTAAGAAGACAAATTATCTAAACTGTTTATCAAGAAGACAAAACTATGCCTAGTTGATTTTTGATACAGTGTGAAATAAATAATCTAAAGGATGTAAAGATAATGCTAAATTCAACTGCACGACTTGGGCCTATTCATATTTCCATGTCCTCAGAAGTACGCAATATCTCACAAGCTCCGTGGTATGAACAAGCAATAAAAAGTCTTATTACAACTTCTAAGTTATTCTGTTAGCAAATAATTGCCAAACTTTAAAATATTTTCAGCATTTTTTTTACTATTTCAAGGAAAAAAGAAAAGTGTTCATATTTCCAACAAAGATTTCTATTTTTACAAAAACAGAAATTCTCCTATTTTACAAAAACAGCATTTCAATTTGTTGTCTACTCTCTTTAAATTTGGAAAGAGAAGAACCCTTTTTGTGAAAGTATCATTCTGTAGCAATTTATCCTTTTTATCACAATGAATTCTACACAAGTATCATAAAAAACAGGATCACATACCTCAAGGGTGTAGCTGTTCATGATGCCCATATTCCACATGACAATACGCCCTGTTCCTTCCTTACTCTTCTGCACCTTAAACTTACAGCTATCAAAGTGGAACTGAAATATAGAAATGTGAAAGGGATCGTTGAAATGCTTTAGTTTTATTCAGATAAATCAGACTTTGAAAGTGTTAATATCATAAAAGAAACTACAAAACAAAATGTTGAATGAAACATTAAAAACATTGAGGTATAATCCGATAGATCAAACTTAAAAGGAGCTGAAACATAAAATTTGAAAGGAATCATTCAGACTTTTAAGGGATGTTTATCAAAAATGAATACAAACAATTGTTTAAGGTATGCATATTGAGACTTTTAATGTGCCTCCATTGAAGAAAAACTGAAATACAAAATGTGAAATGAATCATTAAAACAATTGAGTTTTGTATATTCAGAAAAATCAGACTTTGAACAAGCAATAATCAAAGGGAATCTAAAATGCAAATTGTGAAATGAATCATTAATTACTGAGTTTTGTATATTCAGAAAAATCAGACTTTGAACAAGCAACAATCAAAGGGAATCTAAAATGCAAATTGTGAAACAAATCATTAAAATACTGAGTTTTGTATATTCAGACAAATCAGAATTTGAACAAGCAACAATAAAAGGGAAACTGAAGTACAAAATGTGAAATGCTTGAGGTATGTTGACGAAAATCCGAAATCTAACTATCCATGTCAAACCAAAATACATATACAAAATGTGAAAAGAATCATTCAAATGCTTGATGTATATTCATACAAATCATACTAAGAATGTAAAAGTGTGATAAGGACTATTTAAATGCTTATGGTTTAATTAGATAAATCTGACTTTGCACATACATACAACTATCTATATCTATAAGAAAGTCTATTTTCAATATTTCTGCTAAAGCCACTAATCAAGAAAAATGATATAAACTTCGCCTTTTTTTAATGAAGCTTTTGTTAAAGTCCAAAATCTCTCATGATTTATTTGTACTTCAACCCATGTTTCATTGTCCAAGTCAGGGGTGGCAAAAATCTTATTATGATTTACTTGTCTGTAAATGCCAAATCTTCTACTGTACTTGTCTGAATAAAAGTTAAATTGTAAATTTCAGTAAAAATTCATTTGTCCATTATAACTTTTGACTTTTGGACAAGATGGACAATCCGAATTTTTTTTAATTTTTCCACCCTTGCATGTATATTCGGATATACTGTGTAAAACAATAAATTCCTACCTTTTCTGGTGAGTTTTTGTCGAGCATACAGGGGAAGATTCTCTCCCTGAGTCTACGCTCCGGGTTATTTCTGTTTTCACATCCATAGATGAACACATTTTGTCTGCGACTATGCCCATGTAGATCGCAATACGCTACTATCTCCCGCTCTTGTAACAACCTAGAATATAGTTTTTTCAAAAAGGTTTCATACAGTTTTCACCATTATTCTGTTATCAAATTATTTATATGGGGTTTTACATCACACCAATGATATTTAAGTTATGTCGGGAAGCCCCGACTCTAAATAATGAAGGAAGACCCCAACCTCAACTGCCCATTAGAGCTTGTCAGGCTGGGTAGAACCATCGGCATTCTGTAAGTCAGTAGGGAGACATGAAAGTACAAATGCCACCACCATGATGTGAACCCACGCGAAGAGAGACTTTGTGATTTCAAGTTCCGTTGAGGCCCCCCTATTCTGTTATTAAACAGTATTTCAATGTTTTACAACTTTCTCAAATTGTATAGGTACAAGGCTGACATCTAGTGTCTTGCCCAAAGAGATTCCTACTAAAAAAACCAATGCGGCTATTGAGTATTGAACACATAACTCCAGAGTCACAAGCTCAACACTTATACCACTAGGCCACGCAGAACCCTTGGATGATTATATAAGCTACCAGTTTACTCACCTTCGTATCATTTGTTTGGTATGCCACACAGTGGGATAGGCATCTTTGAGCACCGTTTTGTAATTCCTGTTCAGATCCCTCCCGGCTAGAGAACATCGGTAATTCCCGACAATAACCCCATCAGGGTTCAGCATTGGCACGATTTTAAAGATGAAAGTGTCCCGTAGAAGCTGAAATATAGATCTCAGTTTTATGAGCTTTGATGAAAAAAGACCTTTTTTTTCAAAAATATTTTATTTTATCATGTCTATATTTAACAGAAAACAAAAGGTCAGATTCATAAACTAAGATACCTTCCCTTGTCATAATACACATTACTTCATGGCCCTATAAAGGCGCAATATATTTTGTCTTTGTATGAGTTTGTATCAATTAATGTGCATCTAATTGGACCTCAATCACATTTCTTGTCTTCCTCATAGTATAACAAGTTGTCAGAACTAGGAATTTGAATAGCTTGATTTGAGTTCCATTATCTTTAATATAAAGCAAATTTAATAACCTAGAACTACAAAAAACTTGATTTGTGTTTCATATTGCGAGATATAAGGTTAATATCATAAGCTGTAACTACAAAAAGCTTTATTTGTGTTTCATATTGTGAGACACAAAGTTAATTTCATAAGCTGGAAATACAATGCAGAGAGAGGCCAATTAAAACTGGAAGTACCTTGCTGTCAGCCGAGTTCCCGGTTAGATAGTCCAAGAAGCCCTTCATCATCCAACTTGCGTTGCTTTCACCTGGATGGACCCTAGCTGTCACAACAACTGCTTTCTTATGCTGGGGAAGTACAAAACAAATTTATATTGAAGCACAAAAAGAACCAAAGTTCACCTGCCTTCTTATGCAGGAGAAACACAAAACAAATTTTGTTTGCATTCTTATGATGGGAAAGTACAAAACAAATTTCAAGAGCATATTTATTGTGGAGGAGTGCAAAACAAGTTGCATTTTTGTGCTGGGGAAGTGCAAATCAAATTCCATTCTTTATGCTGCGGAAGTAAAAAAGTATCAAAGCATAACTGCTTTCGTATGCAGGGGAAATACAAAACAAATTTCAATTGCATTTTCCTGCTGGGGAGATACAAAACAAGTTTCAAATGAATTTTTTATGCTTAGGAAGTACAGAACAAATTTTAATTGCATTTTTATGCTTGGTTTTTATGCTTGGTAAGTACAAAATCAAATATCATTTGTATTTTTATGCTGGAGAAATACAAAACAAATTCCAGCTGCATTTTTATGCTGGGGAAGTACTGGAAAAACTTAATGTATTTAAATATGAAAAATAAAGAATAAAATCAATCATTCATTCCATCCTAAAAGCAGCTTTTTCATCTACTTTGGCTCTCAAATTTGGACCGATTACAGAACCGCATATCAATAAATTGATTAAGATAATCCTTAAGCAGTGTGTGACAGTGGTGCATTGGTAGAATTGTCGACCTGTTGTACAGAGGTTTCAGGGTTTGATCCCCAAAAGGCGAGTTGAAAATTGCCAGGACTAGCACTCAAATCCGTGTGAGTACTGCTTTAGTACTCGTGAAGATGTCATCGAGAGGGAATTTAATAAGCTTCAAGCTTCCGTCACAATCAATGTATAACTACTAAGTTTATAAACTATAGCAATAAGTTTTCCACTGTACCTTTATATCTTCCGGATTCGTTGATGGGGAGGTAATGGTTAACACATAGACTAGATTTCCCGCTAAAGTTCTACACAGCACTCTCTGTTTACAGATCTTAGATTTGATTGGATCGTTGGACAAGTCCAATAAATAGTCCTGTAAATCCGTGTATGTATACGGAAAACAATGGGCAAAGTACACAGTGTCTCCCTTGTGCTTGAACTCTGTTGTCCACGTCAGCGAGTAGAAGGATTTGTCTCCGCGGGAAGTTTCATATCTGAAGATAATTACGAAACATTACCATCAACTTGTTTGAAGATGCTTTTGGTATGAACAAATAGTCAAATTGAACAAGAAAAGTGTTTTTAAATACGGTACATGTACAAAGGGAGGAACAAAAGGTATCCTATTTCATTAACTTATACCTTTATATGATTTTACATCAGTTCAACATTATTTCTGTAATGTTGAGATGCCCAACTCTTGTGATGGAGGAAAACCCCATACTCAAACGCCCATAAGGACTGATCAAGCCAGGTAGAGTCATCGACATTCAATAAATAAGTCATGACTACCTATCATGAATGTACAACAGAAAGGCCATGTGATTTCAAGTTCAGGGGCCCGTTTTACTAAACAACTTACGGAACATATTTGCGTAAGTCAAAACTGATAAACACGGATAGTATCTTCAATAAAAGTACAATATTGCAATGTGACACGTCATTGGAAGCGTCTCGGAGAGACGATTCCAATGATGTGTCACTTTGCAATATTGCTTCGTCCAATATTGAAATAAGAGGAATTGTTGTTTTAGACTTACGCAAAATCTTAAGCGTAAACTGTTTAGTAAAACGGTACCCTGTTTTTTAACCGTGAGGCCATGGAGGCACCCTACTTTATCAATAAATACTGCATGTTCCTTAAGAAAATCCTCATCAAAGATTTTTTAAAAAAAATATATCTCTGTAATGCATTTGAAATGAGGATTATCTCGAATGATAATAGCAAAATATCACCTAAATTCAAAAATCAAATAGACTTACTTTAGATTATTTTTATAATATCGTATACTAAGTCCACATCTTTTCCAGCCCTCTTTCTTCTGTAGAGCATCTTTCTCACTGTACATCAGTGGCTTCATCCCATAGTTGTACAAACTATCAGGCTGAAAGGGAATTAGTCAGAAATCTTTAAACATAATAGTTTCCAAACCACTATTACTCCATAATACATATCATATTTATATTTAAAATAATTCAGTGATTAGTCTGTAACTCAAAACAATTGATATGGAAGGACTAGTTCTCGATTCTGAATGATTCTTTCAAAGTGATTATGGTGTGGCATATAGCACATAGAGGGACCCCGCGCTATACTTGTCTACCCCACTATAACGTGGGTCAAGCATCATGGCTACCGACTGTCCACGTTGTAATGAGGCTGCAGTTTACCTCATTTTATCACATTTGCTGCAGAAACCTTTAGAAACCAATGGGACAAAAGGATAAATGGCTCTTATTGATGGAGGAAGACCAAAATCTTCATTGCCTATAAAGGCTGGTCAAGCGAGTAGAACCATCTGCTTTCCATAATCGATAAGGAGACCAAAATACCATATTTTACAATATCTGCTGCAGAAATATGCTGCTGAAAACGTGTGTTATCATCTTGCTTTTCTTGTTATCATCTGTAACTTTCAATTTGAACTATTCATGCAAATTCATGTTTCTACTCAACTGAATCAGTCAATATGACCATGGAAATGAATTGAAATCATGTCTTGGAATTCTTTAAATTTGAACATGTAATACAATCTTGAATCAGGGTTTTTTCCGCTTAAATTGGGAAGAGGCGAAAGCCTGTTGAATTTGGGAGATTTCATCAGTGAAATTGCTGAATTGGAAAAGCAAAAGGCTGGCGTGAATTGAGTTTTTGGGAAAACTGCATCTTTTAGAAGTAATATCCAATGGGGAAGGTGCCTTTTATATGCCCATGTCAAATAACATGACATGAAACAATAACAATAACATGAACAAATTCTGTGAATGGAACGTAATTCATTGAATTCACTTACTAAATACAAAGTTACTGTTATGAAATCTCTTACCTTCATAAAGTTGACTATAGAGAACCTGTAGACTTGGTTAGGTCGTGTGTTTGACACAGAGAAGTAGAACCACTGTATATGTTTGGATGTGTAGAGATCATATCTCAATGTAAGCTCATACTCAAACTCGCTCCTAAAAATAAAGCAATACAAAACATAATACAGATACAGTCAATTCTGTTTTAACTGACCAATTGTTCAGTCGGATGTTATCTTGATATCCACACCAGTCATTAATGAAACTCCAGTACTGGACCTTTCTGAATGACTGGCACTGTTCTTATATTCATATTCTCCACAGTTCATCAAACGTCTCTTTCCTGTTACTATGGTCATTTGAAACACATTAAAAATGCACAGTTCTCTTGTGAAACATATTCTATTGTTTATCAACTAATCCATGGATTCCAATAATATTGCAGAAGACAACTTTTGAATATACCTTGAAAAAGAGAAATTTAAGCATAGTATGGAAATCATCATCTTCCTTTGTCACAATAATCAATTATTTTTATTTTATAAGGGTTTACATTGCATCAGCATCATATCAGTTATGCTGTAATGCCAAACTCTTCATGATGGAGGAAGACCCCATGTTTAATGGCCTAGAAAGGCTGGTCAAGCGAGGTAGAACCATCGGCATTTCGTAAGTTGGTCAGGAGACTACCTCTCATTAAAGTCCAAATGCCATCGCCGAGATCCGACCCCATGGCGGGGAGGACCAGGTGATTTCAAGTTCTAATCTCTAACTAATAGGCCACAAAGGCCGCCAATCAACTCTAAATACTGGTCAACAATTTCATGTTGTCCAGTGTGCGGCTGCTAAGCACAGGTTGGACTGTATATTCCAAGAAGAGGATAAAAAAAAAATTATCATATGCAATTTTGGCATAATCAAAAATGTTCCCTAACAAGTATATTGCAAAATCTTGCTTTTGTATGAGAGAATTATAACTGAAAGATCTTACACTTGTACAGCCTTGGCTAGGTTTCCACTTTCAAAGCGAGATTCAAATATAAGAGTTTTATCGTCTACTGTAGGATCGAGACTGACTGAACACTGCTCTGGGCCACTCCGTAAACCTCCCACTCGTGATCGGACAAACTGAAAATAGAACATGGACTTTGTATTAAAGGTGCTAGTTCACAGATGAGACAATTTGAAATTCAAAATAGAGATGTTGAAACAACAAGTAATTTAGAGCGATAAATTCAGCAAGTGTTAATATATCTTTAAAGTGTGTACAGTTTATTATGTCACAGGTATATCTCAAAATTGTTGAATCACTTTTGTACCTAAATACTTCTTAATTCACTTTGTATACTCTAAAAACTTAAATATGAACTGATTTTGTATCCAGTGGATATTCTCCAGTGTGTATCATACAACAGGACAGCTGTTCTTCCAAATTTCTTCTGTCTGTGAACAAGCATCTTTAAACATTATGCAAAATTCATTTGAACAAATGGAGTTAAAAAAACAATGGCAGCTAGAGTCATTAGCACACATTATGATGATGTAGATAAAACTATATAAAATCATTTAATGACTTCAATCCTTCAGATAAATGTCTTTCAATTTTATTTCAATTTCTAAATGTCATGCATCTACAAGTTCTATAGATGTTTTAAAACGTAAGCTGGTAGCCTTGTCAGATACTTTTCCTATGCTAGTATTATAGTGGTCTGTCTGACTCTTCATACATTCAATCATTATTTCCTTATCACTGTTACTGTATATCGAGGGTTCAGTGCAAGACTATAGTAAGTGCTTTATAAACATGAAGCACTTACTATAGTATTGCACTGAACCTTCAATATGTATGATAGTTTACGATACTTACAAAGGTACTTCTCGGTTCATACATGTACACAAGGCGACCACCCCTGTCTTCCCCTCGGACCATCGGACATTTCTCTAAGCCAGCTGTAATCAGAGAGATCATTGTTCCTCAATCATATACAGAAAACATTGAAACTAAAGTTAATGATGGTTTTACACAATGCTTGCATTTTGATGGGCAAGCGAGAAACTATAGAAAGTTCTTCACAAAGACATTGAAAAAAAAAAAATTCTTCACAAACCTAACGAACCTACTATAGTAATGCAATCAGACATTAATTTAGTACCAATACCAGTTGACTTTAAATAAAAGAAAATATAAAAAAGCACTGCTTTATAGCAAGAAATAGGCTGTAACATTTAGGGTAATAAGATTGAAAGCTAACAAGGGGTATTAGCTCAAAATTAACTACAACAAATGGGAGTAATTTATCTCTGCACAATGTACTTGACCATCTTATGGTCTACATATATATTCTTTAAGCAAATAAATTATCCAATTGAATCTGGTTATAAATTATATTCAAAGTAATAAACTTGTATCACTTACTGACTTTGTAGAAGGGTTCTGGTTCTGTTGGAATAGACTCTAGATGTTTGATCCTTTTGTCTATCACCTGTATGTCTGAGGGCCTGAAATTCAAACAAACATAGAGTGCTACATATTCTACTTACATTGTATTTATATGGGTTTTACTTTGCATCACCATTATTTTAGTTATGTTGCCATGCTCAACTCTTAATGATGAAGGAAGACCTATGGTTTTCCTTGACCCCAACTTTTAAAGTATTGTAAATGACCCCAAAATCTTGGATATGACACTTTAAGATCATTATTTTCTGTTCACAATATTCAATGTTTAAGGGCTAATACATCCCCTAAATTATCATAGATCAAGGGGAAACGGAAAACCATGAAGACCCCATACTCAACTGCTTATAAAGGCTGGTCGAGCGGAGTAGAACCATGGGCATTCTGTTAGCTAATCACGAGTACTGTCATGAAAATCCAAATGCAGTCAAAGGAATTTAAATCCAAGTGGAGAGGTTCCATATGATTAAAAGTGCTGTAATCTAACCACTAGCCCAAGGAGCCGATAGCTATGATATGACAACATTACAACAAGATAAATCGAGGGATCAAGAATATTTTTTTTTATTTACTTTTTTATTTAAAAACAATAATATAACAAGAGGACCCTGAGGGTCCTGGATCGCTCACCTGACACTTGTAAAGTGTTGGTTACAACAATGTTACACATGAGTAATGGACAAGATTTGTCTAAATTTGACAGTGATCTACTTTTAACCCCAAGTTACTCATAAATTGACTTGGTTGAGATATAACAGGTTGATCATTTTGAGCAAGTTTGATCAAATTGGGCTGAAAATGTAGCTTTCAGAGTGTAAACGGGTGTTTTCTAAGATTTGACTTTGTGAACTACTTTTTGATTCCATTCCACCCATGATCAAAGTTAATCAAGATATTATCAAGGTTAACATTTTGAGCACTCTGGATGTTTTAAAAAATTAAGCTGTAGACCTCTTCGATATATATTGTACAAACAGTGTTGCCTTTAGAATGTAAACAAGATTTATCAAACTTACGCAAATATTCTAAGAAACTTTGAAGGGTAAGAGAAAGCAAGTTCCAGACAGATTGGGTCGAATTTTTTACCATAATATTGTAAACAATAGTAATTTATGATGTGACATAGTGACCATTTTCTAAACCCATCCCATCTTCTATGATCTAATTCGACCCACATATCATCAAGAAAACATAATATGCCATTTTGAAGCAGAACTGACCTACTTTTTGACTCCACCTAACCATGATCGAAGTTGATCAATATATCATCAAGGTAAACATCCTGACATGTGGCTTCTAATGTGTAAACCAGATTTTCAAAGAGTGGACCTAGTGAACTATTTTACCCTACCCCACCCATGATCAAATTCGGTCAAGATATCATCAAGGTAATATTTCTCTAGTGACCTACTTTTTGACCCCACACCACACATGATCGAACTCTATTGAATTATCATCAAGGTTATCATTCTAAGCAAGTTTGATCAAGATTGGGTCGAAAATGTGGCTTCTAGAGTGTGAACAAGATTTTCTAAGATTTGACCTAGTGACCTACTTTTTACCCCAGCCCACCCATGATCACACTCGATCGAGATATTGTCATGGTTATCATCCTGAGTAAGTTTGATAAAGAATGGGCCTTAAATGTGGCTCCCAGAGTGTAAACAAGATTTTTCTAAGATTTGACGTAGTGACCTACTTTTTGACCCCACCCCACCCATGATCGAACTCAATCGAGATATCATCAAGGTAAACATCCTGAGTAAGTATCAGGAAGAATGGGCCAAAAAATGTGGCTTCTAGAGTGTAAACAAGATTTTACTTAGATTTGACCTAGTGACCT
This sequence comes from Cerastoderma edule, assembly GCA_947846245.1. Lineage (NCBI taxonomy): Eukaryota > Metazoa > Mollusca > Bivalvia > Cardiida > Cardiidae > Cerastoderma > Cerastoderma edule. The sequence goes on from OX401416.1 coordinate 23,116,323, forward strand.
ACTTTTTGACCCCACCCCACCCATGATCAAACTCGATCCAGATATCATCAAGGTAAACATCCTGAGCAAGTATCAGGAAGAATGGGCCAAAAATGTGGCTTCTAGAGTGTAAACGCTGAAATTGTTGACGACGCACGCACGCAGAGCAGAGCTCAGGTGAGCTAAAAATAAAGTAGAATAAAGAGAGCTTAATTACAAATTAAGTTAAATAACTTCTTTTTCATCTCAAAGATTTTGTATTTGGGATGATTGATACTTTGTTGTTTCGGAAATAGATAATGGGTGCTTTATGCTTTACTTACCATCTTGCTGCTTGTTGAGGACCCAGTTCTTTGGCCACTGCGTACAGATTTCTAGGCTCTCGTAACTTTGGTACCTTGAACATTTAAAAAGACAACATTTCATTACATTTAGGGTGATATTTACATTAAAATTGAAGACAATATTTTATTATAAAATATATAAACCAGCAATAGAGAATTCAGGAATCCAATGTGGCAAAGGAGGAAATTGCTCATCATGAACAATTTCTCCCTCTATCACAATGGTTAACATCCTAAATCACAAATGACATGGTTGATTATCATTTGATGCTATAATACCAGACCAGTAATGCTCAGGAAATAAACGACTCAAAGACCCAAGAGAAACAACGAAGAAATGCCCCATGCAAAATATTCCATGAAAACACTGCATTTCATAAACAAATGTTATGAAAATATCTTAAGGTTAGGATTAAGGAAAAAAACCCTGTTTATCAAATCTCTAGAAGCAAGTGGTTGCTTGGAAATGGAGAATCTTGCTTTATGTATGTTAATATGAAAAGTTGAGGTTCCAAGCTTTGATCAGGTAACATTAAAGACCAAATAATAATGGTACTTAGTGTCCATTTCGAAAAGTCAACGTAAAGGAGATATTGTTCAACAAGCAAAAAAAGATTCCTACCATGCCATTGCCCGTGGATATGTAGACAAGCTGTGTAGTCTTAAGTAATTCTTCCTGCAATTTGTTGTCTGAAAATAGAGAAAAAAGTGATTGTCGATAAAGAAAGATTTATACAGTAAAAAAATACATGTGTTGGTCAATCATGTTCAATCCATCCATTTGTCACAATGTTGAAAAAAATAACTCTTAATTCAAACTGCCATCATCTAATTCTTTATTACCCAAAGAGGTCAAAATGCTTCATGGGGTTATTGAACAATTCCCTGTAGTCAAAGCTAAGGGTCAACAAGCTGATAGCCACAAAGTTATTACTGTTATTTATGCTAGACTTGCATGCAATATTGATCTCGCATCAAATCAGTAACAGTCATTCAGTTTGAACTTTAAAAGAAACAATCAGAAATCACAGACTTTTAAGGTAAGTGGCAACAATTATGATTCGAACAATGGCCTGGGGTTAACCCTTAGAATGCTGGCTTATTTTCTAAAAATGGATTTTAATGTTGTTTGCTTTCCAAAACCTTAAATATCTGCTTAATTTTGATGAGGAAAGATACCCAGAGAAGCAAGCAGGTTAGATCACAGGCCAGCCACCAATTCACTTGGTGGCTGGCCTGGATCTTACCTGTTTGCATAAGCATGAAGTCGGTTGCAGCACTATAAGGGTTAAAAAATCTTTCAGTATGATCAAACAGACATGCTTTCAAGAACAATCGCTTACAATTAACAGATCAATATTCCTTTCAGTCCACTAATGACTATTGACCAACTGATACCCACATTTTGAACCGTATTGCAGATCAACCAATCATAATCCAGAACTATTGACTAGGTATGATAATCATTATATACATTTTAGACTTATTTACATCAAACTCAATATTGGCTTTTAAAAATCCAGACTTATAGACTGAATACATATATTAATCGAAACATTTGATAATTGACAAATTCAAATATTGTTCCTTTGAAATTTCATTTATTATAGTCACCATGCTGTTGTCGTTTATGTCATGGAATTGTTCAAATCTATTTCATAATTTCATATGGGGGTATTGAATTTTTCCGAAGATGGTTACAAAGCCCAACAAAATTGTGTTTAGTGGAATTAAGCTCACCGTAACAGCATGATTATCTCGAAGGAACTGAACAAATCCATTACATTATTATTTATGGAGGAACCTATTGTATCATTACAAGCATGGTTTAGGGATGATCAATGCTTTTAAAGCAACATCATTCATTCATGGCTGGCAAACATGGACTAAAAGCTTTAATTGAATGCTTCATCATCAGGTTTCCAAAGGAAATGATATATTGCTTAACACTGCAAATCTATACAAAGAGGAGGTTATTAACCCTTTTAGTGCTGGAACCTACTCCATGCTTATCCATTTAGGTTAGATCCAGGCCAGCCGCCAAGTAAATTGGCGGTTGGCCTGTGATCTTACCTGTTTGCTTCTCTGAGTATCTTTCCTCATCAAAATAAATCAGATATTAAAGGTTTTTGAAAGCAGACGATACAAAAATCTATTTCTAGATTACCCAGCATTCTAAGGGTAAACACTGCAAATCTATACAAAGAGCAGCGTTATTCAATAACAGAGTTCCAGAAATATTACAGACTGAAATAATTATGATTATTGAATCATTACCCTTTTAGTTCAACCTTTCCCCTTTTGTTGTTTCAAGGAGCTCCATATTACATAAGGTACTGTGTTTATAACTGTTTTAAATATAATTGGTGGAAATGATATGGAACATCTATGAAAAACTTTGTACACCATTGATTAACAACACAATCCCTGTAACAAAAGATGTATTTGCTCAGAGTAAGCAATTTCTTCTTTTCTGAAAGTATTGCACATACTATCTGCTGTTTAAGTGTTTACACTGTTTGTTTAAACGAAAAAAGTAATGACCCAAAAGATCTATGTTCAGTTTGTTGCTCCTTTACTGAATCTATGAAGCTTTGACTTAAGTTGCTTAATAATCACTTTATTCGATATCACTTTACATAACAATCTCTAACATAGCTTTTGTAGATGCCCTTTAAAACTATTGAAGGAAAATAGACACTACTCATGGTAGTACAGTCAAACTTGTGTTAAGAGGCCAGCCCATGGGACAGAGTAAATTGGCTGTTTAAGACAGGTTGGCTGCTTAACACAAATTGATTTACACTATAAATCTAACAATGGGACTTTCTGTAGTGGCTGTTTAAGGCAGGTTGGCTGCTTAAAAGGATGGCTGCTTAACACAAGTTAGACTGTACTTAGTTTTCTTTCCCCGTTAACAGTCTCTATCCTTTAACCCTTTCACCGCTGTAGTCGACTTAAGTCAACAGCGTTGTTTACCACCGTAGGCGACTTTAGTCGACAAACTTGCATTAAGCAACCACCCTTATAAGCAGCCAACCTGTCTTAGACAACCACTTCAGAAAGTCCCATTGTTAAATCTATAGTGTACATCGATTTGTGTTAAGCAGCCAACCTCTCTTTAACGGCCAATTTCTCATTTTCTCACTGACTTCTTAACAGAAGTTTGACTGTACAGCATACTACTTTTTCCCTAAAAGGTGCTAGATATATTTGGCGCTGAGATGAACTTTTCACTATATATTTGGCAGCCAAAGGGTAAAGGGAATATCTTTCAAAATTGTCATCAAATCTTTTCATACCTGCAAAAACGTGTTTTGATAAAGATTCATTCATGACCTAAACATTTACGATAATTATCTATGCAGTATTGAAGTCTTCCAAAAACTTCAAATTGCTACAATCATAAAGGTCTTGAGGAAAACAGCATTTAAATCCACTTAAAGTCGGGCCATGCAAGTAAATAAAAACTTTACAACCATTGAATGTTCAATTGCAATAAGCGTATTGAATAACAAACATGCTTGACAACTATGATAATATTTGAATTGCTACAGGTAAAAATGAACCCTCTGACATATTGATGTGTTTACCGAAGACTATAGAATGTCCTTCACATAAGTGAAGGATACCATATTGTTTTGTATTAAGCTAAAGCATAATAAGGGCAACATTAGTGCAGAGGAAGACCGTTGGCCTCTTGAACTGAGGGTTCCAGGTTCGAATCTCCCAAAGTTGAGGTAAAAATTGCCATGCCTAACACGCAGATTGGCATGTGTACTGGTTTAGTATCCAGGAATCAATGTAAAACAATAGATAATAAATAATTCTAAAACCATCATAATAGATCAGCAATTTCTGCAAAGTAGAAAATGAAAAGACATAACATAAAGAAAACATCTCTATGCAATATACATGTATTAACCAAATAACATCAGAATTTGGAAAATGATATATTGAATCTGCTAGTGGGAAAGAAAACTCAGCTGATCAAATATACAGTAACACTTTCTAACAATGATGTCATTTCATAAATAAATTGCTTAGAAGTTTTTTCTTTGTTTTGTTTTTTCATTTTCTACTTTGATTGAGGTTTAACATCTATCAACAAGGTATCAGTTATATAATGATTTTTTGTAGGATTCATCAGTAATTCACTAAAGCGTCTTGTTAACTATTTACCACATGCAGACGGCATTTTTTACTTGAAGCAGACAACTTTAGAAAAGCTTTGTAAACATTTGAAAAACCTTTCTGTTCTGCTATTGTTATATGTGAATAGATTGAAAAAGCATTGTGGCAAAAGGAGAAATTGCTTGTGACAAGCAATTTCTCCTTTTGCCACAATGCTTTTTGGAAGTCATCTCCTGCAAGACGCAAAATTGTGGCGTTAGGCGGTAATGCTTAAAGGACACTCTCACAAGCCATTGGTCCTTGCTGGGCTCAATCCTGGGACCCGCAAGTTACACAACCACCACCTAAACCAGTTTGCCCCATATTGTTTATCGTGTTCAATGAAAGCAACCACAAAGTCTGATTACTGCATTGATCTTCCAAAAGAATGTTTTGAGGCACCAAAAGAATGTTTTGAGGCACATTTTTGGCCGTCACAGGTCTTTTGATGACAAGTTTATTTGCATTCAGTTGTTGAAATAAACCTTTGAGAATCCTTAAAATTGCTTTATAAAGTGATTTGGGCTAATCTTTTTATACAGCAAATTTCCGATTAAGATCATATAATATAAAACTAGATCATCATGATAGCTAGCATGCTAGAAAGGATAAAGCAGGGGCCATCTAGAATCTTTAACACAATATGTTTGTATTACCTGCATTTTTATAAAACTCAAGATCCTCCAGATAATTACTAGAGAGCAGATGCCACGGCAGTTTGAAAACATCGACTGCCTCAGAATCAGCATCCAATTCACCCGTCTTCAATCCAATGCTTTCTGCCTCCTCGGCTAAGGCCTTAGTCTTAGCTCGCATGTATGCCATGACGGGCCCCGCAGACTTTGTGAGTCTTTGGTTACGACAGCCCTCATCTTCGGCTTTTTTACTTTCATCGGCGCTACTATTGTTCCCGTCTTTAGGGTCGTCTGCATATGTGTATTCCAAACTGTCAGCAATGTCCTGCGAGTTTGGAGAGGAACTGCCGTGTCCCAGAGACGGTTCATCAAATTTTGTCATTGATCGTGTTATTGGGAACATTTTAGTTTACTCCAGTTATAATCCATCCAAAGTTATCCAAGAGAATATTGCACAGTTAGTTGTCCACATTATTCCGTTATATTTTCACCTGCGATAAAATGGTACCACCGTTCTTTTTTCAATTTCTTTGGTTACAATCGAATACAAACTATCATTGCAATATTAAATGTTGATTGTAAATTAATCAATTAAAATTCTAATAAAAAAAAAAAAAACAACAGCATTTAAAATCTCAGTCTCTCAGTGAACAGTTCTAGAAAAATATTCCATTTCCCTAAATTCAGACAACTTGAAATATGTTTCTTTATTGATGCAGATTGCATGAATTTTGCAAACATTATGAAAAGTGGATATTTCGCTTATCATGAGAAAGTTCTATCTTTATCACAACAATTCCTAAGTCTAAAGTCATCCATTCTGTTACTCTTAAAGTGCTGGAACTGACTTGATGCATATGCAAACAGGTTAGTTCCATGCAAGCCGCCAAGTAAATTGGCAGCTAGCATGTGATCTAACCTGTCTACTACTCTGCTTATCTTTCTTCATCAAAATTAAGCAGATATTTATGGATTGGAAAGCAGACGACACAAAAATCTTTTTTTAGAAAATTACCCAGCATTCTAAGGGTAAACCCATGTTTTCACTGAAAAGATAAGGTCCTAATCTCGTCAGCTGTGAATGACCCTAAACAAGTAAGATTCAGTGGCAATTCTACTAATCGAAACTGTGGAACACCTGCACTTCAAGATTTCATTATTTGTTTGTCAGGGTTGTGTAAATAAATCTTTTTTCAATATTTAAATGCAAGACGTTTATTTCACCTCACTAGTCAATGTTATTATTGAATATTCATTCCATTACCAATTATTATGCTTATTTGTAGATATGAATTAACCAGAACGGTGCATATTTGATGTAAAATTCAGCTATCTCTGGGTTTTTAATCTTATAACTGTTACGCTAAATGAGGTTAATTTTTTTTTCAAAATAACACTATTTATCAATAAATGATCATCACTTTTTCCAAATAATTTTCTTATCATTTTAATAATTGATTAAAATGTTATCTTTTAAAAAAACATCAATTAACTTGCACCAGGAAAAGGTTTGAAAAACACTTGATACCATTTAAGTAACAAATTCCAAAAGCAGTCCTTTTTAAAACAACTCTGATCTCCACAAAGACATAAACTATAATCCAGTCCAAAAAGCATTTTTAGTTCTCAACAGGCAACCTTTCATCATTCCTTTTAAACTATGACCCGAAGATCATTGAGCCTACTTAAAGTGTCACTCATAGGAATAAGGTAAATAATCTCCCTTAATATTAAAATCAAAAGGGAATTGAAATAAATTTAGACGTTGTTTCTTTAGAGATTGAATTAAAAATTATATATGAAATGGAAGAAATACTAATTTGAGCATTTGAAGCATTTTCTCAATGTTTCTAAAAGTCTTTCTCAATAGTCCTGGTATTAATTGATTACAAAATTGTTTGTAATGTATATAATGTTTTGGTTTTTTTTTATTGAATGAAATATGTTTAAACTAATTGATTACATGGAAATGGTTAACAGTGAAATTCTTGAAACTAAAGAAAAATCACAAAATTGAAAAGTTTGTAAAAGACTGCAAAAGAGAACATCATGTGGGAATTTTTGAGTTTTGTTGTCCATTGAAAAATGCATAATGTCACTTCGACCAAATTCTTGTTTAGTCCAACTTATAATTAAATTTCACACTGTTGCAAGACTCGAATTATATCTTATTCTTTGCCATGAAACATTCAATTAATGCTTTACCAAACAAATCATGCCTTAATTTGTACTTTCTCCTCTATAAGATATAAGAAGTTAGTGTAAAAAAAGAAAAAATTGTGATTTCAATGGACAATTTTTCATTTTGCAAAAAAAATAAAAAAAAATCTCCACTACTCAGCTAGTATTTCTTACATTTCAGTTCAGACCTTAGTCTGCATTCTCATTCTCTTTCAGTCTTAAATGACCATCAAAACAGTTTAAACAGTTTATATTTGGTAAAGAGTTGAAACTCACATTTCAATCAAGGCTGTCCCCTCTTAAATGAAATGAGTCTCCTTTCATGCATTATAAGATAAGTATGTACATCACTCATTCACATGTTTGGAGCAGATGAAATAAAACTTTTAATCTCTCTAAATTCCCTATCTAAGGCAATTTAAAATGCCTACGCAGCAGATAATATCTCGGGTTTTGTTAATTTTGATATGCTTTTTCTTTCTTAGGCCATCAATGAAATCTCGAAACACGTTTTGGGATCAATTAATTGCTTTCATTAGTTAGTGTCAAATGGTCACAGAAAGCTGTTTTTCAAGAAAATCAGTTTAATCATTACTAAAATGCATTTAGATACATTTACTTGATGCAGAATAGGAGTGAAAGAAAATCTTTACTGTAAAAAAAAAAAATGTTAAAAAAGAAGCAATTTCTGGGTTTTTTTAACAAAGGTTTATCTCAGTCTAAGACCAAAAATGTAATTTTTCTGACCTTATCAATGGCCCCTGCTTTCTTTTTCGATTTAGAATGATAGAAAACATCTTATAGAGTTAATGGGTTACCAAAATCGTTTCAATAGGCTTACTTTTTACATATCAATTTCAAGAGTTTGCATCCCTTTGGCATACAACTTTTGATATCAAGATGGGAAGAGCAGAAAATCTTTCTCTAAGTATTTTTTCCTTATTTTATAATCATTAATCAACCACAAATAAAAAACTTTTAAAAAAAAAGTTTAAATTTCATTACAATTCGAATTGTCTACAAATTTTCTCACTTTGGTTATAAAAATGCCATCTTAAAAAAAAACAAATTTCAACGTTTTTTAAATAGTCCATTGACAAATTTGAAAAATCCTTCCATTTTGAAAAATAAACCTAAGTCTTGTAAGGTAGTTCACATATCCAATAGTTGAAATTGTACTTTGAAGATTCACTGTAATACTATATGGTAAGTTTTTCACTTTCATGAAAGAACCACTACCCCCACAGAAAATGGCAGTGGAATACCACTGGAATACCACTGGAATACCACTGGAATCCACTGGTATTTAGAATACCGGTGGTATCATGTTGGTATTCCAGTGGTCAGTGGTATTTCAGTGGTATTTCAGTGGAATTTGGCAACTGTTCATTGGTATACCACTGCATAAATGCCACTAGCAATGGCATTTCAGTGGAATACCAGTGAGAACAGTACCACTGGTATGTCAGTGGCATTCCCTCATGAAGCTGTTATGTTGAATTTTGTCTGGAGGTAGTCTGGATTAATTCTGAAAACAGTCTTGAGGTTAGATTCAGACATCTGAATATTGTCTGACACAAGCTGTTTACAGTCTGAATAATTTCTGAACATTATCTGAGTAGTGCTTAATTATCTCCAGAAATATTTTTAAATTAAGATTTGTTTAAAGTTGTTCTGAATTTATTTTCCAAAATCAAGAAAACTCTGCGAATATTGGCTGAATGACTTTGAAAATCCCCACATATACTGACATTTTCAGAAATAACAAAAGGGAGTCAAAACAAGAATTCTTAGAATGAGTTCAAACCTTTTTTACTTTTTGCTAATAAAAGACATCCTGATAATTCTTGCTTTTCATGGTTGAATAACAATATAAATACTCTGTCAAGATTAGCAGTACAGTTGTGTGCTCCATTTCCAGCTTCTAGTCAATCACACTAGTCAGCCACTGCATAACTATGGTTATCCCAAGAACACATTGCACATTTTTCCCAAACTAAAGTAAACGAAATGCATGGAAATAAGAAACCAGTGTCTTTAGGTAACTTCCTGATACATTACAATGGGTCACATGCGGTCAGGGGGCCTTCATGTCTTGTGTTGGTTGATTCAAGTCGCCTTTGTCTGCAATGTAGATGTATTCTCCAAGTTCTACCAAGATTTAACTGCAAATGATAAAAAAGATATTTAATGACAGACTGTAGCTTACATGTATATGGACTCTTGAAGGCCCTTATATTCACATGATAAAAATGGTCAACAGATCCACACATCAGTTTATACAGACCAACATTCGTGAGACAGTTACTTAATGAAAAGGTGGAAGGGAAGGAAAGAATAGTCATGACAAGCATCATTGTTTAAGTGTTTTGGAGGCAGGACTACCAGAGGTCAAACATGAGAGCGGTGGAGAAGGATCATATTTGCCCATGAATAACAATCTAGATGAAGTTTGGGAAAAGCTTTTTACACTGTGGTTGATGTATTATGATATACATAGGTTCTTTTTCAAATTATAACTGATAAGATCAAGAAACAAAACTATTCTAAGATGGCTTACAATTACAAAAAAATTGTGCTCTCTTGTATGCAAGGCAAGATACTTTTGAAGCAGAAATGATCAAAAAATAAGTCTGACAACACAGTCTTGTTAGGTGCATCAAATGTGTCCTGTGGCTGTCCTGAATAGTTATATAGCACATGTTATATATCTGTTCTTGAAAAATCCTTCCCTTTTAGACAAATTCCTTATGTGATCATTTAAGATCAATCATACTGCATGATTTAGAAAAATTTGAAATTCCGATTGACTTTATGAGCACAGCTCTGAAGACTTAAATTTTATTCTATAAAGTAATCTTACCAAATAATATCGAACTGAGCTGCTGAGATATATGCCGCATTTCTTCATCAACTCCATCAAAACAATCTAAGAAGAATACTTTGACATTCCCACAGCAAACGAGACCTAAAATCAATAGGCGAAAAAAGAAACTTTGATTTACAAATGTGTTTCTTTAAAAAGATATACGAAAAGTCTACAAACAAAATATTGGAAAAGACTATAAATTGCAAAACAGAACTTGAAATCATAAGAACAGTGAAGCTCAATTTTAGGAAGCTTATTGTACATTTATGAACAAAAACTTCAAATCACGATGCCTCTCTCAGCATGTTTTCAAATTATGGTAACACAAGATTTGAATGTTAATGAGAGGTAGTGTCTGACTCAGCTAACTAACAGAACGAAATTCTGGTGGTTATACCAATCCTCACACACCTTCTTAGGCAGTAGAAAGGAGTCTTCATAAAAACATACTATGACCAAAAGAATTCACTTTCAATACATTTCTTAAGGTAGTTAATAAGATACTAACTTGCACACACTAATCTGTAACCATTAACGCATTGATGTTACTCCAGATGAAGAAGTTAAACTCTCCTTATTCTTCCAATTTTCAATCAAAAATAACTAACTATTTTGACTCTACCGTCAGATACATGATGTAATTAACATTTGACATCCATGAGATAAATGTTGTTCTGTATGCAACTATGTCACATTTTATAAGACAATTTCATGAAAATACCAACCTATTTTCAAATGAAGGTCAGGTATAGACAGGATGTTTGTTATTGAAAACACTTTTGACTTTCCCTGCACACTATCCAATTTCATCTGCAAAACTTAACATTTGGCTTCCATACCATGACGTATGCAACTGTCCTTCACTTGCAGTGTTGTACGTAAGACCTCATCTTGAATAAAGAAGAAAACCATAAAATTGATCATTTGAAAAATGTGTTTATTTGGTCTTTGGAAAAATAAAGTTATGTTTTAAATGTGATGACCAAATAAAAAAAAGCTGTAACTCTGGATATGTTTTCTTAAAATCTTACTATTTTGACTTCTTGAATTAGTTATAAGTAATATTTCAATGATACTGCATGCTTAAATATCTCCATATTTGTAATCAATTATTGTGACCCAAGACACTTAGATCAAAGCACTTGCATAATACTGGTAATTAAAATCCCAAGAGAGCTGTAATATAACTGCATAATATCTTGACATTGCATTAAACCCCATATAGAGATATAGACACACAGTTCATTTAATTGTTCAGTTTGGTTGACATAATTAACACATAAAAGCAAGGAGGAAACTGATTGTCAAACACAGCTTAAAATTACATGACCATTGCAGACAGGAAACAAATCAAATCCTTAAAATATTTGACCACATTTAAATGTGGTTCTTTGACATCGAATTTCAGAACGCTATGTTAGTACTGGTGAAATTCCAAACTTATATCAAAGATCCTGTCAATTAATCAATTATGAAGATAATGAACCATAATAATAATTCGTCAGGAACCATAATAAGTGGCAATGATGAACAACATACAAGTATATATACTTTGTCACTGCCTCTTGATTAGAATCTTATCATATTTTTTCACACACAAACTCGCATGGAAACAAGAAGTCAATGATTTGTGTAAAAAAATATGCAGAAGTACAACTATCCGTGGATGATGCAAAAAGCAATGCAAAGCAATGTTCACGGCCATCCGAATTGGTGGAACGGTCGAAATAACACCTACATAAAAAAATATCACAACGGGGTGATTTGTAGAAATGTTAACAGACAATTTAATGAATTGTTGTATCAAAAAATCGACCAGTGTTTTCGTCATGCTGTCTCACCTGTAAAGGAAAACAAAAGACGTATAATTCGTCGAAAAATATACATGTAAATGATCGGGGAACAAGTTTATTTACCTTTGCCTGGGTCTTTGCCTTAATCAGGAAGTAGTAAATGCGCATGCGCAAATCTGGAATCGGGTTTTCATTGGCCAAAATGAAACAGTGCGCGTTTTTTAAAATCAATTTCAAACAGACTGCAGCTTTCTCGAAGAAAAACGCGTCGTCAAATCCACAATGGCGAACTACACAGTAAAAGTTGAACATCTCCGGGAATCATTATTGATTTTAGCTGTAAGTACGAAGTTTTTTCTATCCTTTTATTATGATGTTTTGTGTTTTTGAAGTATCAAATCGTCATTTTACCCAAATTGACCGAGCATAATTCCCCCTGAAATCTATATTTGCCCTGATTGTGTCAATTTTGTCTTATGACATACAAAGTTGACTTTTATTGATGTGTAATAATATTTTTAAGACATCTTCCTGAACGTGTTAACACAAGTTGAATATAGACCTTGAAAGTCCTATTAAATATGTTGTTATTGGCATTTATCATGAGAATCACGAGTAAAATCTTTTTTCATGGATATATGCGTTTAGTTTGAAACATACAGTTTGTGCCTTATTGATATATATAGAGAATCTTTTCAACTTTTTTCCCCAAGTTGTCTCAAGCACAGGGGCCTGGGTCATTCCATGATCATAATTCAAAATAGTCTGTGAAGGCTTTCTTAAGTTTATGTTTTGAAAGGTGGTGGTTCTTTTTAAATAAACAAATTAAAAAAAATATATATGATTAATGATTTTGCTAGATCTCCACATGTTGTAACGGAATCAGATTTTGATTTTCCCATTTTTTCTATGTTTTACAGAACATTCACACACTGTTATTCAGGACAGGTGTTGCAGTTAACAAACTACAACAAGCTGCGTTTGGGTAATGGTTAGCCCTGAGGACTAAAGTCCAGTCAAATCAGGTTTGATTCACGATGGCATACAACTATTTCACTGGGGAGTGTTCTTAATATGGCAAGACATGTATCCTAGCATAGTACTGGTAGGTACACTTACTATAACTCTACAGTGCAGTGGGTTTTTTCCCCATAAATTGGGAAAATGCTTGTTGATTTTTGGACATTGTATCAATGAAATTTCTTATTTGGGAAACCAAATTGCTAAAATCATGTGTCTGTAAATTATTTAGAAAACTGCATGCTTTTAAATACTGGAAGGTACACTAATACTATAACTCTACAGTGCAGTGGTTTTTTTTTCCATAAATTGGGAAAAGGCTTGTTGACTTTTGGACATTGTATCAATGAAATTGCTTAATTGGGAAACCAAATTGCTGAAGTCATGTATCTGTAATTTTTTAGAAAACTGCATGATTTTAAAGAAACTTCCAGTTAGGAAGATGCGTTTTATCGGTTGGCCGTTATATTACGAGAAAAAGCCCTTCAATGAGTACATTAATGGAAAACCAAACAAACAAAACAAAGTTGTGACAGATTTTATCATGATCAGATGTGATTATTTTTTTTAGATTGTCTGTTTGCTAAGTTTGTTACATTAATGGCAATGGTCATTTGATGTGATGACTTTCTCTTTCTATAAGAGTTAGCTTGCCAACATAAATATATTTTCCATTGGCCAATGCTGAGGACAAGTTGTTTTGGAGGTGCAAATTTCTGATCAGATGTGGATCATGTCTTTCACTCTTTGACAGATTTCTACGCTTGCAATGGTTCTTTACACCATTTTTTCCATTCAATATGTGTATTTGTTGTAGATGAAGGCATTGACTTCGTCTGTTTACCATTATAAATAATGCATTTTTTCAATCAAGCCCATATTAAACTGAATAATGGACTTGTGGTTGATTTTATTTTCAGCTTCAGAGGTGCATTAGAACCCTAACTTCATGTTCTAACAAAGACCGAGTTTTCTGGAGTTGTTTGACATGCACAAGTGAATGAAGGCGCCCCACTGTTGGAATGCTCTAACAACAACATTTGCACCACTTTTATCATGAAAGGTATGAACCAACCTGTTAAGTACTGTATGTGTAATTAAATAAAAAAAACCATGACATTGTCAGAATGAATTGACATGTGTTAACTAACCATTGTATAATAAGCTGATCATAAGAAGCAATTTATCCTTTTGTAAGAGTAGTCTTCTTTCTGCTGCAGGTGATTAAGAAATCAGTTTAAATGGATAAACCTGTTCCATAAGCTCGAAAACCTAAATTCCACTGAAAGCATTTGCATGTTAAAAGTTTTGGGCAATTGTATCAATAGTCTTTAAGACTATTTAATTTCTAGTAAGCATTGTTACTTTCAAAGCGGTCATAACTATGATATTTACTGCATCCTTCTGTAAGCTTTCCTTAACACATAACACCGCAATTTTGCATCTTGTAGCTGACGGCTTTCAAAAAGCATTGTGGCAAAAGAAGAAATTATTTATCACAAGTAATTTCACCTTTTGCCACAATGCTTTTTTCAATCTATTCACACACAACATCAACACACCATCAACACTGATATGTTTTACAAAGCTTTTTTTAAGTCACCAGCTTCAAGTAAAAAATTGTCTTTTGCAGGTGGTAATAAAATAAAAAAAAAATTAGGACAGTAGAGACATGCAAGTTTTACAAATGCCTCTAATTGTGTTTTGACCTTTTGTTTATTTTCAGCTCACATATTTCAGATGTTTAAAGATGTGGATTAGGAAGAACTCAGCAGCATAATTAATTTCAAGATCCGGAATATAAAGAAAAAGATGGTGATATAATTTTGAGGATACAGAAAATGAAAATTGACAATTCATTTGAATATTGATGATTATATTTAATCTAATTAGCATTAAAGATGTCATTCTAGTTTTATTTGTCTAAATGTTCATTTATGCTTCATTGTATAATTGACACTGAATTTTTTTTACAATTTTAGTTTACATGTGTATATAGCCCATGCATTTATTGTTTGTCAGAAGAAAACAGACTGATCTTTTCAGTAGTAAATTTCCCTGGAATATCGGTGGTGATTCACTGGCATTCCAGTGATATTTTGCTGGCATACCAGTGGTGTTTCATTCATTCCAATGGTGTTTCACTGGCATTCCAGTGGTGTTTCACTGGCATTCCAGTGGTGTTTCACTGGCATTCCAGTGGTGTTTCACTGGCATTCCAGTGGTAATTTACTGGTATTCCAGTGGTGTTTCACTTGCATTCCAGTGGTATTTCACTGGTATTCCTGTGGTTTCCACTGGTTTTCAGTGGAATACCGGCAGATTTTACCACTGGTGTTTTACTGAAATGCCAGTGGTATTCCACTGGGATTCCAGTGGTATTCCACTGGAATATCAGTGGTTTTACCTTGGAATACCAGTGGTATTTCACTGGAAAGCCAATGAAATACCGGCAGATTTTACCACCGGCATACCGGTGGAATACCATTGGTAAACCAGTGGAATACCAATGGTGTTTTTCACTAGGGACAGTATTGCATTAAACCCTCCATATGTAAGATAACAGTAGGTACATTCTGTTTGACAAGTAAAAGAAGGTGCGCTCTTATCAAAAACAGTTATTCATTATAGATCCTAATATTTACTTATCACGAAAAAGACTTCACTGTTCCTGAGATACATTGGTAAATCCCCATTTAAAGATTGGACTGAACATTAAACAAGTCCATTACCCCATTTCACATTTTGTTAAGGTTTACAATTGAAGTTATTGAAAGCCCCCATTTGTAAAATAAAGCAGATAATGGCATGTTTGTTTTAAGGTTAAAAAGAAAATACTAAAACAAAAATAGGAAACTTTGACATATTCAGTGATGGTGTCTAAAATCCTCAGTGCATCAAACAGGCGTAGTAAAAAGAGAGTTTATGTATATTTTATAGAAAATACAACATGACCAAAAGAAATAATCAAAATTCATTTAACTACTTCATCTACAATGATACATTGATTTCATCTTTTGTGCTACCTTATTTCAAATATTATTGCAGAAAATCTTATTAAATAAAAAAAAAAAACCTAAGATAAAGACTATTTTATAAACTTATAAGGAAATCAAGAATTGCAGCAGTATATTTAGATACCCCATCCAACACTCCGTTCTTTTAGAACTGTGCACTGAAAACCTCTTGAATCTATTCTTTAACGATAAACTCGCTGCAATTGAAAAGACATGGGTATCAGCTTGGAAAAAAAAGAAATCGCTCATCATAAGCAATTTCACATTTTCTCACAGCAGGAAATTTATTTTTTCATTTTTTATAAATTTCATCTGCCGTTGCTTTCAATTTGGACCAGAAACAAAATCATTTAGGAAAGAATGCCGGTTAAATCCCAACAAACCATAAATATCCCTCACAAAGTCTATAATGATTCCTCACACAACAAATTTTAAGGACACTTTATTGTTAAAACTAAATTCCAAAAGCTCAATTCAAAATCAAACTCGTTCAATAACCATTCACACGGTATATACCAGACTGTTCATCCAGGCCCCACAATACCAAATATAAAATGCTCATTGAACCAGTCAATAGATATATACGAGGCTTCAACCCATTACCAAGCAATAATGACTTTTGACCTGTTTGTTGCAGACGACTTTGGAAAACATTGTGGGAAAGGGAGAAATTGCTCTTAACGAGCAATTTCTCCTTTTACCACAATGTTTCCCAGCCTATCGGAAGATCGTTCTTCAATTTCATCACATTTTGAAATGTCGTCTGCAAACTCTTTCAATTTGGGACAGTCGACAAACTTTGCATTTGGTAAAGGGTTAAGAGCTACATGCTTCGCGGGTTTCAAGTATCTCAAGTCATTGTTGAAAAAAAGATCCAATTTCTGCATTCTGATCAATACCCTACCAATGAATGTCAACTTTTGGTCTGTATATAATGTAAACCCGATACCCCCATTAAAAAGATTTCTGACTGGTTTAGAAATTTGAAACATGGGTTAAATGATGATTTGAGGGTATCGATACAAGCTTACATCAAGTCCATCACAAATGTGTAAGACATACCATAACTCAAATGAAACCTTTAATTGGTCTGCGAATTTTACTTAGAATTATTACCAGCGTCAATCGAGCAGATAACATTCTGATGAAAAGAAATATGTTTTCCTTAAAAGCAAATTTTCCTCTAATTGTCAAAATGGTTTAACCAATTATCTCTTAAAATCCTTCACTTAGTAGTCATAGATTTTATTCTTCTGTAGCATTTAAGAACTAATATCCATTATTTCTCCTATTTGACAACAATATTTTGTTTGACCATGCTGGTGGAATATTTTCTTTTTTTTTCATCAAGTTTTTATTCTTGTCAAAGCAATTCCCCATGTGGGACTTTGAAATAATCGTCATAATTCAAACCAACAGCAGACGACAGACAATAACACACACAAAAGTTTCTTTTATGGTATCTGCAGGCAGAAAAAGAGCAATGATGAGCAATGTATTCTTTTCGCAACAATGGTTCATAGAAATGTCAACAACAAATGCATCAAAATGGCATATAATGGAGTAATATATTTCTCTTTTTGTCATAACACTTTCTACTAACAAGCATTAATTGAATTTTATTTGTCAAACTTTTTAATAATTGTCTGCTGCTAATGCTTTCAATATGAAAAGCAAGTCCATCACAAAAATTAATGAAGGAATGGTTTAAAAATAGATTATTGCCTCTCCTCTTACAATGAATAATGCACAAACTGTAATAATTAATGATATTGGTGCCATTACAGGGCAAAAACCCAAATCCATATTGTCTACCTGAAGTCTAGAAAATATTGACTTTTCCCGTATGTTACGGAAATTGTTTCTTTAACCCATTACTCAAGTAAATAAGTCTTCATTAATCAGAAGATATTAAAAGCAGATGAATTGTCAGGAACCACATACAAATTACAGGTGAGTTTTAAGCTGATATTGTAAAAAAGAAAAATGGAATTTAAGGAGTATATATAAACACATGCACAAAGAAATTAATCTTGTTGGTCTAGTTGCAATGTCTGAAAGCTCTTCATTTACAGTTTGATTTGTACTTTTCTATAAGTTCATCATCAACATTATTTCAACAATATTACCATAGTCAGTTCTTCCAACACATGTTGAGAGGTGCCCTATGTGATTTTAACTTCTGAACTCTATCCACTAGGCTTTTAAGGGTTCCATGCAAGACTATACTAAGTGCTTCTCAAACATAAAGCCCTTAATTAATTACAATAGTATTACACTGAACCCTTGCTATGGCGCCCCCCTCCCCCCAACCCCAACAGCTCTGTAAAAGCAATTTCTCCTTTTCCCACAATGTTTTCCAGTGTCGTCTGCAACAAACTGGTTAAATGTCGTTATCGTTTGGTAATGGATTAATATCAGCTATAGGCAACAGTAAGGTATACAAAGATAAATAGAACCTAAATTGTCAACCAACAACCTTCATTCAAACAGTTACGAGTAGTACAACCACATACAGTAGCACAGACTTGTTCTGTTTTCTCAAGTACTGTCCATTGATCCATTGATCTGATCAGACTTATGTGAGTGAAATATTAAACATCAAATATTTGCACAAAACGAATAAAAGGATATTGTTTTACTAGCTTCACCCATTACCAAACAATAACGGCATTTGACCAGCTTGTTGTAGACGACTCTGGAAAACATTGTGGGAAAAGGAGAAATTGCTCTTTAAGAGCAATTTCTCCTTTTCCCCACAATGTTTTCTGCCCTATCAGAAGATTGTTTTGCAATTTCATCACATTTTGAAATGTTGTCTGCAAACTCTTTCAATTTGGAACAGTCAAAAACTTGTTATTTGGTAAAGGGTTAAAGTGCGCCACACCTCCCCATGCTCTGAGAACTCGAGTCTGATTTAACGGGGACCAGTAGTCTGCACGACGAAAAAAACAGAACAGAACAATGAATGTCAAGGTCACACTCAACTGCATGACAAATCCTGGGTTTGGTAAAATTCTCTAGTAAGTACTTAAAATTTGTAAACGACTTACTTTGGACTTGTACTGGACTTTATAAAAAAAAAAAATAACAAAATTAAAAAAAAAGTAAAAATTGAAATAAAAGTATAACTTGTGGTTTGTAAACGACTCTCTTCAGTCTTGAACTGAACCCTCAAAAGTGAACACAAAATTGAATCAAAACTTGTGGTTAAAGAGTTTAAGACTTGTACCATTCTGTTTCCTTTAAAAAGGAATAATCTACAAATGTCTTTTAACTACATGTATTTCTCTTTGTTTCATTTACATTTAATCTTTTTCTCAAATCATTGTTTTATATAGTTGAAGAAAAAGAAGATTTTTTCCTGACACATTTTGGCAGTTGATTGTACAAGAGGGCTGTTCAAATTTTCCACAATGATTATCTAAGATTATAATTAAGAAAAAGCAGTTTCTGCAATAAACAAGTAATTGCTGCCCAATCAAAGCATACTTTGGACATATTCCCTTTTTTCTTGGTAGCGATAAAATCATAAAGGGTAGAAAAGTCAGTTACACAATTTGATAAACACACAAAACTCATTAATGAATGTATCCACCTTCTGAAATATTTGGTTTAAAAAAAAAAAAATAAAACATAAAAATTCCTGAACATCATATCAGATCACTTCACAAACATCACAATCACTGAAATCGTCTGAAATAAACAATAAAGACGATATATTCTTATCTTCCATACAACACATAATGAACTTGAATTATTTTTCATATGTCCACAAACATTCGCCCATTGAGAATAAAGGCATATAAACTGTATCTAAAACCTCATCTGATTTTAACTGACAAGGCATAAAACCCTTCTATGTACCGGTAGTGGAAGATTGTTCTTTTACATTCCTAGGACAATTAGATTTAAAAAAAAATATTGTTGTAGAAGATGAGATGCATATTTTTATTAGATATATTTCCTCCTTTTCAACTACCAGTAACCACAAGTACTTTAATTTATCAATACAGGGATTATACCATGATAATTATGAATTTTTTACCCGTTTCATTTTAATATTGATCTAAGTTACACTTACAAATTGGAACATGGTATGTAATATTGGATAAAGTGAACCCCCATTACATAAAAAAGTATAAATTTAAACTTCATATCAATACTAACTCTGACAAGGAGTCCCATGCCTACATTAAAGCAAGAGAAAGCAACATAGTGCTATGCAGCCACCTAACACCAAGATTAAAAAAAAATGTGATTAAATGATATAAATAGCACAGTATTCTCTGAAGCCGAAGTCAAAAAAGTAGACAAATAAATCAATCAGCAATCTAATCAAGGGAAGGGTAATCAACCAGGAGTTATATGCACCTCTAAGTTATCAAACAGAGCACGGCTATGTCTGACACAATGAAGTAAACCTTATAACCATAACTTTAATGAAACAATGGTCCCTCTTATTGTCTCTATGAGCTAAAGTTATAACGGTTGGAGCAAGCTAAATCTTAACAAAACAATTAATTAAGTTAAGGTTTCTGTCTCAGGTAACTTTTGAAAATTTGGGAGGAAATTGATGAAAACTTATGTAAATAGACTTTTTTTTTTCTATCCATACCGTAATTACTTCACTTTATCTCAAACTTAATAGTTGACCATGTGTGATGATGTTGGACAATTTTGATCAGACTCGTAAATCATGATATATGATTAATCAAAACTAACACTTTTTACAATGAAAAGCAAAAAATTCTTTTAAAACCCTGCTTTCGTAACAATAGAAATCCTTAGACATTCAGGCATTTGCCCAGGTTAGATAGATTTTTAGCAATGAACATATTATGATAAATGGCAAAAAGTTAAGCATTGTTCATATGAAACAATGACCCATCCAGCTAGAATAATGTGGCTTGGCTGTATGTTATTCAACATTAATCAATGCAGAGTCGTATTTGCTTTAAAATTAACAAGATTCAGGACGTAATTTTCTACTAACACTCCAAAACAAGATTGCAATAATTACTTTTTTGAATGTCTTTTATTTACATATCTATCTCACATAAAATAAGAGAGAGTCTTCTGAAAAGAATAAAGTTTCATTGAAGGTTAAAAATAAACCTAATAAAGGATCCAGTTTCGATCAATATCTAGACAATTGCAGGTAGACATGTGAATTGCTCTTTGACAATTAACACTAAAATCAACATCAGAACATTTGAATTTATGCTCAAACAAGGACATGTTTGCATCAAAGACTTTTATGAAGAATTCTCTATTCATTAGTCTTATTTTGAGAACATGATCTATCAAACAACTGCTCACTTTCCATGGATATGAAGTACCTTATGACTTTAAGTTTTGACAAATATAAAGCATAGACTACATCTGATAACAATTCAGATACCTTCCCACAAACAGAATAAATATGGTTATGACAGAGTTTGGTTCTTTTTTAAGCAATTCATTTATACCACAATACCAATGCAGCAGTAATCAAGATCAAGATTAAGAAGTCTTATTTGACTTAAAATATACAGTTTCTTGTCAGACGAACGACTGTATGTAGAATAAAACCAAGAAGAAAAGAATAGTAAACAAATTAAAGACTATATACAAAGGTTCATGTGATGTTATCCTGAGTGCATGATGCTGATGGAAAAAGAAAAAATAGAAAAAGAAATACAAAAACGAGATTGATAATGCATCAAGATATATTGTCAATTCTTGACCAACATTTGACCCCTAAAGTACCATCAGATCTTACTGAGTAATCTGCCTTGATTGGGCAAGAAATAAAACAATGTAAGCCTATTAGGAGGTGCCGAGCGTTGATCAATTATCCCCTTCTCACATACAAACTGCGATCAAATTAACTCTGAAAGCAAAAGGAGGATGAGCATCATAGAAGTTGTTTGCTTGGTGGCATTGTACGAAAGTCCAATAATAACATGGCAATTGGTTTTTGGACTAAGGGTGCGTCAGCACCTTAGTCCATTGAATTTACATACCACTTTCTGAGGGACGGTACTTTATCAATACACAAACAGCGGTCTGACCCCAATTACTCATTAAACATCCGCCTTCACTGTGCGGACTAATACCTTCTTCGAACTAGGAATGTAGTCCGGATTTACTCACTTTGTTTTGCTCTATATAAGGATAACTATTGCCTCAAGGGAAATCGTAAAATGTCCAGATGTTCAAAAAATAGACTATCGTTCAGTCTCTTTTCACAGAAATAATGATTATAGTAATGGTGTTAAAAAGAGCAGCTGTTTTCCTCAAAATGTTGCCCAAATAAATTTTCAAATGTATCCTCAATCATCTTGCTTTAAACGCACCTTAGTCCTTCAGCACTATCAGCGCTTTGATTTTTAAAGACACTGAAACCATAGAGAAAGAAAATATAAAAAAAAGAGAATAAATAAAAAAAAATCCAATTCTTGAAAGGCTGTAACCTAATTACACAAGAACAAAAAGTCTCAAAATCCAGAAAACGAGGGACAATTCTTAGCTGTGTTTTCCCTCAATCATACATACATCAAAAGCAATTCCTTCCTCTAGATTTGTTCTTATGATGACCTCTATGACCAAGTTAGTTGACAAAATAAGTACAGGCCAAATGCTATGAGCAAGACAATAGTTGAGTCAATAGCACAGTGAATGGCCTGTCATGGTCATGCACAAAAAGTCATGTTTCCCTGGACAATCACTTTATAAAGCAATGGAAAGATAAAGGTTTTGTACCAAATTATCTTATTGTATTTTCAAGCTGGTTTTGTTTGTTTTTTGTAAGAGAGGTTTAGCTTGTGTTTAGCAACTTGGTGTGATCCCATTCCAACAAATAGTTTTTTTTATGTTGCTTCCTCAAATAAAAGGAATGACAGATGATAAAAAATATAACAAAAGCTATTTAGAAGAGAGTGTGGGAAATTAATCCATTCTTAGTCAAGCATCTTTCAGGCTTCATAGTTGCTTACAAGACCAATCTATCCATGCTATCATGATAAATATCAAAACTGATTTAAATTTAATGTTCCTTATTTAAATTTTGTACAAAGAACTAGCAATGGAAACTGCAAAATTTATGAAAAAGTTTGAATCAACATTTCTATTTGTCATGAGGAAGTTATTGAATGTAAAATCATCTAAAAAAGTTATGAAAATGTTTTTAAACTCTTTGAAACTTTTTGTAACTCAGTGTAATTCCATTTGATTCCATTCAATCATGCCATTTTTTCATGAAAATGTGTTAAAGCTTTTGAAACTGTGTTTAAAATCCTCTGGTGAAAACATGTAAAGACACGCCTTTTTACTTTTCTTTCTTTTTTTAGAGCAAAACATGATTTGCAGCGAAACAACAAAAAAGAAGAAAAATAAATATAATCTAAACTACAATACAAGCATTCAAAATTCTATGTGTTCAAACATATGTTCTATAGCTTACTATTAAAAGGAGAAGTTTATTGAAAGCTTTTATAGGGTTGACAAATCAATTTATAGCTGCAATTTATGGCACCACCAGGGTAGAGAAAATGGGAATTCAAATTCAACCTGACATTCAAATAGACAATTATTACGCAGCGAGAACCATTAATTATTTCAATAAATCTTTTCAATTACGAAAGTATAGTGTGTTAGTGGGCGTTCAGTCACTTTCTTCTTTTCTGGTTCCGAGTGATTTGTTGTACACATCAATTAATATTGCTTGTTTAATAAGGGATAAGAAAATTAAATGTTCATGGCAAATTTCAGTATTGGTTATCAAACACCGGAATCATCTTAATAAAAAGGGGGATTAGTCAAAGGTATACTGCTGCTAACGCACTTAACCCTTTACTAAGCAATAACGACATTTGACCAGTTTGTTGCAGACGACTCTGTAAAACATTGTGGGAAAAGGAGAAATTGCTCTTTATGAGCAATTTCTCCTTCCCCCACAATGTTTTCTGCCCAATCAGAAGATAATTTTCAATTTTATCTCATTTTGAAATGTTGCTGCAAGCTTTTTCAATTTGGGACAGTCGAAATCTTGGCGTTTGGTAAAGTGATGAAGGTTTCTGCAAAAGGAGGAGTAAAACAGCCAATGAAAGGTTATGAATACACCAATAGCATAGGTTCTTGAAATTAATTTACAAGTTCAAAAACAGTTTTTTGTTCATGAACAGCCATTTGTCATTCATGTCTGTTCATGAAGTTCATGAACACGGTTCTTTGCAGCGGAAAAGTTAGTGATGGAATATCTAAAATAGGCAAGCACTGAACACACTCCCTCACACCAAATTTCAGACTTAAATAGCTAGAAATTAAGCAACAGCAGACAACATTTGTAAAGTATTGGTTACTGCATCAGAAGAAGAAATTTCTCGTCATGAGCAACTTCTCCTTTTGTCACAGAGGTTCATTTAACTTCGCCTTTTCAGAGGTGGAGATGTACTATTTTGATTTATCTGTCCATGTGCTCAAAAAATATTTCTACCGTTGTGGGTGTATTGGTTATAAAGCAAACTACAGCAAAAACTCACTTGTCTGTTAACCCATAGTAATGGAACCAACTTCATGCTTATGCAAACAGGTCAAATTCAGACCAGCCTCCAAGTGATTTGGCGGCTGGCCTGTGATCTAACCTGTTTGCTACTCTGAGTATCTTTCCTCAACAGAATTAAGTAGAAATTTAAGGTTTTGGAAAGCAGACGACACAAAAGTCTTTTTTGAAAAAATTACCAAGTATTCTAAGCATTAAATCTGCAGTTCGAGGGTTCAATGCAAGACTATAGTAAGTGCTTCATAAACATGAAGCACTTACTATAGTATTGCATCGAGCCCTCGAGTTGTGTGTGAAGTATAGAGTAAATAATTCTCCCAAGGTAATGGGTTTCTACTCATGGAGTATCGGGTTAAGTCACACGTATTATAGTTATCGTACATGATCAAGCTGTCATCGCGAGCATACTAAACAATTTGAGACCTTTTCAAACAGAATTTGAATTGAGTTATTCAATGTGGCATTCACATAATCATATTGTTGATATAAATATAATCCATAAAATTTTACCTATCAACAGCTATTGTGAACAAATATTTATGAATATAGAGATCTTCTTCTTTCTTATCTCATTAATAATTTAACAGAATTTTTGGAAATCCTTTATTGATCTGATTTGTTAAAAGGCAATTGAAATCGTGAGAAACTTGGAAGCTGTTTCTCTGGGCATGATAGATTTGTTTCTATGGTGTTTAAATCCATATCAACAATTTTTCAATTATGTTACAGCTTTTCTAAATCCACCAGTACTAGACTAGGCCTCTGAAGTGACTTGCCAAAGGTCACTCCCTGGTATATATATATATGTCCGTCATAGACATATAACAAAAATCTTTTATATTACAATATTCCTTGTTCTCATACTGGATTAGATAAAACCCTAGGTTGATTTGTTTGGTAAAAGGAATTTTGTCTACATTTATAAATATCAATAAACAATTTCCGTAACTTTCTTGGCATTATTAAGTGTAATCAATAAAATAAATGACAAAATACAGTCAATCTTGTTTGAAGTAAGTGATTCAGAAAGCTTAAGATGGATATGTAAGAATGAAACGGCAGGGTATTTTTTTGTTACACCCATTTGTGTGTTTTGTAGATTAACTTAACATAATTAGTTATGGAACAATTTTTGTTGATAAGTTTCCATTACTAATTTAACTACCATAACATTAAGATAGCTTCTGACTAAAAGACCTTTAAAGCACTGTTAAAGAGTTGTCCCTTAAAGGCCCATTAAAGGAGATTAATGCTATATCAAACTACATTATTTGGTAAACTTTTTGACAGATTCAAATAGTTATTACCAGAAAATGCCATTGGCACAACTTAAATGTGAAAGTAAACCAGAAATAACCCAGATAAGCAAGTTTTATATTTCAGATTTTCTGATTCTTCACCTCTGACCTTGACAGTTGATACACACATTTTTGAACCGACCAATCATAATTCGTTATTTTGAATATGTAAACAAACAGGTTGTTGATAAACATGATTGAATTGGAGACAACTATATTTCAAGCACAAAATAACTTATCTTAAATGAGTCTATTTAATAGGGTCTCAATGCATTCCTAAACTAGTTCTCATGACTTTTATGAACATAGTAAAAGAACTCCATATTTTGTTTCAGTTATTTATTTATACTACTCTCCTTTGATGTGCCTTTAAAACAAGGTTAATAATATTGTTCACAAGTCAAGCATTTATTAAAACAGTCTATCTTGTTTTAAATAACCACTCTTAAACAGTGTGTTTAAGGATAAACATTTTAATGCTATCTTAACCCATTACCAAACAATAACTACATTTAACCACTTTGTTACAGACGATTCTGGAAAACATTGTGGGAAAAGGAGAAATTGCTCGTGATAAGCAAATTTTCCTTTTCACACAATGTTTTCTGCACCTTCAGAAGATTATTTTCCAATTTCTTCTCATTTTGAAATGTTGTCTGCAAACTCTTTGTATTTGAAAGAGTCGAAAATTTGGCGTTTGGTAAAGAGTTAATGCAGGACCTCAGGCTTCAGGAATGCTCCTACAGGAATTTGCTGAATGACTGATGGCAAGACTATATAAGCTGTTAGTTGTCTTATAAAACTCAATTCTGTCTCATTTTACAATAGTTGCATTAAACAAGATTTATGGTCATCTGCCATTAGGACCTGCTTTCCCAACTACATAAAACTCTGTATAGCAGCTGTCAGCATTTCAAAACAGTGACAAAAGGAAAATTTACACTTTAAACATAAGATTCTTCTTTTATTTATACATTGATACAATACCAACGTTTCCCTTAAACATTTAGTTATTTTGATGATTGGATAAATTGTGGGTTCAATGCAAGACTATAGCCAGCACTTCACAAACCTGAAGCACTTACTATAGTATTGTGTCGACCCTCCAAATGTTCTCTGCTGTTACTTCGTATTTTGGGGATTTTTAAGAATGACACGTCAGCTTAATATTTAGTTACACCCACTGTGTGTTTTGTTGATTAAACTTGGACCATTAATTATAGAACAAGATAACATAATATGGATTCAACCAATTTCCCCTTAAATACTCATTCTTATGTGGAAGGTATCTGAAGAATTAATTGTAACAAAATCTCGAAATTTGTCTTTATCGAAACTTTCTAAATTGGATGCAATGTTTTCTTGGCAATCTTTGGTATGAAAGTAAATAAGGCAATATATTTGATAAAATAAGAAATATTTCATAAAGAGAGTATATTCCTTTTGTCTTAATATTTTTAAATATCATCTGCAGCGTATACGTATACCAAGGGTTCAATGCATGACTATAGTAAGTGTTTCATGTTTGTGAAGCACTTACTATAGTATTGCATTGAACACTTGATGACCTCAAAGAGTATCAGAGAAAGGATTGAATTAAGTCCCCAGAGATTAGATTGTCAGCTAATAATAACCTGTACCTAAGTAACCAAACCTTCATTTCTTATATTGCACCAAAGCGAATGCAAAATATACAGTGACAGATCCCTCTCTTAACAAAGTCCCTAAATACTTATACTGGTTCAGAATTAAAAAAAAAAAAAATGGAAATCAGAATTTATCAAATACATCTTGTTTTTTTCTCATATCAAATGCTGTGTATATTTTTTCAGTTATATCATAGCTTTCCTGGATTTCTAGGCTCGAACCTGGATCCCCAGAACTTTAAGTCTTACTTAACCATTGGGCCACACAGGACCATTAGAACAAAATCAAAAGTTTTTTGCTACAAACGAAATCCGCCTTCATCAAAATCATTTAGAGTCATGTGCTACAATTTGTAAGACTTGTTTCAAAATATATTTTCTTTATTTCACCAAAAAGAAAGCATCATTTTTTTTTTTTATATGGGTTTTACATCACATCAACATTATTTCAGTTATGTAGCGATGCCCGACTCTTAATGATGTAGGAAGACCCCATACTCAACTGCCCATAGGGGCTGGTCAAGGTGGGTAGAACCATCGGCATTCCGTAAGTCAGTCAGGAGACTGCCTCTCATGAAAATCCATATCCCTCTCAGGATTTGAACCCACGCGGAGAGGGGCCATGTGATTTCAAGTTCTGTACTTTAACCACTAGGCCACGGAGGCCCCTAAGAAAGCATTAACACAAAAGAATAAATTGCAAATTAGTATCAAATGAAGCAATACCACAGTGGTTCCTATTGTTGTCTGAAGAAGATGTAGTAAAGTGAGGTATTATGGAGTAATAATTGATCATTCTTATATGAATGCCTGCATATCCTGTATAGTTGAAGATACCAAAGGGAAACAACCAAGAGTAACATATTTCAACCCAGATTGAACATGATGGTAATACTTATCTCCCTTGAATATTAAACTCTAAAACCCCTGATCACATTTCTTCACCAAAACAAAGTTCATTACTCAAAATCAACTGTATTTGATAATTCAGATGAGTACATCCAGTATAAGGTTAGATAAACTACAAGCTATGACTATAATCAGTCAATAAATCCCAGCCCCAAATGTTTACTCAGAGTGTTTTCATTTGGAAAGCTATGAAGAGCAATGCTTTCTGCATTTGTTACTTGGTTATTTGTAAGATCTTTATTTGTCTAGAACATCATGAATACACAATTTGAAATGGAGAGTCAGTCAACCTTTATCAAGCATCCCTAACTGTGATGTCTGTGGTTAAATGTATTGGGGTTTTACACCTCATTCAACAGTCATTCTGTCATATCACCACAATCAGTGTACCTATCCATGGTCTCATTACTTCCTCGGTTGAAAGCTGATTATATGCCATTTTTCAACAGTATAACAGTATTTCTGTCATACCAAGATATCAGTTAAGTCAGAGTACCATAGAGTTTTATTATGGTACTGCGTGGCCCAGTGAGGCCAGACATAGAACTCGGGGGTTCTGGGTTCGAGCCCCACTGACACAACTCTAGATTTATGGTAGCGTCCTTGACAAGTCCTTTCAGAGCCCTAGCCTAGTGCTGGTGGATCAAGAAAAGCTGTAAATAAATTGTTGAAATGGCATTAAACACCATACAAAAGAAAAAAAAATCATAGTTTACCTTTCTTGTCATCAGAGTCGCTGTCCGAGGATTCTTCGCTCTCCTCGCTGCTATTGATATAGGCATGGTTCTTTTCCCAGTCTGCGTACGTCTGAAAATTCTGTTTGTAGCCTTGGTTACGTCCTGCAAATAAAGAAGGAAATAACATTATTTCTACATTTTAAATAAGAATGGCCTTTCTTACCTTCCTGCATCCTTACCTGAGGAGGATAACACAAGAAACAGTCATCTGCTGCAAGACGAAAAAATGTGGCGTTAGGTGGTAATGCGTTTGGCAGTAAGCAGCTTTACAATTTAAAGCTGATGTCTGTAGGGTGATTCTGGGACCAATCAACAATCATTGGTTTACCCTTTACCAAACGCCATATTTTCGACTGTCCCTAATTGAAAGAGCTTGCAGACGACATTTCAAAATGTGATGAAATTGGAAATAATCTTCTGATAGGGCAGAAAACATTGTGGGAAAGGGAGAAATTGCTCGATGAGAGCAATTTCTTCTTTTCCCACAGTGTTTTCCAGAGTGGTCTGCAACAAACTGGTCAAATGTCGTTATTGTTTGGTAAAGGGTTAAGAGGAAAACCATGGGACTTTGGTCCAGACGACAACCTGTAAGCTATCTCATTCGATATACACCAATATAGCATAATAAGAATTTTTCGATTTTTAGTTGCACTTCACCTTATCCTAATAGCAAAGGTCTCTTGTTGAGTGATAATTAGCCTATTTAGAGTATAACCTAAACAAATAAGTTCTGAGATTCTATCTGAACTAGTTTTGAAAGCATCTTATATTTTCATAAGGGCATTCCACCATTTTCTTGCAGCCACTGGTTAATGGTTAGAAATCCCCTCCCGCCCCCCACCCCCCTCAAAGGTTCAAAAACCATGTTTTTGTGGGCGACAGTGTTGCAGTGGTAGAGCCTCGGCCTCTTGTACCAAAGGCCCCGGGTTTATAACTCTGTAAGGTGAGGTGAGAACTGGTGCAGTATCCAGGAAGCAGTCATCGAGAGTGAATTTAATAAGCTTCAAGCTTTCGTCGCAATCGATGTAAAATAAATATGAACATCATGAACAGACATGAACGCAAAATGGCTGTTCATGAACACATAGCTGCATGTACTTGAATTCTTCATGAATTAAAAAAAAAAATGTTAAAGATCATCATTACATGTTCATGAACAAATTGATGATCCTGTTATTGATGTTCATGAACATGTTCTTGAAATTCATGAAGAAATTCAAGAAAAGCTTGGTCATCATGGACATGTGCAGCCATTTGTTGTTTATTATAGCTAAGCTTAAAATGAAAAGGGCTCTAACTTAAAAACTGACAACTCTAGTTCAATTCTAGTTAGTGTCTTAGCATATCCTAATGGGGTGTCCTTTAACAAGGCACCATTTTCTTCACCAAATACTGGTAATTTACCCTGGAATCTTTTATTTCTATGCTCAAAAATGGGCGCATTAAATTGACCCTTTCCCAAACAAAAACGACATTTGACCACTTTGTTGCAGACGACTTTAGGAAAATTGTTGGAAAAGGAAAAATTGCACATAAAGAGCCATTTTTCCTTTTCCCACAATGTTTTTTTCTGCCCTATCAGAAGATTATTTTCCAAATTCATCACATTTTGAAATGTCGTCTGCAAACTCTTTCAATTTGGGACAGTCGAAAACTTGTTGTTTGGGAAAGGGTTAATGGATCAAAGAATTGCTTAGTCTAGCGGAATTGATTAATCTTTTTATTCCAGTAGTGGAAAAGATTTTCACAAAGATAGTCATATACTAAATTCAATATGGATATTATTGATGACCTATTAAAAATTGTTTACAAGTATTGTGTAATTTACACTTCACTCATTGTAAATCAAACATTTACCAGTACAATTGAAGAGCAATTTATTTTCGTGCCATAATGCCTTATAGGGTATTCTGCAGCAGATTCAATAAGATAGAGTATAACAGGTTTAACCCTTTCCCAAACAACAAATTTTTGCCTGTCCCAAATTAAAAGAGTTTGCAGACGACGTTTTTAAAAATGTGATGAAATTGGAAAGTAATCTTCTGATAGGGCTGAAAACATTGTGGGAACAGGAAAAATTGCTCGCTACGAGCAATTTTTCCTTTTCCCACAATGTTTTCTAAAGTCGTCTGCAACAAAGTGGTCAAATGTCGTTATTGATTAGGAAAGGGTTAAGCAACTATTTCATAATGACTACTTCTACAGGATCTGCATAAGGAGAATAAAACCAGCCTCTTATCGAGAGTTCAGTGCAAGACTATAGTAAACGCTTCATGTTTGTGAAGCACTTTAATTACTATAGTCTTGCATTGAACCCTTGACATAATGATCATTATCTCCTCTTGTCGCAATGGTTTCTATCTTTATTCACAAAAAAGTTGTCTCTGTCAATTTTACAAAAGATAAATGTTGTCTGCTGTTGCCTTCAATTTGGAATTGTTACAAAGTCTGATCCAAGGAAATGGGCTTATGCATGCTTCCATAAACATTTGGAAAAAATGACAAAAATCTTTTTTCTTGGAGTGAGAATCTGCCATGGTTTCTATAGTGAAACATTACAGTCAAACTTGTGTTAAGAGGCCAGCCTATGGGACAGAGTAAATTGGCTGTTTAAGACAGGTTGGCTGCTATACACAAATTGATTTACACTATAAATCTAACAATGGGACTTTCTGTAGTGGCTGTTTAAGGCAGGTTGGCTGCTTAAAAGGGTGGCTGCTTAACACACGTTAGGCTGTAGATTGATTTGTATTTTGCTCCACTTTCATTTTTAAATCTCCATTTAGAAATTGATTGATGCAAATTTTTAAACAATCTATAAAAGGACATCCAAGATCTATTTATCGATGGCACATCTTAACAATAATTAATAAAAGAAGCGCCCTATGGTAACTGCAATCGGGCAAGATTGATCAGTGCAATATTGATTTAGTATAATACAAATACCAGTCAGCTCTTTACCTTAACCCTTTCCCAAACAACAAATTTTCGACTGTCCCAACTTGAAAGAGCTTGCAGACGACATTTCAAAATGTGATGATATTGGAAAATGATCTTCTGATAGGTCAGAAAATATTGTGAGAAAAGGAGAAATTGCTCGTTACAAGCAATTTCTCCTTTTCCCACAATGAGTTCTTAAGTTGTCTGCAACAAAGTTGTCAAATGTTGTTATTGTTTGGGAAAGGGTTAACCCATTAACAAACAATAACAACATTTGACCAGTTTGTTGAAAGAGACTCTGGAAAACATTGTGGGAAAAGGAGAAATTGCTCATAATCAGTAGATTATATTCTAATTTCATCACATTTTGAAACGTTGTCTGCAAACTCTTTCAATTTAGGACAGTTGAAAACTTGGCCTTTGGTAAAGAATTAAGACAGGCTGTAAATTATTTTCCATTCTGAAGTTCAAGACTTAAACTTTTTTTTTTCTGACAAATGTGAAAATTTAAATTCAAACAAAATACTGCTTGAAAAGTAAAACTTGTTTCCATGAGTAATTTCCTCATTTTCAATACTTTCTGTTGGTTCCTGCATCTGGCTCTTATATAAAGATTGTTATTTCAATAAAGGTTGATAATCAGTGAACTTATTTAAATTAGTTTAAACTTATTTATTTTACATCGATAATGACGATGCTTATTAAATCCACTCTCAATGACAGCTTGCACCAATTTGTGGGCTAGTCCCGGCAAACTTCACCTCCCACAATGGGGATCATGCTTGGGACTATCGGTACAATAGGCTGACGCTCTACCACTGCACCACTGTCACCCACACTGTCTGAGTGCCTTGCATCCATATCTTTAGCTGTCTTATACACCAGTAATCTGTCTCCTCTAACTATGGTCGATTGCAAGGAGATTGACTGTATTCAGTTTCTTCAAAAATATTATTGAAATATACAGTCGACCCGCGATAGTCTGAACATCGTTTATCCGGAATATTCACCATCCGAACAGAATTTTGAGGGAACGGTTCTTACCTTCATCAATTTAACTGTTTAATGCGGAAAATCCGCGTTCCGGAACCGGACAAAAAAATTAGGGAACCAACAGTTACTTTTCATAGTATATGCGTATGGCTAGTCCGGAAACCAGTAAAATCGTTTATTTTGCGGTTACAGTTGTGAATGAAGGGAACGGTCTTCTGTTGTAAACGGCATTCACACGTTTTGCAAACAGGCATATGCTTGACCATAACATGTCACCTAGTGTAGTGTAGTGGAAGGTGTTGATTGTTTGTTAATCCGTCATTCTGTCA
This sequence comes from Cerastoderma edule, assembly GCA_947846245.1. NCBI lineage: Eukaryota > Metazoa > Mollusca > Bivalvia > Cardiida > Cardiidae > Cerastoderma > Cerastoderma edule. The sequence continues at coordinate 23,149,731 of OX401416.1, forward strand.
GTTGATTGGTCTTACATAATTGTAATTATGGTCGCATGTCGATAGTTGAGTTTGTAAAAGGTGTTGATTGGCTTAAATTGGCTGCTTAGACAGCGATCAGGAGACAATGACTGGCAATCATTTCAATTATTACTCAATCGATATGCTCCTTTTCCCTATTAGTAAGCTCTCGACAGTCCCACCCTATCTCATTTCTCGATATTGAAATAAGAAGAAACAACTTGAAGATGTCTACACCCACAGCCAAACGAAGACGTTTCTTAAGGAAATTTAACTTCTCGAAAGACATCACTTCAAATTGTCATTTATTAAAATCCGTTTTGACCAAATAAACAGAAAATAATAATTGTGTATTTCTTACTTCATAGTATTTATCATGATACACCGACACCGTGTAAAGGTAAACATTTCGCTGTAACTCGCATATTCTTTATTCCGGAAAATTCGTTAATACGAACATTTCTCCTAGGAACGAAAGTGTTCGGATAAACGAGGGTCGACTGTAAACCTTGTAATTGGTGCCTATAAACTCTTTACCACCTGCAGACAACATTTTTTTTCTTGAAGCAGACGACTTAAGAAAAGCTTTGTAAACATGTGAAAAACATTTCAGTTCTGCTGTTGTGAAATGTGAAAAGTTTGAAAAAGCATTGTGGCAAAAGAAAAAATTGTTTGTAACAATTAATTTCTCCTTTTATCACAATGCTCTATGAAAGTCGTCTGCTGCAAAAATGTGGCCTAAGGTGGAAATGTGTCAAAAGCAATCAAATAAAGCAAGTCTAACAGTTCAATTTGGATGCATTGGGTTAACCATCCACCATCAATTTGTATTACATTTATCATGGTTTTACATCTTGTCAATGTTATTGGAGTCATACATTGTGAAGCCAAGCTCATAAAGGTGGAAGAAGACCTAAAACTTTAAAGTCCAAAATGGCACCTTCGATACTTATATAGAACCCCCTCATGGTAGTAGGAAGATCAGCAAAACAATTTGAGGGTTCAGTACCAGACAAAATAAAGTCCTTCACAAAATTGTCGGAGTTGCTATAATAGGCTTGCAATATATAAGATTTAATTTTGACATTGAATTGAACTCATTGATAAAGAGTATGTCATAATCATGCATTTTGTGTCTGCTGAAACTTTCAACTACAACTAGATCCTGCTTGGAATAAAGTTGTGATTTTCTAAATGAGGTAAACTTTTCCCACACTAATAATCATGCATCTTGTGTCTGCTGAAACTTTCAACTACAACTAGATCCTACTTGGAATAAAGTTGTGATTTTCTAAATGAGGTAAACTTTACCCACACTAATAATCAGACGGCTTAATTTAAGAAGCCTTTTCTTCAGATGATATTGACAAAACAATTTCCCAATGTTTGTCAACCAATTGTTCTGTTTATTCATTTATTTTTGTTTTCTTGTTTTCAAGTGTTTTTGTCAGTTTAAATTTGTTTTGACATAATGCCTGCTGCGAATTGATAAAAAAAGTCAATGCAACTTTAATCTTCTTTTACTCCTATTAAATCCTGCCTTTATTAACCCTTAGAATGCTGGGTAATTTTCTAAAAATATATTTTTGTGTCCTCTTCTTTCCAAAACATTAAATATCTGCTTAATTTTGATGAGGAAAGATACCCAGAGTAGCAAACAGGTTTGATCACAGGCCAGCAGCCAATTTACTTGGCGGCTGGCCTGGATCCAACCTGTTCGCATAAGCATGAAGTTGGTTCCAGTACTATAAGGGTTAAAGCAACTTAATGGCTTGTTTATTTCTTACCGTTGGTAGAATTGGCTTTCCTTTGCGTACGCATAGCCAATGTTTCTAAAAATCCATCCATCATATTGTTCTTCAGATTAAAACTTTGTTCTTTTTGTACACATAAAAATTGTCCAAATTGTCACAATTCTCTTTGGGCATAGCTTGATTCTAGTGTTTCATTCATATCTACTACACTTTTGTGAAATGTGTGTTTAAACAAGTGAAAGGATAAAGATTTTAAAACAATTTCTTGCATTATAGTTCCTTAAAATCTTTTAACCAACTCTTCTTCAGCCTTTCTTGAAAGCTGTTCAAAATCAAAGGACACAACATTGAAGACAAAAAAGTACTGAAAATATTGACATTTCAGTTTGAAATTTATAAGAATGAAATTTCTCAGAAATACTAATGTAAAAATCAAATTGAACTTTTGATAGGTTCAAACAGGAGTCCAATTCAAATAACTTCTAAAACTCAAAAAGAAATTCTATCATTTCAATCATAGGCACCAAAGACCCCAAATGCCTCCATAAGTTAATGATACACCGTATAAACTGAATACTGGTATAATTCTGTAATCTGATCATAGCTGCCCTATTACAACACACTGCAATAAACGTCATGGCAGTGACAAACAGCATTGTAATCGTCAGACAGTTTTCACAAATGCTCCCATTAATTGAAATGATTACAAATTACCTGTAAATATGCATAATATCTTTTCCTCTGATATTAACAGTTAAGTCCCTAAAGAAGTATTTGCCCATGGTAACAATTTTTTTAAGGGTGATGTAGAAATATTTGCCAAGTTAGGATGGGAATCCATATAAAATTGATACTGCAAGGCAGCATCCATAAAGCGACTGGTGATTGCTCTACTGCACAATGTGGTGTTGATGATGAAATTGGTTGTGCAACTTCTGGTTTAGCGTTTTCAAGGCACGTTTTTGCTATTTTTCTGCATTTTCAGAAAAGTAATCTTAAAACATGATTCTATACCCCTATTGATTTAAACTGCATACAGTTTAAGTTTCAGTTCTGAACTTGTGGAATTGGCTGAGATATTCTAATTTTTCCTCGCCGATACAATTCAAGATTTTTGCAAAAAAAAAAAAATGTTTTCCATACTCTACTAAAAGTGGTAGTCACAACAACTTATTCATTTGATTGGGCTGTTACAAAGTTTGTAGGCACAACAAAGAATTTCATAATTATTATAAGATTGCTTAACACAAAAATCACTGTTTTACTCAACATTTTTGTGCACCTTTGCATTGTGATCAAACTTAAAAAATAATTAATTCCTTTGATAACAGTATAATCACATATTTCCATATATTAAATATAGATTCTATTAAAATTTTCATTCATCATTTAAGAATTCAGAATAGTTTGTGATATTAATAGAAGTAGTTTCTTTACATTTCATTATAAAATCCTTTCCCCATTAGAAAGAACTTTAAACTCAAATGCAACAGACAACATTTGAATGAACTGTAAAAAGTAAAGTTTTCCTTTTCTCACATTCATTTCAGCGTCTATGTGTAAAGCTTGCATAATCCCGATGTATTTTTTTGCAACTTTGATAATAGAACTTAAATTGCATAACTACAAATAACTCAAAACAGAAGAATATCTGGCTTAATCTGAATAAATCATCCAATATCGGAATATTTGATTTTATTATATCATAGACCAGAAACACCTTGGTATTTGTGAACCAAACAAATGCCAGTTAAAAAAGCTATTATATTCAGGGCTTTGTAAATGTTTGTGTAGCTGAAAAGCTTTTGAAATTTTATTGTTGAATAAATACAGAAAGGGATTAAACAATCTTAGAAACATTTGCACCACACCTGTTTTCCATCATAAAAATGTTCTATTGCCATGATTGCGATAAATTTCTAATGTCACAAAGAATTATAAGATCATTTGTTTATAAATAAGAGAGTGACTGTCAACAAGATTATTCCATCTTACAGAAACTTTTAATTTATAACACTTTAAAAATGAATGTTTTTTACATTTTTGATGCTAATTGATCAAGTGTTAACATATTCACCCTTCCACAATTTCAATACCCATCCAATCTGAAAACATAACTTGACACTAATTCTTATAAGCATGACAAATAACAAAATCAGACGCTTCCATGCTGAGTAATAAACCTCCATCTGACAGAAAGGAACACTTTCTAAACCGGGAACCTGTCTCGACCAGTATGGTACAAATCTACAAGGCATAATTCTGGCTGGTAACGAAAAAGAAAGAAAACAGCACACTGTCCATAGAGATGAACATTTGCCTGTTCAAAGTTGGGATTTAGAATTGCATAATTTGTTTGTCAAAATGTTTCAAAATGGAAATTTTGACAAAACTATTGATACAAATGATTGTATAAATCAAAGTCTAATAAATGGCTGTCTGTTCTGACTTTCGCAAAATAATGACTTGATGTAAACAACTGTGTATGTTAGTTCTTGTCAATCTATTCACTTGATTGTGTTTTTTATGCTGTGAGTTTTCTCATAGTTATATTTTGGTATTCTGAAAATTAGATTTTATGAAGACTGCATTGTTCCATTCTTTACAGGAAAAGGTTTACATCAGCCTGTCTTTCATTCGCTTGTCCCCATCAATTACTGTTTAATGTCTATATGGGTTTAACATCCCATCAACATTATTTCAGTTATGTTGCGATGCTCGACTCATAAAAATGTAAGAAGACCCAATATTAAACTGCCAACAAGGGCAGGTCAAGCCAGGTACAACCATCGTCATTCCCTAAGTCAGTCTAGCCACTACCTTTCATTGGAATTTGAACCCTTGCAGAGAGGGACCCAGCAATTACTTCTTTTGTCACAAATTGTTTTAAATCATTTGCAACAATTGATAAAATATGCAAAGAAAGTATGAATAGGAAGGAAATGTTCAATCATGAAATGTGCATAAACATGAACAAAGAAATTTCATAAAATAAATCATTTGAAATCACTTAGTATGATTTAACAAGACTTACGTTGGGTAGCACGATGTGCAGAAAACGCCATGATATCCAGACTACGAAACGATAGATCAATCTCGTACGGATTCTCCGAGTAGCTCGCACCCGGTACGGGTGGTAGCTTGGGTACATTATCCATGTTTGGGCGCTGGGTGTTAGCTGTACTACTACTGTTGGATAAGTTGACCATTTTCAACAATGTTGTACTGCTAAAGGCAACACAGTGATGTCATTCCGTTCTCCAAATAACGTCCACTTGCCTAATATCATGGTGACTACACCTTTGTTTCTATGACCATTTCACTTGTAACAATGACATGTCACATCTTTGGTTGATAAGATGTGGTGACACAAAGCACAATGTTTCTATATAAGTAGTATCTAATGGCCTGATACCTTATAACAGTTCTTCCAAGTTTACAATTGAGATACCAGGTTTTTCTTAACATGAAGCTATTCAAACACTTCTAAAAAATATGCAATGGTAAAAAGTCAAGCTTTTTCCACAAATAATCTCATAAAAGTTATCATAATTTCACATTGCACATACAAAACTTTCCATTTTTATCATTCACAGTAAAATTCTGAGCGCTACAAAATGTATCCAAGTTTCGACTTCACCACAATTTGATTTCACTCCAATGTTTTGTTCTTCGCTATTTACAATCCCTTAAATCCTTTTTTATCCTAGCAATATGGCACTCAGACCTTGTCCATTGTGTTAGCGTATTAATTTTTTCCCAAAAAAAAAAGTTCATATTCATCGAAAAAATCCTAGGTACCAGAATACAGCTATGTTTATAATCATCATAAGTTTGGTCCAGACGTCCATTGCTAGTGTTCATAAATCAGTTCTTTTATTCTCCCCTACCATAAACTGCTACAAAAACATTTTGAAACCAAATAAACATAAAGAAACTTGTCCCACCTCTTCACCACTATAAGTAAAAGAAGAAGCATTTATTTTAGCCTTCTCTGTGAAGGATTCAATAACTTGTTCACAAACTTTATGGATGTTCATGAATGACAAATGGCTTTTCAGGCCCTTATATCCTTAAATTTGGAAGAGGCCGAATCTGTTAATTTTGGGGAGGTATATCGCTGTTATCACTGAACAGGGAAACCAAAGAGTTTGTGTGACTTTAAATTCCTGGGAAAATTTCATGATCTTTTTTAACATTTATACTGAAAACGTGCCTTTTATAGAACATGTTCATCAACATCAAAAACAGGTCTTTGAATGAATTCACAAACATTTTTTTGATGTTCATAAAGAAGCCTGTTCTTGAATGTCATGAACAAGCTCTGTGTTCATGAATGGCTATTTGTCATTCATGAACAAGTTTTTAATCCTTTCGCAGGGGTGATTTGATCATTCAATCCTTAAACTAAGAGATTTTTTAAGCCCAACCAAAAAGTACCATTTATGACTTTAATTTATTCAACAGCATAATTCTGAAAAGTGATTATTCACAAATTCAACCTATAACAAAACTACAAAAAATCATTGTAATTGCCTACAATTTGTACTTTACACTCTGGTATTGTGACAAACCACAATAGTCCAATTATATCATTAGTATATTAACAATGTTCAACTATAGAATCAAAATTTGACATACAATTTGAAAATAGTGCTATAGTTAAAGTTTAAACGTTTGTGTTTTTCAAACAGACTATCGACATCAGCAAAAGATTTATGATGATTCACTCTTTACCACCTGCAGACGACTTTGTTTTTACTTAAAGCAGACGACTTAAGAAAAGCTTTGTAAACATGTGAAAAACCTGTTTCAGTTCTGCTGTTTTGATATGTGAATAGATTGAAAAAGCATTGTGGCAAAAGGAGCAATTGCTTGTGACAAACAATTTCTCTTTTTGCGACAATGCTTTTTGAAAGTCTTCTGCTGCAAGACGCAAAAGTATGGCATACGGTGATAAAGTGTTAAAGCATAAAGTGACAAACTTAGCTTGAGAAAATATTAAAAAAATATCTAACTAATGAGTTATTCACTCGAAACATAACTTGTAATGCGTAATCTTTTTTTATACAGCAATGCATCATATTGCCTCCTCTGCTGCAGACATGGTGATATGAATTAACACATTACCACCTAAAGCCACATTTTTGTGTCTTGCAGATAACGACTTTCAAAAAGCATTGTGGTAAAAGAAGAAATTTCTTGTAATAAGCATAATTTCTGTCGCACAATGCTTTTTCAATTTATTCATACAGCACGACATGAAACTTCAAGGTTTTTCACATGTTTACAAAGCTTTTCTAAAGCCACTTGCTTCAAGTAAAAATTGTCGTCTGCAGGTGAAAAAGATTAAATGAAGTGAACAGACAATAGCGATAGCTTGGCCTGAAACAAACTAAAACAACATTTTTCTAAGTAAATCTTTGGCTTTTGTCTAAAAACTACCAAACTTTATCAGAAATTCATCAACATTTATGAAGCTTGATATAAGCTTGATATAAGTAAAGCTCTTGACTTCTGTAACAGAGTTATAATTGAATAGCTTTTTATGACAGAATTATTCAAAACATTGAAATAAATATTATTGAATAGCATAAAACATTATTAGAGTAACACCCCCTATGAAGTAATGTTAAGAATGGAGAGATTTCTGAGAGGAAAAAACATATATTGGCCAGTAAGTTCTCGACTTTTATGACAGAGTTGCTATAGAATTGCTTTGAACTCTTGCAATGTCAAAAACAAGTCACATACATAATCCACTATAAGCAAAAGTGCAGGTCGCGCCAAGGTGTTTCTACAAATTCCATTACTGCACTCAATTATGCCAATAAACAATCCAGTTGGTTTTTTATAAATCCTCTTCACAGAGTGTCAAACATACTGAGGTCACATAAAAAGTTTTCCCCCATCGGCTCTTTCTTTCACTCCATTCCTTGTCATTGTAGCTTGTGTCAATAGGTAAATATTGAACAAGTGCAGGCCGAACGTGTCCTGTACAAACACCATCAATTAGATTGATAAACAATCTGTTTTTACCCCGATACTATTATATTCCGTCCCTATCTGAAATTTACCTCCAAGAACCACATCCTGACATATCGAGGGTTTAATGCTAGACTATAAATAAGTGCTTCTAGTTTATGAAGCACTTAATATAGTTTAGCATTGAACCCTTGATATACAGATTATAGCGTATATAACTCCTTTACTAAATGATTAATTAATTATTTTTTATTTATGCCACTTTAGAAAATTTTGCAGGTGACAATTTGAAAAATTGATAGACACCAATTATTTTTGGTGAAAGGATATAACTGCATGTTTTTGCAGTTTCTGATTTAATAAAAAAAATCAATGGTATGCTTGCGAAAGTCCTAAGTAACCTTAGGCTACTCCACATCTTGTTGGTAAAATTTTCTGTTAATCCATTGCAATGAAATAATAGCATTTTTTGCAATACGCATTTGTTTGTTAGTGATTCTTATAAAATTCAAGATCTTATATTTTCAGCAAATTCTGCAAGCCTTTTTTGTCTAGGACAAGTTTTCCGTAGAGGACCCATATATAAGACATATATCTTAAAAACATTTATAAAAGATTTCGGCCCCAACCAACAAATTGACCATCTATTATACTTATGGCAAATTCATTCAATTAAAAAGCACTTCAGATTGTAACAAAGTAAATGTACATAAATCTTATCCATTTGGTCAGTTTTTGTTTAGGCTTTAAAATATTTCTAAACCAAATGTAGGCCAAGATATTTATATGATTAAGATAACTTTAGAAAGTTGTGAATCACTTTTCTTTATCATGAGATTTTTGTTTTATTCTACGTTTTTTGTTTTTTGTCTTTATTATAGATGTGAACACCTTTTAAAAAAGCTTACTTTTCAAGATTAACCCTTATAGTGCTGGAACCGACTTCATGTTTATGCAAACATGTTAGATCTAGGCCACCCGCCAAGTAAATTGGCAGCTGGCCTGTGATATAACGTGTTTGCTTCTCTGAGTATCTTTCCTCATCCAAATTGTGCAGATATTTAAGGTTTTGGAAAGCAGACTGCACAAAAATCTATTTTTTGTAAATTACCCAGCCATCTAAGGGTTAACTTATGCTTTCTCGCTTTGAATCTTATCTCATAATGTTCCGCCAACACTAACTTTAACAGTATTCCAAACGATTCATAGATTCCAATGTGACAAAAAAAATGAACTTAGTAATTATAAAGCCATTTCATTTTCCAAAATAGGAAAAAAATCCTGTTCATACTTAGTAATTGTGATTTGTTAAATTGCTTTCAACAGTAACCAATCAAAAAACTCTCCTAGACATTCTTTAAGACATTGCTTTTGGCAACAGTGGAAGAAATTAATTCAAAATTGCATAAGCTTATCAAGTAATCATACTAAGGACAATTTGTTTTAAAAAATAATGAATTATTACAAGGCATAACACAAATAAATTTTGTCTTGTCAGTTTCACAGAATCACAGGTAAAAACTCAATCACACCTTTTTAAAAAAAACAATCCTTCAAATTGAAGTCTGTAGAAACACATTATCACAATATATCATTGGTTTTTCATTTTCACACCTTTTTCTTCTTCCAGAATAATTTATAAATCCATTCCTATTTCATAATAATAAGCATTCCTAATGAAACATATTTGACTTATTTGGAGAATAAGACCATTTTAAAAACAATCAATCAAATTGAAGTCTGTAGAAACACATAACTAATCACATTTTCTCATTTCATTTTCACTTTTTTACAGAATAATACATAAATCCATTCTTGTTTCATAATAAGAAAAATCCCTAATTAAACATATTCAACTTATTTGGAAAATAATAAACCGGCCTTGAGAAAGAAACATGGTACAAAAACTTCTCACACACACCAGCCACATCAATATTGATAGATAGGTGTTTAGATTATTCAGTCAACCTTAGAATACCTGCTCAGGGTATCTGCGGTACTATATACGGTCAAATCCATTACCCCCATTACAAACACTTTATCAGGGTTCAACTCCTGCACAAGATTAAGAATTTATTCATGAACTTCATTAAATTCTCATGAACAAATAAATGACAGTTCATGAACAAAGAATGTATTCCATAAAATTCAAGAACAGGTTCATGAACATCAAGTACAGGTTCATGAATGAATTTATGAACCTGTTCTTGGTGTTCATGAACATGTTCTTTATGTTCATGAACACGTTAAGAATATTGTTGTGTTCATGAATGGCCATCTAATTCATGGATAAGTTCTTAATTGAATCTTTAGCAAAATTATAAGTGAGAAACTCTAATGCATACATTAGAAATAGAAGGAATTCAACCACAACTCAAATACTACACATATCTGAAGCCCGGTGCTTACAATTTGTTATATTGAAAAAATCGGCCAATTTAAACACATATGTTTTAAATTCAAAAGACCCAAGTATTATCTACCTGATTACAAACCCTTTCATGTTCTTTATTAAAGCCATTCCTAATTTTAATGTGCTTTACAAAGAGAAAAACAGCAGAAAAAAGTAGTTAAAGAAGGGAAAAAGATATTTATTCTATGTGTTATATCACAATTAATTGTGACAAAGGAAATATTGCTCTTTACAAGCAAGCAGATTTTAATAACTGTGGATTCCTCTGAGATCTGCAGAAGGCTGCTCTAGAAAGAATTTAACAAGGGTTAAATGCAGTAATGAATCAAGTTCTTGACTTTTGTGAAGGATTTGCTCTAGTCATGTGTTAATCCCTCAATATACAGTACTTTGTTAAAAATATCTTTGATTTTAACTATATCAGACGGAAACATTTTACGACATGACTGTATATTGTGGGAAATCATTGTGGGAAAATAAACCTTAGGTAAATTGTAACAATGGTGGCAGCAGTGAGATGAAGACTTCTCCTTCTATCGGAGTTGCATACATCTGTTGGGACAAGTCTTCTTTGAGGTGGGAGTTAATTATCTTTATGTTTCCTTTCAAGCAATGTTTAAAATGTCACACAAGTTTTGAACAAGTACTGTACAAGAACCATACTCTGTATGTATCAGTAGAAGGGTGATGGTATCTAAATCCGGTTCAACTGTTTCCCTCAAGGGATTTGCAGCAGTCCCAATATTAAAACTATAGCGTTAGTCTCTTGTACCGAGGGTCCCCGGTTCACCATTAGACGAGGTGAAAATTGCTGGCACAAGCCCTCAAATCGGTGCATCATTACTGGTTTAGTATCCAGATAGCAGTCATCAAGAGTGAATCTGATCAGTTTCAAGCTACCGCCACAATCGATGTAAAGTATACATACATGTATTGAGTTTAAACAAAAAATTATTATCAAATGACAAATTTTACCAAGATATCCCTGACAATATTCAATATATGAGTATTATGAATTGGTTTAATTGTTGGTGTGAATTTCTTCATCAGATCTCTACTTTTCTCTAACAATGTTATCTAATGTAGGCAGAATCAAGTTTTTAAAGCTAAACATAAGAGGACATTTATATGATTGATCTTTTTTTCTGATTACACAAACTTGATGAACAAACAAAATTCAATAAGGCATCAAATTAAATATCATTAAGACACTCTTTCTGTAGAATGAATATGAAACCATCGTGATCCAAGTAGAGGAAATTCTGCATTTGTCCAGACTAGCATAGCTCAATCTAACATTAATGGAGCAAAGAGCAAAATATTAACCCTTAGAATGCTGGGTAATTTTCTCTAAATAGATTTGCGTCTTGTCTGCTTTCCAAAACCTTAGATATCTTCTTAATTTTGACAAGGAAAGATACTCAGAGTAGCAAACGGGTTAGATCAAAGGCAAGCCACCAATTTACTTGGCGGCTGGCATGTTTCTAACCTGTTTGCATAAGCATGAATATCAGTTCCATGCAGCTCTATGAGGGCTAAATGTTGTATGTTAATATTGGGGTAAGGGTTTGATAAATGACAAGTCACATTTTGTAAACTGTGGCAGTATTCACAACCCTGCTTAAATTCGTTACAGATTACTACATAATCATTCCAATATTTGACTAGCTCTTTGGCTCAATTATGGTACCCACAATTATAATCAGTGTACATAAACAAACCAGGGTCCCTGTTACAAAGTTGATTGAAACAGTGCCTTTTAACGTTTTATAAGAAAATGGATGAACATCTTCTTTCACATCTTATTCATATGTTATTTGATCATTTGAATTGGTGTTAACAACATCTTCAATTATTATACTACATGAATTAATCAAATTTTAAGTTTGATTTCTAGTATTTTGAACTACATGAACACAGAACTTTTTCATGAAGTTCTAAAAAAAGGCTCATAAGCATCAAGTACAGGTTCATGAATATATTCATGAACCTGTTCTTCATGTTCATGAACCTGTGTTTGAAGTACATTACCATGTTCTTGAAGTGAAAAACATCTTCTTGAAGTTCATGAACAAGTTAAGAACAGCTTTGTGCACATGAATGGCCATCTAAATATTTTTGAAAAAGTTCTTAAATCTTTCGCAGGGGTTATCTAACTTAAATAGCACCATACCAAGATATACAACTCTTGCAACAAAAGTTCAAGAAACATACATGATTACCTCCCTTGAAAGATAGTGGTTTTCAACCATCTTTTCTAACAGAATGGCAGTATGTATGGTTCTAGTAAATCAGAGAAAGAGGGTAAACATTTCTCTAACATAGAAAACTTTGTAGATCAGATAGAAATTGAGATCATTGAGACAAAAGGAAAATTTGCTCGTTGAGAGAACACATGAATATTTAGACTATATCATACTTCATCTACATCACCAATTAATGATTTTACAATGGAGAAAATGCTCATGTTTCTATTCAACCCATTTAACATATCAGATTTGTGATGGGTCTTAACTGAAAGCCAAAACAGATAACAACAAAACTTACATAAAATAATCTACAATTGTTTTAAGATATTGGGAAGGGACCATAGTGACAAAAGAACAAAATGCTCTTTATGAACAATTTATTCTTTCGTCACATTGCTTTCTAAGAGATATTTACAGCAAACACATAAAAGCAAGGCAACACCATCAGCTATCATCCCTTATGATGCTGGAACCGACTTCATGCTGATGCAAACAGGTTAGATCCAGGCCAGCCGCCGGGTAAATTGGCAACTGGCCAGTGATCTAACCTGTTTGCTTCGCTGAGTATCTTTCCTCATCAAAATTAAGCAGATATTAAAGGTTTTGGAAAGCAAAAGACACAAAACATATTTTTAGAAAATTAACCAGCATTCTTAGGGTAAATTGCATTTCAGGTTAGTTATGACAAGCAAACATGCAGAATATGTAATATCAAATTAATGGTAAACAAAACTGATCTGTGAATAGGTTCACCCACAAATCGAGGGCTCATTGCAAGACTATAGTAAATGCCTTACAAACATCACTTAGTATACAGTTTTGCTCTGATCCTATCATATTTTCTCACAACGGGAAGCTCTCTTTCTCTGTCCTAAAGGGACAAGATTATCCATAAACTTCCCCTTCAGTTGAACAAATAAACCATCACAAATATCTAAGGAAATACTCAACATAGCAAGTATGTGATACATCTCTACGCTTTCTGATGTGTAGATTGGGTCTTCTTTGATCAGACCATGAATGGATATTCATCAAATTTTTAACATACTCAAAATAATTCGCCATACAGATTGTTTCTATAACTTCTGATGGGAAATCTTAAAGTAGGATGTGGTGCAATATTTAAAAAAAAAATAGCTCAATATTTCTCTAGCTCAATATTTCTCTTTTCATCCTCAGATAAGTTTAATTCATCTTAAAGCATTCCATAACATGGTATTTTTGTCACAATTGATAGCACAAGTTTCTCCTTAAACTCGCAATAGATTCCTAAATCTTGAGTTTAAAAGATTCTATAATGATTAAAACTGTATCAACAATTTTTCCTTTATGTAACAACTTTCCTGGATCAATCAGTACTAGGCTATAGGGCTCTGAAGTGACTTGCCACGAACCAAGAGGTGTCATTGGGAACCCAACCCAGGACCCCAAGTTCTAAGTCCGCCACCTTAACCACTAGCCAAAGTAAGACCCAAATCACAGATACGTCAAATTGGTTAAAATATAACTCTCATAGTGCTGGAACGACTTCATGCTCATGCAAACAGGTTAGATTCTAGCCAGCCATCAAGTAATTTAGCAGCTGCTTGTGATCTAACCTGTTCGCTAATCAGAGTATCTTTACTCAACAAAATAAAGCAGATATTTACGGTTCTGGAAAGCAGACAACACAAAAATCTATTTTTAGAAAATAACCCAGCATTCTAAGGGTTAAAACTAGTTCATACAGAATGGCAGGCACAATATCTAAGTGTAGGGTCAAGGTATAGCAGGGTTTATCAGGTATTTTCTAAAATCAATCACTTTGGATCAAAAGTATTACAGATATATTTGCATGTGTTCAATGATAAATAACCATGGCTTAGCCAAAGAACAGCATGGTTCAAACCCTTCTGTCATGTGAAGGAGGCACATATCTATTAATAACTGCTGCAGTTTGCCATCAAAAACTCATGATGGAGATGCTTTAACCCTTTCCCAAACAATAACATTGTTTGTCCACTTTGTTGCAGACGACTTAAGAAAACATTGTGGGAAAAGGAGAAATAGCTCGTAACGAGCAATTTTTCCTTTTCCCACAATGTTTTCTGCCCTATCAGAAGAAAATTTCCCAATTTCATCACATTTTGAAATGTAGTCTGCAAACTCTTTCAATTTGGAACAGTAGAAAAATTGTTGTTTGGGAAAGGGTTAAATCTAGTCTTGCATTGAGTTTGATGTACAGTAAAACATTTGCCCACCAATGCTCAGGGCTTTTGTGTGCAAGCTTTTACAAATGGATTGGGATGGAAGCTTAAAGCTAAATAATATTGGGTTCCTCTCCTGAAGACCATAACAGCATGACAAGCAATGCAATAAGAAAAATATGTCACAAATAATTGTAAATTCAGACTAAACACAGCGCTAAATTTGGACAGTGGTACAGGGATAGAGCGTCGGCTTCTGGACATGAGGGTTGTGGGTTCGAACCATGTGAGAAGCGGGATCTGCCGCCCTTACAACCTTTCATTAATCCACATTTGGTACAAGTACTGGTTATGTATCCAGGAAGCAGAATCGAGAGTGATTAATCTAAGTTGTAAGAACTTGTTTCACAATCAATGTAAAATAAATAGGTTTAACTTAACGAAAACCCATACTAAAAACATAAAAACAAAAAATGCAACAAAGGATCGAATGATCGAAGTGTATTTGACTCATAACATCATTTGAAGAGTGAAGAATGGTGATCCAACATAATCCGTCGACCACACAGAAGTCAGTGCACTAGCTTGTAAAACGGTGATAAGACCTTAAACAAATAAACCCTATTTGATCACAGAAATATTCCATAGGGGGCTTGCATGTCCTTCAGGGGTTGCCTCTGATAACAATTTTATACATATATAGAGGTTTGGTTATCCATACCTGTCAACTCACAAAATAACCTGCCAGTAGACAATTTTGAAATCTAGGGAGGATAGTGTATGTTAGGCATCATGCAGCTTTATGATAGATATATCGTTACTAAATATATACTCTCTTATCAACAAACAATAGAACTAATTGTTTATCACATTTTGAGACACTTAAAACTCATTTTACAGTTCATATTAGACCAAAGCCGCCTTAGTTTTGACATTTGATAATTTCTTCACTCTTTGGCAATATACATTCAATAGGCTTATTCTTGTATTTTTTAAGTTATTCATTTGACTATGTACATACTATATGAATACTTGTTTAATAAAGTATGTCCAGTTATGTTTCTGTTCTGTTGTCTGAAGCAAAAAGCATTTAATTGTCTGCCTAGTGTAGAAAGTGTTCGTTAACTTATATAATACAAAAATTAAGTTTGAAAAAAATGACTATCATTGTGCTATTTGAAATATGAAGGCCATGTAATGATTTCTTCTATTCAATAACTTTCCACTATCAGATATGACTTTAATTGGTTTATTAAAGACCACAGGTAAAGACCAATAGAGATTTGAAACAACCCCTTCAAAAGGAAAAAAATGGAGTTCTCTATTCAAATATTAACTAATCTTGATTTTTTTCAATTTCAACTCTTATCACATTATGATATCCTTTCGCATTGAAAATTGTAATGTTTCTTTTTGTTTTAATGACTTATGCCTTATTTTTTTTTTTTTAAAAGATATAACTTATATTTGCTCTTTTGTAATAGATGTTTCTTTTTCATAGAGTTTGTGCTGCAGATTTGTTGTCCATGTAGAGATCATAATCTTGTTACCTGTTACGTATTTAACATTGTATAATATGTAACCAATCAATATTGAAAGTATTTACAGATGACGGTTAAGATAGTTGAAAATCGTTCTCTCTTCTGAAAAGAGTCAGTTTGATTCGAGCGATATGTTGAAACTTATTAATAGGCAATTATCGAATTGCAAAGAGCATTTTTTTCTTTGTCAAAGAGGAAAACTGTAATCAAAGCACGCAAATCTCAACTAAACATGTCTAAAGCATATTAACCCTTTACCAAATGTGACATTTTCTACTGTCCCAAATTCAAAGAGTTTGCAGACGACATTTCAAAATATGATGAAATTGGAAAATAATCATCAGGTAAGGCTGAAAACTTTGAGGGAAAAGAAAAAATTGCTCGTTGAGAGCAATTTCTTCTTTTCCTTCAAAGTTTTCCAGAGTCGTCTGCAACAAACTGGCCAAATGTCAATACTATTTGGTAATGGGTATGTTATAGATTATACCACTAATGCCCCTGTCACACTTGACCGGACTGGTGTACCAGACAACAACGGAGAGACATTTTTGGATATCCGGTGATGTTCGTCAATATCCATTTTATGTCCGTTTTATGTTCGGTTCATTTGTTTTATGTCAGGTGATGTACGGTGCGTCTGGTGGTATCCGTTGGAAAGTTTTGTGCATGCACAAAACTTGAAACGGACAGTAACGGATAAGAATTTTCGTTGGCTGTCCTGTGTATGTCCGTTTTGTCCTGTATATATCCTGTCATTGTTCGTTTATATGCGGTAGGTGTTCGGGGGGCATACGTTACCCAGTCCGTTGAAAACTGACCGTCAAAGTTTAGTGTTTCACCCTGCTAGATCAGCCCACAAGCGGTCCTTCTTTGCTTTTTTTCTTATATCACGGATCTTTGGAATTCCATGATAAAGGATTGGCATCTATCCATTCAATAACGAGGGCCTCCTCTACCTCATCTTTCAGATGGCAACTCTTTTTGGTCTTGTTTTTGGTAGTCATTCCCGCACTTGGCACAACTTCCTCAAACCCTTCCACTTTACCTCCATAACAAGTATCAACTTCTACTTCGCCACTTTCAACTGGAATATCATCACCACCTTTATCATGCTCTGTTTCAGTTTCAGATTATGTGTCTTGCGCTTTTGCAGGGTTTTTTTTTCTACCTCGAGGCAGTCAGCACTGTAACTCTTTGACAACTGATCGCCGGAGAAATGCAGAAATATTGGTTTTTTCTGCACGCGTGCCTTAATGTCCTTTAGGTGTTCGGTTAGTCTGGAATGTTTCCTATACACGTCCTGATTCACCGGTTCATGTTCGTTTGTTGTTGGTTACTCATTCGGAGACAGCCGGTTGGTAGTATGGTAGCCGTACGTTACATGTTCGTTATTGGTAAGTTTTATCCGTTCCATATTCGGTGCAAGTACGTCGTCAGTTTGGATTTCTTTACCGGACTGACAACTTTACCACCGTATACCACCAGATAACAAAAATCTCTATCCGTTGATGTCCGGTACACCAATCCGGTCAAGTGTGCCAGGGGCATTAGCCCTTCAATTTTGTGAAGGACTTACTACATTATTGCAACGGGCCCTCAAATTATAAACCTTAAAGGACAATTCTATTGTCTGCTGTAATCCAAGAGCTGTTTATATTCAATGATTTTTGTTTTACGATGATCAATAACCTTTATTGCTGTGTAACAATAGATTTCAATTGTTGCAAAGTTACCCAGTACCGGCTGTCCATTTCAAATGACCATCCAAACTTTACCAACATTCTTTTCAAACTTGTTTACCATTCATTAAGATGATAGTGTTTGTCTGTCTCTCTATAATGTATTATTTCTTGTAAGATATTTTCTGTCTTAGTCATTCAAATTCAACAGTATTTGTTTTCTGTGATCAATAGCCAGTGTTTTACCACGTGAAATAGTTCAATTTTTCTTCAAACGTTCCCATAATTTTTGTAGCAGCCATTATAAATGGCCATTCCCACTCCAACAACATTCTTATCAAACTCTATAATACTCAATATGTTTAATATGTCTCTCACCTCAATATTATAATTTTTGAATGATATTCTTTAAAATTAAAAATATTTGGTTTCATATTAATCAATAGCCTTTATTGCTGTGTGACAATAGATTTCAATTGTTCAAACTTTCCCATGGTTCAGGGGCCATTAATGGCCATCCCCACTCCACCAACATTCTTATCAAGCTTTATAACTCTCAATTTGACAATATTTGTTTGTTTGCCTCTCATAAATGTTTTATTTTTTGGCTTCTTTACATTGTTAACAGCAATAATATCAGATTGTGATGGCCAGCTTTCATATCTGATTTGAACCAACAATGAAATGGGTCTAGCGACTTAAGCTCTTGCATTAAGCATGTTTTTCCTTTTGTTGCAATGGTTCATTTGTTCAAAGTTTCACATATTTTAGGGGCCATTTCAAGCTGTCATCCCCAACTCTACCAACATCTTATCCAAGGGCCTTTTTTCCTCAAATTTGGAAGAAGCCTAAGTCAGTAAATTTTTGGACGATGTATCAAAACAATTTCTGAAATGGGAAACAAAAAGGCTGACAATTACTATGTCTTTGAATTTTAGGGAAAACAAAATGATTTTTAAGAAAGGTTTTCCTTTTGATTAGTTTATTCGTAAATAATATAATTCAGTATATGGTGATCTTTTAACATTCGACAAATTATGATAAAGTTGTTAAAATGTATTAACGGCCTGGGACACTTTAGTTAATATATATTTGTAATTGTATTGTGGGCAATTGGCCTTTATTTACGAATTAACTAAACTTAAAACTAATAAATAAATAGCGATAAATTCAATTTAGAGTAAATTTATAGCATCCACCAACATTTTTCAAAATACTTGACAGAAAAATAAATTTCCAATCAGGTCTAGGATTAAAATCAAACAATCAAGATTCAATATATCACAGGTAACGGGAATTACATAGCCAATATTGATTTAATTTTCGACAGCAGTGTTCAAAGTCTAAGTGAGTTTTGATGTGCAAGCTACTTGACAAAATTATTTCAAAATCAAACCTACTTAACTCTAAGGCTAAGTTTCACCAATGATATTGGATAGAGGTTAGAATTCCTATTCATTCTTTTTAAAAGTGCCCTTGAAGGTTTGTCTCAGATTATAGAATTGATAAATGTAAGGACACAAAAATATCTTTTCTTTTGGGTAATGCATGGAATGTTTTATAATAAAAAAATGAACATAAAAAGCTTATCTTTTTATAAAAAGTGAAGTCAGTGGCAACCAATAATTTCAGAAAACAAGGTAAAAAAGAGAGGTACAGTATTGGTTTATGAAGAACTCTAAAAAAAGCATGTCATCCGAGTACCAGTGTGTCAACAATATCTCTTTCTCTTGAGAAGAAAACATTAGGAATGAAAAACAACCTTTCTTTTCTTTTTTTTATTAAGCAGATAATATAAGGTTTTGGAAGGCAGAAGACACAAAAATCTATCTTAAGAAAATTACCCTCCATTTAAGGGTAAATGGGCGAGTTGTGGTGAAGAAGCAATGAGCATGTAAAGGTACTCTGCAACCATAATGTTGAAAGCAGCATTTAACACCAAATGTTGTCTTCATATGGCCTAGAATACTGCTGACAAAGTAAAATGCAATCACATCAAAAGCAAATTAATGCATGACATTTACATACTTGATAAAGCGCTTGGCATGGATTCAAAAACAAAATTGATTTTAAATCTGTATCATGTTTGAAGTGCCCCACAATGGAAAGCAAGTTTCCATTTTAGAGAAAGCATGTAATTCAATTCACCTTATCTTCTCAACCCAATTAAGACAATTTGAAACTTTGAAACATAACTTTTATTTGGTTTTGTTTCTTTCATGACCATTAGAAAAGAGAGTATGTTAACCCTTTACCAAACGGCAAATTTTAGACTGTCCTAAAATGAAAGAGTTTGCAGACGAAATTTCAAAATGTGATGAAATTGTAAAATCATCTTCTGATAGAGTAGAAAACATTGTGGGAAAAGGAGAAATTGCTCTTTACAAGCAATTCCCCTTTCCCACAATGTTTTCCAGAGTCGTCGAATCATCTTCTGATAGGCTAGAAAACATTGTGGGAAAAGGAGAAATTGCTCGTCACGAGCAATTTCTCCTTTGCCACAATGTTTTCCAGAGTCGTCTGCAACAAACTGTTCAAAGGTGGTTATTGTTTGATAAAGGGTTAAGTGCCAAAATAATCACTGGAATATTATAGAATATTTTCTGATTATACTGGCTACCCTATACATAGTTTATGTTCTCTTGTCAAAAGAGTTATCTAAACCATTACCAAACAATAATGACATTTAACCACTTTGTTGCAGATGACTCTGGAAAACATTGTGGGAAAAGGAGAAATTGCTCATAACAAGCATTTTCTCCTTTTCCCACTATGTTTTCTGCACTATCAGAAGATTACTTTCCAATTTCATCACATTTTGAACCGTCTTCTGCAAACCCTTTGAATTTGGGACAGTCGAAAATTTGGCGTTTGGTAAAGGGTTAAGGAAAGAGCAAGAAAAGGATCATACAGATCATTGGAGACATTAATGAGATTTGAGCACAACCCATTCTACGGCTCTCGTTTTGTAGGCGTTTGTAAAGCCATTCAGGTCCCTGCCTTTGTACAGGGAAGTCGTACATGTTATTTCAAGTAATGAAATACGGGAACATTTTACTCTCTTTGTAACGAACACTTAAAAGGTTTGAATCAATATCCACCCAGTTATTAATCTAATAAACAGTCCAGATATCAAAAGGGATTTAGATTAACACTTTATCCAAGGCAATTTCTAATTAACCAATAACTCCTTAAAAAGGTGTTATCCTTTAAATCACTGTTACCCTATGGGTTACTAATTTCCTTATAGAAGAAATGGCTCTGCAGCAAGCAATTTAAGAGTTCAATGCAAGACTATGGTATCATGAAGCCCTTGCAGAAGCATTGCATTGAACTCTCAAAGTGCTTCATTTTGCATAACATAAGAATTCTTCAGTCAGTTGAAAGCCATAAAGTTGTATCTTGTTGATTCTAATGCAGTCACCTGGATTTGAACCTGCGTGGAGAGGGGCAATGTGATTGCAAGGTCTGTAGTCTTACCACTGAAGCCAAACATCCCCCACCCCCTTGATTTACAATCGGATAGAGCAATATCTCCTATCATTCAGATTGCCCACCAGAAATCATAAAAGCAATCTGTACATCAAATCAATTCGAATAACCCTTATATGTTGAAACCGACTTCATGCTTATGCAAACAGGTTAGATCCAGGCCAGCCGCCAAGAAAATTGGCGGCTTGACCTGTGATCTAACCTGTTTGCTACTCTGAGTACCTTTCCTCAACAAAATTAAGCAGACATTTTAAGGTTTTGGAAAGTAGACAACACAAAAATCTATTTTAAGAAGATTACCCAGCATTCTAAGAGCTAATGATTGGATAGGACAATATCTGTCATTTGGATTGCCCACCAGAAATCATAAAAGCAATTTGTACATCGGATCAATTTGACTAACACTATTTGACTAACACTCTGGTACTCCCTCTATCTTTACCAAGACAACCTATCTGTACCAAGGCAAACAAAGGTAAAAGAATTGATTGTATGTGAATAATCTCACCTGTATAGTATCCATAATGCTGGAGGTGCTTCCTCATAAAACTGTCATAAGGATTCTGGGAATAGAAAAGGGAAATCCCCGTTATAGAAACAATCCATAAATAGACAATTAAACTGAATCATGATGATTTCCGAACATTATGTAATTAACCATTATTTCATAGTTGATAAATCCAGGCCGCAAGGCGGGGGAATTACGTGACCAATGTTTACAATATTCATATTGTTCAACCAAGATGACTCGCCCATATTTTTGCTTTTTTCACTTTCTTTTGCTCATGATATCCAGCTTGTGTACCCCACATGAGTTGACCATCAACTTTACAGTTCTTGTTCGGACATAAGATGGTAAACTTTAAGAAATGTTGTCTGCAAATTCTTTCTATTTGGGACAGTAAAAAAATTGGCGTTTGGTAAAGGGTTAAGTCTTACTCTTACATTGAACCCTCGATATACAAGACCTATACAACACCAAAGTATTAAAGTTCATCAAAATCAGCTTATATAGAGAGAAATTAATGACATCTCATTTATTTCATTCATGAAGTTCTCTAGGTTTTTAATTATAGTTACAATAAGGTTGTTAATGAAATAAGTGGTTGAATGTTGGACAATGAAAACCCAATTTACATATAGCTAATTAAAATGTCAAATCCAATTATTCAGTCACAGTACTTATTTAGCCTGCTTCTAATTTTGGTGAGATTGAATGAATGAATGGAATTTAAAGGCTCATCAATAGTTAAGGTCATCTGGCACACATAATGGACCAATCAACATATTAACCCCGCCCTTAATTAATGTTTGTCGAAGTAAAGTAAAAGCTATTGAAAGTATTATCCATGTGCACACATGTATTGTTTGTCAGAGTTCTGTTTGCATTTTTATTGCTTCAACCGTTTTGAATATTCATTTTGAGGCATGTTGTCGACTAGTCAATGATGATGTAAATAAATGTATATTGAAATATTAACAGGTTTGCTGTGGTGAGGATGTTCATTTTAAAAACTGTGTGGAATATGCCATTAAAGTCACTTAAACTGCAAAATCAAACTTTTGCTACATACAAACCCCTAATTCTAAACATTTTCTGCAGAATTAAGACAATTTAAAATGATTCTGGGAAAAAGAGAATATAGATCTTCAAACAACCATCATTATTGTATAACTTAACAGAGTAATAACTCTGGACAAATAGAAACAATTGACCAGTCACCAATAAGCCTTGATTTGAATATTCATAACAGTAATTACCCCATGAAATTGTGTACAAAACTCCTAGAAACAAATGCACATGTGCTAGTAAATGTTGTTTTCAATGGCTCTATTTTTGAAAACAACTCTGACAATATTGGGGCATGGTTTTGTCGACTGGTCAATTTAAAGGAAATGTGCTAATAAATCATAACAGGTCCACCACCTTTGTCAGCATCTTACAAATAAGGGTGTGCTCGAAACCTAAATGATAAGGTCAGTTTCGCATTTCAGACCAAAATGGACAATCTCACCTATAGAATGGGTTGTTACGCAGTACTCTCGTATCTATAACACTTTTAAGAAGGATTTACAATAGAATTGTACAGTTCTACCAATGAATTCAAATAAGGTCTGATAACATTTAACTTTGGTCCTTTCATTCGTTCCATATATGTCCTTTCTTTATACTCTAGTCTAACCTTTTACCAAACGCCAAATTTTCGACTGTCTTTAATAAAAAGAGTTTGCAGACGACATTTCAAAACGTGATGAAATTAGAAAGTTATCTTCAGCGATAGAGGAGAAATCTCTGTGAGAAAAAGATAGATTGCTCATTGCGAGAACATTTCCCCTTTTCGGACAGTGTTTTCCAGAGTTGTCTTTCAACAAAGTAGTAAAATGTCGATATTGTTTGGTAATAGATTAACCCATTCCCTCAACAAAGTTTTTTTTTGTGACTGGTCCAAAATGAACATGACAGCAACTGCAAACCATGAAAAGTAATGTCTCCTATGTAAACGAAATCGGAAAGATATCATAGGAACAAAATAATACATTGAACGTTCGGTGTAAGACTATAGCAAGTTTGTCACAAATATAGTCTTGCAAGAACTCTCAATGTTACTTGTTAAAATCAATTCTTCATTCTGGCACGACTTCCTTTGATTAAACAGTATTTAATTAAGTGATAGATTCTTAAACTTCTTGAAATTACATACCTCTTATAATGAGCTGCAAAGTGGATTTATTAAAACTGTCAAATTTGAAAATCTCAGGCATTTGCAACAGACTTATTTCCAAAAGATTGTATCAACAAGGGCAAATAGTTCTCTTCTTTTCATTGTTTGTGTGGGGTATAGCCCAGTTTTCAACAATATTTCAGTAATATTAACCCTTTGAATGCTGGGTAATTTTAAAAAAATGGATTTCAGTGTCGTCTGCTTTCCAAAACTTCAAATATCTGCTTGATTTCGTTGAGGAATGATACCCTGAGTAGCAAACAGGTTGCATGACAGGCCAGCCGCCAATTAACTTGGCGGCTGGCCTGGATCTAACCTGTTTGCATAGTGAGCATGAAGTTCTGTTCCCGCACAATAAGGGTTAATTTAGCATCATACTAAAATAATACTCTTAGCTTTTTCAGTCTGGTTCAATTTACATATAGCTGAATCAATGCATGACTATTTTATAGAAAGTCCCTCACAAATGTGAAGCACTTTTTATATAGTCTTGCATTACAATATTAACATGGTGCTTTTAAAAGACGGTAAAAAGAACTTTAATTTGGTATTGTTTCCTTTAAAGCTTATAATACATGACATGGTTACTTCACTTATAAATAATATTCACTTACAACTACCCCAGTTTAACTAAAGTCTGATAATATCAATATTGACTCACAATAAAAGAAAATTGTCACAGTCAACTTGAATATGTACTTTTTAAACATTTGCCTAACATTTTACCAATCAACTTTTAGATCCTACAAGTTTGCATCAGAAAATCTTTTACGCAAGGTTTCACTAAAAACGTTTATACTAATGGACAGAAATTATTTGAAAAAACTTTACAATTGATTTGAACAATATTGTTTACAACTAAACAAGAGAATTTGCTCATGGTGAGAGCAGTAATTGTTGTTCTTTTATCACAATGTTTTTAATCCTTTGAGTTCACGGTTTGAAAAACAAAATCCATGATCACTAATTACCTGATAAGCCATTATGGGTATATATCATCCAAGTTGATAGCTAAACTTTATCAGAAAAACACAGTAACAAACACCATAAAATCCTCCTTTTCATGTTTCATGATGGTACAAAACTGGGATAATTAATCATAAATCCTTTGTCACAGGTTTATTTTGAATTAATGAATATTTTGTTATAATTCTGTATAAGATCTCTTCAACTAGGCCACTATAATGGCTATCCAGAAGCATTAATACATGGAGGTACTATAGTTCATTCAAGTCAAAAGTTTAACCGAACTCTTCCACTTTAAAACCCTTACATCCATTGATAATCAAGATTTAAACTCTTTCATGTAAATTAAATTTCAAACCAAAAACTCATCATTTCTGCAAACAAACAACCCAGTGTTTGGGAAATGTATACACTTTAGTTATGAGTAATTCCACATCTTTGTATCACCTCAAACCACCATTTATAGCACATTCAATGGGAAACTGTCATGTTTATTGAAAACCATTTGTAGAAACTTGTCGGTCACTGTCCAATATCATTAATCAATAGCTGTAAATACACCTTAACCAATATCTACTTTCCAAACTAGGTCCCTATTCAATGCTTTGTATTGTGGGCTATCAATTATGTACCCGGCATGTAAAAATAAAATTTGAATAAGCATCAGTTTATCTTTTTTAAAAGAAGGATGTTTGTACATTTTCGTACAAAGTTCAAACTTAAAAGAAGGATGTTAATTTTGTACATTGTTGAGACTAATGTAGCTAGCCTGTGATCGAACCTGTTTTCTACTCTGGGTATCTTTTCTCAAAAAAAATTAAGCAGATATTCAAGGTTTTGGAAAGCAGACGGCACCAAAAATCTATTTTAAGTACATCACAAAGCATTCTAAGGGTTAATCTGAAATGAGATACACTCGAAACATTCTTTCATGCTCTGTCTCAAAAGCAAAATGAGGAAATGGTGTAAAGAATAAATAAGAGGATTATTTTCACTGTTATATTTTTTCCTATTTCATGTATATATATACTTTATGTAAATATTAAAAAAAAAAAAACATGAAGCACTAACTATAGTATTGCACTGAACCTTCCATTTGTGGGTTAGTCTTCGCTATTTTCACAGCACCTTACAGGGATCAACCAAGGACCCTCCGAACAAGAGGCTGACGCTCTACCACTGCACCAAGTGACAGAAGCCAATAGCTTGTGATCCCATTTGAAATTGCAAGAGTTGTTCAAAATCAGTTCTAGAGAATCTAAAATGATACTTTGTCTAAAAGCAAAACAGGGTTGACAGCCAGAGAAAAGGAGACATTACTTATAAATCAAAAGCAATTGCTTTTTTTTCCTGCAATGATTTCTTTTGTTTGTTTGTATTGTGTTTAATGTGAATCAACAATTTTTCAGTAATGTTACAGTTTTCCTGGATCCATCAGTTCTAGGCTAGGGCTCTGAGGTGACTAAGTGCCAAAAGTCACTGCCATGAAACCTGAGAGGTGTTGACAGGACTGGAACCCAAGACCCCCTAGTTCTTAGTCCACCACCTTAACCAGGTTAAGTCTGGACCACACAGGACTCTTCAACAATGTTTTTTAAATTCATCTGCCCAGGGAGCAAAGAAAGAATATTATTACATACAAGGCTTTTCTGCGTTATATAACAGGGGCCCATAAGAGGCACCTTCCCAATTGGAAATTTCTTTAAAAACATGCAGGTTTCCGAAAGATTCAGTCATACAAGCTTTTTTTTACTTCCCAATTCAGCAATTTCAGCATTAAAATTTCCCAAATTCAACGGGTTTGGGCCCCTTCCAAATTCAAGGAAAAAAAGCCCTGATATATGAGGAAAAGGGTTTATGTAGGCATAGTCATCCTGCAAACTTTGCAGGACAATATTGATACCTTATATCAATGTTTGATCTACAGTTTATCCTATACAATCAATACTATCAGATATATGCATAAAGAATGATCGTTATTAAATAGTTTTAAATCTATTTCTAGATTCCAGGTGGGCAATTCAATAGAAAGACCTAAGAAAACATTTCATTGTCCAAAACTATTTCTTTCTGTGTTTATTAGGGTTTTACATCACATCAACATTGTTGCAATACATGACTTGTTTAACCCTTTACCAAACGCCAAATTTTCAACTGTCCCAAATTGAAAGCGTTTGCAGTCGACATTTCAAAATGTGACGAAATTGAAAAACAATCTTCAGTTAGAGTAGAAAACTTTGAGGGAAAAGGATAAATTGCTCCTTACGAGCAATTTCTCCTTTTCCCACAATGTTTTACAGTCTTCTGCAACAAACTGGTCAAATGTCGTTATTGTTTGGTAATGGGTTTTACATCACATCAACATTATTTCAGTTGCATTGTAATGTATGGCTAGCTCAATGTAAACAGAGAAAAACCCCAAGTTTGACAGTTTATAGAGCTAGATAGAACAAACCATCAAGGAGGCTACCTCTCATTAAATCTATTCCTACTGAAATTTGAAACAATGCATTGGCTTGTCCAAAACTTGAGACAAGTCTGAGAAAACAAGAGCTGATGTGAAACTTAGTGCAAAGTTTGTCTTAATGTCTCAACAACATCACTTTTTCTTAATCAAATAAATTACCAACATGTTTAACCCTTTACGGTATATAGCGTCGTTCGCCGCCTTATCGATTACCGTATAAAACCCTTTTCGCCGTTATACCTATTACCGTATAAAACCTATTTTGACGTTTTATCGATTACCGCATAGAACGCTTTTTGACAGGTGAAAAAATGATTCAACTTTAGCTCTTAATAACACATCTTTGCACACACGTCATTTTCTCCAAAGTTTATTTTCCTCTTAAATAAATATGTCTTCTTTTATTTCCGATGATAAAATTGTAGGGTCAAAGTTTAAACTTTTGCTCTAGAGAGAATCTTTTGATAATGGTCTGACGACACGCTTATGGAAATAACGCTATCAAATTGAGATGAAGGGAATCCAAATTACCAATCCAAGTAATGAGAAGTCTTCCGGTCATAAAAGATCAAAACACTGCCGATTTGTAAAGACTCGATAAGGATTTCATGCAATTCTTTAGTAACTTAACACATTTCTAAAAATACTATCCAATTAAAACGAGAGCATACGGCAGGCGACCTGTAAAGGATATTTATGACACTGAGCTATTGTTCAAAGTTTAAAGGCGATTGAAAATAGAGCCGTCAAATAATTGACGTTATAAAGACGGCCTTTTTAAAATATTTAGCCAATTTGGTGTTTCCGATCGCAAGTCAGACATCAATGTAGATTCAGAGCAGTAATTTGATCGTTTTTTTTAAGCCTGAAGATGATGAAATGTTGATAAATATTACCAATTCACGGACAAGCAAATTAGATCATTCCTCCAACTTTGACTACAACTACGAGCTTTTGGTAAATTCATCACCCATGGACACGTATTTTACGGAAATATTAGCATGTTTCGTTGCCAAAATTAGTTGATTTTTACTGTTTTACATTTATTAGAAGGACCAGGTTTAACTTCTTTACAAAGCAATATTGCGTTGAAAAACATTCTTTTCTTCCTCTTGGAAACGGTTTGAATGGGAATTGAAGTAAAACGATTCAGCTTTGTTGAGAAATATGCAAAGACAAAGTATGTATCTCGAGTCATGAATGGTATTTTTCGGCAACAAAATTCCCTGCAATTGATGACAAAACAGAAAAACAAATTAGGGATCTCTCAGGGAGAACACATAAGTCATATTATTACTTTTGATTTTGTATAATTCACACCGTAATATACATATGAGGGATCTCTCAGGGAGAACACATAAGTCATATTATTTTTTTTGATTTTGTATAATTCACACCGTAATATACATTTTCATTTTTTGTTTAATTTTCTACAACTTAATCCTGATATGAATGCATCACTAAATAAAGAAAAAAACATCAACTTAAAGGAAATTTTGTTCTCGTCGTCTTTTATTCTTTGAGAAAATCTATTAGATGAATGTAAAATGCATTAATTTGGGATTGATTAACAGTACCCCAATCAATAACAATTATCGGAGATAAGCCTGTGCAAATAGGTACCCAGGGTGACTAATTATGTATGCGTTAATGGTCTTCGATAATCGGATGGTTTATACCTATAGGCCTTTTCAGAAACGTGGTTTGTCTCCCTTTGTAAAATCGGGCCACATTCGGAATACCTCAACTTCCGGGTAGTAATCTCGAACGAAGAATATGGACGCCAATATGGACAAAGGCAAAGAAAACGATCGCTATCGATCCGTTTTTTTAAATTTATAAGTTTCATGTGCCAAACTTAAAGATTTACATACGAAAACATTAACAGAATGATTTTTTTTTGGTTGTTCCCAAGCCTCGTTATAAAAAGAAATTAGATTAAATTGGATTAAATGACAACCCGAATAGCGCACCGCATTTCAGTCAAAACATGACATTCCATGTGAAAAAAAGGCAAATAAGTATGTGTTTTTGTCTGAATTAAATCCTTTGACAGATAAAAAAAAAATGTGTTGATCGGCTGGTTGGTGTAAGGTAAGAATGAATGGAACATATTTCCAGAATGTTATTACAAATTTGCATTAAATTCGATTTACGGATTTTAAATAAAATAGAACAAACATCAACACATATGTCAATAATGTGTAGAGGTTATGTTCCTCCAATAAGTATGTATTCTCTTTTCTTTAAATTGAAATTCGTCATATATAATAAGTACCTAAAAAAGAGAATAAGTTGTTATATAAGGTTCTTTGTCAGCCTACCTTTGATGATATATCGTATCCAAATATGAAGGGCTATGAAAGTCCTAGTCCGTTTTTTTCCACCTGAAACTTCATTCAAATAACACTCTCTGATTATAAGGGACACAGGGTTGTGGAGATCTTTGATATGTTAAAATATTGACCTCGGATAGCCAATGGTTAATTACACTATCTCTCGATCGGCTAAACAATAAAGGGTGTGACTAGATCATATTGTGCAAATTTGGCAGATTGGTGTTAATTTGCATCAAGACCCTTAATCCTTTTGACAGCCAAAGTTTGTTAATTGACCCTTTTAATGTAATTAAATAGGAAAACTGGCAACAATCCATTGAATTCAAAAGAGATTACAAACAAGTAGATAATCATTTTAATGATATATAATTATAAAACAAACTCAAGACATTGTTGAATAATTATGATTTAATCAAAACATTTCTACGCGACCAACTACATTAAAACCTTTTTTACCCGGAGATGAGGTCTATGATTTGAATAATTCGAAATATAGACGCTAAAGGTAAAATCAAAATTGAAACCATTCTTGTAAAAGGATATGTTGCAGTATAAAGTTTCGAATCTAATAGTTGTCAGGTCATTATATTCTGTTGTTTTTGCAATGGCAAATAAAAGAAATGTGTTTAATTTGCTTTCCCTTTAATTTAATTGCATCGATAGGGATTTTGTTTCATATAGAGCAATGTCAAACAATACAAAACGAACTTAACATACATGTCGGCAGATCAAGACATATAGGTTCAACAAATATGAGACGTAGGACGTAGGCAAATGAATTTTCTACATAAGGACTTCCCATTGCGTCTACACCCATTTCGTCTATAAGTCAAATTCCCATTTCGTCTACAACCCTTTATGTCTACAGATTGAATTTCCCAAAAGGTCTGCAGTTTAAAGAAATATTTTCATTTCATTTTCTATTGATTAAAATACCTTAAAAAGATTAAGATAATTCTGGTTCTGCATAATTTGTATATATATAATCATTATTTATATCTCATCCATATACATAATCTATTTTTGCATTTTATTTGTCTTTTTCTTATCTGGATCTACACATTATACATATTTTTCTTTCCCAACAACCCTCCATAGAAAAAGTGATTATAGGTTGGATTGATTTTCACCTCAATTAGTGTCAAAAACAACTCAATTTACACGTGTAGGTGAGATGGAACTTCTGGCTGACATGGTGTGAAAATTGATAAAATAGACTGTAGACAAAATGGGAATAAACCTTGTACATAACAATACGACCTGACACTTGGTAACATGTGGAATTAACCTAATAAAGGGTTGGTGTGCATTTGGTCGGATTAAGAGGGTATCAAAAAGATCGTATATGTTATTTCCTACGTTATGCAGTTGACCAATAAAAGAAGCAATAAACGTGAAAGATATGTATCGTTTTGAAGCTTGCCGAAATACACAGGCGCGCATCACATCATGTTGTGTTGACACATAGTTGACACATAGTTGTGTGTTTTATGGCTTCGAGGCATGCCATTGGTTGCTTTATAATGACGGAATCGTATTTTGATTGGCATAGCAAAGTCAGCTTAGGATAAATTGGTCTACTTGAAGAGTCTCGGAAACAATTATTCTAAGTAGAGTGAATGGTAGGGATATGTTTTAAATCAGAGGAATCTAACATTGACTCGGTATGTGTTATTATTGTTGAAGTCCGACCATTAAACATGAATAAAATCAATTCCATAATCTCTTATAAATTAACTTTTGTTTGTCACACTTATGGGACATAATTTGATGGAACGTCCCATTAATATGTTGAACATTTATTGAGTAGATTTGATCAGCTTGCATCATATCATCTGATCGTTGTGTTTGCATTAACATGCTACAATTAAGATCATTTGAAAATAAAAATGGATTTTTAATAATGTCATCATAAGTTTAGGCAATCATCCAACAGATCTACAATGTATTCTATAGTTTAGTTCATGTTTAAACAGAGGATCGACTCTTCTCACTTAAAATGAATCGCAACGTTGTAACCGCGTGGGTATACACTGTTTTATCTCGGGAAACGGGGTAAAATGTCCGCAAGAGAGTAAACACAAAGTAAGGATATACTTTGATATTTCCCCTCCTCAACAATTTTTCGAATGTAGTTTGTACTAACATGATATTCGACGGCATTGTTCAAATACACGCAGCAGTTTATCTATGTTTTTCAATGTCAGCTGTTATTATTTAATACCCGGAAGTCTTAAACCGGAAACTGCCGAAAATTTCGTATCTCCGAATAAGAGTATTCAAGGGCAGATAACAACACTTTCTGAAAAGGCCTATAGTGTCACTGATAAGCCTTATCTCTATACCTTAAAGGGTTAATGCCCTAATAACACACTTCATAAAATACAGTGACAAAATGGGAAATTGGTAGTGTTCATCTATGTAGCATTAAAATGAGTGAAAAGTTTTACAGATGTTCTTTTTTCAAAGAGGTATATATTTTGTCCCAATTATATAAATTGGTCTTTCAAAAGTGGTTTATGATAAAGTCATCGAAATTCATATAGTCTAGGTTATGTACATTGAATAGTTGGCCAGCTTTAGTTTAAACATATTTACTTTACATCAACACAGACGGAAGCTGGAAGCTTATCAAATTCATTCTCAATGACTGCTTCCTGGATATTAAACCAGTACTCTGGCTGATTTGTGGGTTAGTCCTGGCAATTTTCACTTAATATTTGAATATGTACTTTGAGGGTTCAATGCAAGACTATAGAAATCCTTAACATATATGCTATTTTTTAAGGCGACAAGGGATAAAGTACAAAATTTTACCCTTATTAAGACATATATAATGTATGTCAAAGATCTGCTATGCAAACCATAAATAATCATATCATAAATAGTTTGTTGTCAATGGCATTTCACCAATGTTGTCAATAACCCTCTACCAATCCACAATAAATAATAATCCTTCTATAAAAAGAATAGAAAAACATTCTGAGTTTCTTGACAGGTATATTGAACAAACTGCAGAAAAATGAGAAATCAATGATTTGAGAAAATTTTCCTCTTCCAGCAAGTAGTGCAAAGTAGTCTTTGGCAGACATCTTATTTCAAGATAATCTTCAACTAAGAAAAAAGTTTTCAGTGTTATTTATTTCAAAGGATATTGAATTTCAAAAACATTAATTATCTCATTAGAAAGTCTGAATGGAATGACAATCCCTCATTTTACAATAAATATAGAATGTTTGTTCCGCATGGAACTCTACACCCCGCATTATAATAAAAGACACTATATCTCAGGTTTCATCTAGACAACACATTTTAGACTTATTCCTTATACAAATAGAGTCAAGTAGAAAAGTAAATCCTTATTTATCAGCCAATTACTTCATTAAATACCAAACACTCACACATCTCACATGTAAAGAAACTATGACAAGAAGAATAAATTACTCCTAATGAGTTATTTAAACATTTCTTACATTGGTTTCTACTCACCAATATCACTTAGAAAATGTTTATTCTTCAATGATTTTTACCAAATAACACTAGGAAATTGAATATTTTTTTTTTTACGTCTGCTGCTGCAGTGAATTTAGACCAGTCATAAACTCTCATTGTGGGGAAGAGGGGACAAGATTTAACACATTACAACCTATATAACGCCACATTTTTGCGACTTGCTTTAAGTAAAAAAATTGTTGTCTGCAGGTGGTAAAGAGTTATACAAATAAACTTAACTTTAGTCTCACCAGTATAAAATATATGCTTCTAATAGCCTGCTGAGGACTTCAATCAAGTCTTGGTGTACATCATAAAGATTTTTAGCTTTAATTACCTCCATAATCAAGTACCAGCTTAACACAACTTGGGGCAAAAAATTTAAGAAAACAACTGTGACACAATTAGAAATTGCTCATAATGGGCAACTGATTTTCATTTAGATGGCATCGGGTAAATTTGTACTGACCAACACCAATATTCGTCCCTTTTGTTTCGAAAAAAAAGATAAAAATGCAATATAATAGGAAGGAATTTTATCTGATTGTGCATGCATTTCTAGATACATGTATTGCTTAAGTATTTATAATGATTTCATGGGCTAATTAAGGAATTTCAAGACATCTATTTAATGGGAGAGGTGTAGTGTTTGTGACGACTTCTGAAATGGGTTTTAATTTAAAAACATCAGGTAACAACCCATTCAAACAAGAATAAAAAACAATGACCTTTTTTCATCTTTGTCATCAAGACGTAAAACAATATCCCTATATCATTCAAAAGACTTTTAAGGAGAGGGACAAAAGTCTCAACACATGAGGAAAATGAAAACCTGTTGCGCTAAACATTCATGTGCATCAGTAAACAAACTGTTTATATTTGACGTACGCATACGAGTAAACAAATTAGACTTAAATATCGATGTGGGGAATGTTTTTTATCCAACAACGTAATCTTAATGTGTTTGTATTTAACCCATTACCTCCAGACCATACACATATAATTGTATTACAGTTTATATAAATATATGCAGCAGTAGGCAAGAGGAATTAACCTCAGTGAAGACATGGATGAAAAGTTTCTTTTAGTAAACGACCAAGTCCCCTTATCTCACAATGTTTATGAAACTGTGCTAATTTTTGTTTTATTTCTTTTTAACATTTTATAGTGGTCTGCTTGTGATAACTTCAATTTAATGAAAAAAATCAGTTTTATGAAACAGATCTATTAGAGTAACGACAAAAGGCTGCTAAAAAATATCATCAATGTTTAGGAATCTGTGCCAGTTTTTGTAAATTATTACTTTTAAATATTTCATAGTGGTCTGCTTGTGTTAATTTCAATTTAATAAGAAAAAAGATCAATTTTATAAAACAAATCTAAAAGGGTAAACTCTTTACAAAAGGATTTTGGTTTTTGGTGTTCTAAATGTCAAACTTCCAGATGACAAACAAAGTAAAACATACCAGCTGTCATAGAAAAAGTACCTCTTCTTGTAGAGTTGAAAGTCTTGTTTCAAAATGGAGATATTCCTAATATGAGAATTTTCTCCTTTTCAACAATTATTACAAGATATACAAGCATCTCCTTTACCAGACAGGTTAAATTTCTTAATCGTTCGATCAAGGGTTCTAGAGGACAAAAACGATCTATAAATTGGTTTTTAATCTTTAATCCGCTCACTTGTTGGTTCAACCCTTTCCCTACAAGGCCAAAGGCCACAGTGGTACAGTGGTAGAGCGTTGGCCTCTTGTACCGAGGGTCCTGGGTTCGAATCTCTATTAGGAGGGATGAAAATTGCCGAGACTAACCCACGAATCGGTGTGAGTACTGGTGTAGTATCTAGGATGCAGTCGATGAGAGAGAATTTAATAAGCTTCAAGCTTCAATCACGATAGATGTAAAATACAAGTTTAATATAAGTTTAAACAAAAGGCCAAAATAAGAATACAAGCCTGAACTTCATTAGCCTGGACTTAACTAGCTTATTAGACACTAAACTTTCAAAGTGATAAACGCAATATACTTGTTTCCAAATGAGCTGCTATGTCATAATCTAGTAACCCAAGATTCTGCAATAGACTAAGTAAACTTGCCAATTATCTATACAGTCTATCTATATTTCAAAACAACTAAATGTCTTCTCTCATGAAGGCATCTATCCATTCTTGAGAGACCAAAGAGTCATAATTCTAATGGATGGCAAGAACAAAATCAAGTGCTATGTTTTTCATGCATTTCTTTTGAGATCGCTAGATGGACAGTCTGTAATAATCGATCCACAATATCGCCAGACATGGAGAAGAAGACTTAAAGTTCTCCATATACAGACAGACCTTATCTTTATATCAAGGAGTTCAATCAAACGCCTGTTTTGTTTGAAAAAAAAAAAACAACAACAACACATTTTTTGTCAAATAATTATAACATTATTTCAATGTTTTGGCTAACGCCTTCATCAGGATAATGAATTTAAATATGAACAAAGGATATGTGACGTGATAAGATAATTCAGTTTTATTTTAATGTTTTTTTTAATCAAATGCCTGTGTAATATAAAGAAGATGATGATAATGATGGTAATTTCAGGTTATGAGATCAATGAAGTTATTTCAATATTATTAACGTCGTGTGGAAAAATGTTAACCAAACCAGAAACTAAACCTAGCTTAGAAATCTGGAACAAATCTTATCAACAGAAGTCTTACAAAACAAGTCAACTCATTATAATACATCAAGTGTTTGTTCATTCGATCTTCAACAAATGGAGTGTTTGAGGATGCCTCCAAAACTTGACATTTAACCCCTTTATTCCATAATACCTCTGTCATTGCTTTTATGTATCTGCTATACAACACTTAAAAGCCACTGAGACAAAATAATATGCTGCTTCTCAATTCTGATGAGCAAATCATCCTTTTGTCACACTGATAATGGTTTCTACCAAACTTCATTAAGATAGCGAAATAATTTCATGATTTTTTAGATAACCTCTAGTCTATTGGATTAATGTTTAGTTCAAACTTAATTATTTTACATTGATTGTAAAACTAGTTCTTCCACTCTTGATTCTGCTTCCTGGATTATCATAACCAGTTCTCGCGCTGAATGTGGATTAATTACTTCTAAAGGGTTTACTTAGGGTTGGTTCCCAGCACAGGTCCTCTTGGGTCCAGTTCGCCAGGCTCATTATTTTCATTTACAGAAATGAAAGGTAGCAAGGCAGATCACGCTGCTCACGGTATTTGAACCCACAACCCCCCTATCCCGAGGCCTACACTCTACCCCTGGGCCACCGACCACTGCTGGACTAGTCAGGAATTCCAATATGGGGTAATTGGTTATACTCATTAGATGAGCTTCTTGGTGTTGATATAGGCCAGAAACCTGTAGCCTTCTCTATTCATCTTTGTAGACTTAAGGAACTTTAATTCAATATACAGACACTTGATAACTTTACCAAATACAAGCAACCTTTAACCTTATACCAAGCGACAAATATTCTATCTTTTTATTCTTTTCTAACAGAAAGGTTTTACAGACAACAACTTGAGGGTTGGATGCAAAAAAAAAGCAACTCATTCAATTATAGATTGATACATATATTTCAATTTCCATTTGCTATATATAACCTGTACGGTTTCATGTCATAAGTCCTTACTTTTGATATTTATCGATATGGAATTGAGGGCGGGTGGTAATTAATACATTAATGATTAAGTGTTTATATCATTGTACAATGCAGAGATCTTTATCTTTAGATCACTGTAGTGGTTTGACTACAATGCATTGATCTCAGACAACTGATCTAAGATTGAAACATTGATAGTTGGGGACAAAAGAAGAAGACTGAAAGCAATCCTTATCTTTTTGCCTATTTCTTAAACTATACAATCCAAATGAATCTTAAGTAATCAAATAAACAATAGTGACAATGAAGGAGAGTTGCAAAAAAAAATCCTTTTGTTACTTAAGTATCTTCCACATTTAAAAAAAATAATCTTTATTACAAATTTTATTTATGTTGTCCCGACACTTGTGACAATGTTGCTTGTAATCTGGACAAGTCAAAGAATCCAATATGAAGAAATCGGTCTAAATGCAGAGACCTTAAAATGACTATCTCCGAAGGAGTTTTAATGCTTTTGCCAAATAGGAGAATGCAGAACATCGATTCTACTTAACACCTAGAAACCTGGGTAATTTTCTAAAAATAGATTTTTTGAGTCGTCTGCTTTCCAAAACTGTAAATATCTTCTTAATTTTGAAAAGGTAAGACACTCAGAGTAGCAAACAGGTTAGATCACAGGCCAGCCGCCAATTTATTGGGGGCTGGCCTGAATCTAACCTGTTTGCGTAAGCATGAAGACAGTTCCATAACTAAAAGGTTTATAAACAAAGACCGAATTAAATTCTTAGTAGGAATTTAAGAATAAAAAATTAATTATGCCATAATATTGAAGCTAAATGATTGTCAAGTCAAGGGGAGAAACTGAGAAAGTGAAACTTTTCCTTTAAGATTTTGGATTAAATTAGATTTAAGCACTTAATATGTTCAATCTTTCCTGACATTTAATCCATGAATTTAAACTCTGCTTAATATGACTTTAATTCATCTATTATCCATGACTCCATAAATACTCTTGTGGGAAAGCATTTCCTTCATTTTTAACCATTCATATTTTAAAAAGTCTAAGATGCATATATCATACATCATCTTTCCTTAACTAGTGATTGCTACAGATCTGCTTGAGCTTTCAAATCAGACACTAATTAATAATTCCATTTGATATAGCATATTCTAAAAATAACTTGAAAAAAGAATGAAAAGTAGCTGATTTCAAGCTATGTTTCGTATTCACTACAAAAGTATCAAAATATCTGAATTAAAAAGTTAATTATTCAATAGTAATTATCTGTAATATATGAATCTCCTGCTGAAGGTTGATGCATGGTAAAGTAGAGAATTATTCTTTGTGGTTAAACCTTTCATTACACTTAGAACTAAACTCTGGACAAACTATAGAACTTGCTTTAGCCTAGCATTTGACCTTTTGAAAAATGTTTATAGAAACATTTGATATCATATATCCAGGGTTCAATGCAAGGCTATAGTAAGTGCTTCAAAACATGAAGCACTTACTATAGTCTTGCAGTGAACCCTTAATATGGCAATATAAATGAACAATAATGTCAATACTTGCTGAATTATCATTTCATTATTTACTGAACAATAAATCAAAAACCGTTTACAGGTAAAATGAACTGTGACAAAATGTGGAAAGGCCTTTATGATCAAGCTAATTCTTTTTTTGTAATAACTTTTTCGAATTCATCGATCATCTATTTCCATGGGGTTTTTATTTGTCTTTTTTATAATGATATTTATTCTTTTATTGTTATTGACATTGGACTTTAAAATGCTACAAACAACTTGGAACAAATGAAAACTTTATCAATTAGTCAATCAATCAATGTTGCACTTTCTCTGGATGATTTTGCCACTTAAATTTGATCAATAAATTCAAAATAATTTACAATTATGTAAAGGACAGAAGGGTTATCTAATTCTGAATTTGTGCTTATAACAACTCCTTATAAAAAAAAAGATTAAGAGCCTCTCTGAAGTTTAAGTGACGTTAAAAACAAAACAGGCCATTGACCATGAAGTGCCTTTTTTGTATGTGATCCTTTCATTGTTTTCTAACCAATCTTCAATTTTGCTAGTAGCTTACCAAATACCTGACAGTGTTTTCTTCAGTTTTGGGGGAAGGGGGTTGGGTCCCATGAGGGAAGAAAACTTGTGCATAAAAGGGGAAAAAATGAGAAGTTTCCATGCTTATACCAAGTAACAGTACAAAATCAAGTTTTAACACTACAACTCACCATACATAGAGAGAAAAACACTATTCCAACCCTGTTTCAACATCTATTGATTTGAATTGATTAACACTTTCAAGAGAGGAATTATTCAAATTATTTTGGGGGGAGAATATATACTTTAGAGATGGGGCTTAATAACACCAAATATTTCATCCAAAATAACACTTCCTAAAATATGAAAATTCTCTACAGCTCCAAATTGACAGCAACATGATCAGGGGTGGCAATTTCAATTGTCTATTTTTGCCCCCCTTGTCCAAAAGACTCAACAGACCAGTAGATTTTTACTAAAATTGACTGTAAAACCATTTATATAGTGACAAGTGCTAAAACGGATTTGGCATTTATGAACAAGTAACAGATTTCGCCACTTCTGATAATGTAATGATAGCATATTGCAAAAAAGTGACATTCATCATGTCCTATTTAAATGAATCCTTTGCAATGAAAGAAGAACTTGCTTATCATGACAAATCCCTTTTTTAAGAAGAAAGGCTTTTAAGTCGGATATATGTGTCCCAAAGTAAGTTTATGTGAGGCAATGGGTCAAGCTTAAATCCTTCCAGATTCAAATAGTGTGATACACAGTTTCAAAGATTAAATAGGACAGTATTCATTTCAAAAATAGTGAAAAACATGTTTAACTAATTCTCTTTGAAGAAAGGATTAAAAATACGAAATAGATATCCATAATTGCGTTTGAAGTTTTACAAATAAATGTTTACAGTTTGAACAATTGAATATGATAGAGCATCAACTATCAATCAAGACACAGACATTAATTAATTAGTCTTCCAAACAACAGAAATCATCAAATAGTTTGTGGCTATATCTATTTTGTGTTTCTCCTATCTGATGTAATTAGAGATTTCTTTTTGTTTTTTAGCAATGTTCAGCCTTTTTGTTACAACAGTTCAA
Source organism: Cerastoderma edule (assembly GCA_947846245.1). Classification (NCBI taxonomy): domain Eukaryota; kingdom Metazoa; phylum Mollusca; class Bivalvia; order Cardiida; family Cardiidae; genus Cerastoderma; species Cerastoderma edule. Next base: position 23,189,818 of record OX401416.1, read on the forward strand.
GAGAGTCATGACATCAGTTGTTTGACATGACGTAATTTTTATAAGTAAATCTAACAATAATGCATTAAGAATTTTTAATTTTCATTCATTTTCCTTATTTTCACAGTTGTTCCATATTTCCATTGATAAATGCAGACGAATTTGCAGAAGAAATCTCTGTTTTGAATGCAATGGTGAAAGCAAATTTATGTTTTCAGAATGTCATTTGTCCTGTAATAATAAATTAGCAATTTCTTTTTAGAGCCAAACCAACATAATGAACAAAAGTGCGATGCAATGATGATAGATTTACGAAAGTATACTACCTCATATTTGTATTCCTGTTCCTCCGCCTTGTTTGTTTCATTCAACATTTTAAAGTTCACAGCTCTCACATACCAACTATTAAACAGGTGAACCCCCGCTCGTTTAAAAGGGTAATCCTGTCATAACATAAAAAAAGTTAAAAATATTCACTAGCTCGAAAAGAAAGAATTTAACTTGTAAAACTTTTAGAACTCAAAAACTCCAAAGTCTACTCGAATATCGAAACGGAGTAGAATAAAAGGTTGTGCGGTACCGAGGTGTATTCGCTTTCATTTTTGTATTACTATTAAAAGAAAGATTAATCTGATACTACCATTTATTCAGCCCGTTTCCATTTTGTATATACTAAATCGATTCGCTTCATTTGCGATCAATAGCTGTCAAATCAAGCGTTAATCATTATAAAAAAGAAATATCGGTGATGTTGAAGCCTGGTTACACTAAAAGACGCATTATACGCCAAATGAAATAGGTCTTTTGAAATATTTATTTTTCCGATGTATGGGCCAAAAATGATAGGCGTAACATTTTTTGATAATTGTCATGGATTTTAACATTGAATTCAAAATAAAACTGCACCTAAAATAAGGCCCATTTGTAGAAAAAGCGGCGGACGATTTGCGGTCTACTTTCATTCTGGTTTTCTGTCTCTTTTGGGGGGATGCCTTTTTTGGTTGGTTCCCTAGATTGAAATATTATTTTACGGCGAAAATATGAGATGATGCAATATTGTTAAAAATTGGGAAAAAAAGAACGTGTATTTAATTGTGGTTTTTACGTGTTATAAATTTCCTTTAACATTTATACCATTGAAACAGAAAAATACCATATTTTGCCTTTCTCCAAAAAGTAATCGTTTTAAAACTGCAGAAAATAATGCACGTGATCACAGAACACAGTACATAGTGTATAGTTTACATGTAAAAAGTAACATGGGCTTATCTGAAAGTCATTGTCTAATACTTTTAGCGCATCCTGGTTAAATTTCTTTCAATGGTTTATACATTTGGGTATTAACTATATGTACAGAAAGGAATGAGTCGATATCTATAGATCTAAACGTGTATCTAATCAGAGACATAGATAATGTTATCTATGTCTCTGATTTAATTGTGGCTATTAGCCTGTTTCGAATTGCAGGCGCGTATCTGCCTATACACGAGTACGGCTGGATCCACATGATTCTGACAAACAAACAAAACAATCAGGATTTTTCTTTAAATCACAAAAATCTACCTCATTAATGTATTAACCCTTGACGCCTTAATGTCATTTCCGACCCTGAAACTGCCTAGAATGCACAAGAGTGCACAAGAGTGCACAATTATTTTCAAAATTGTCCGCAGAACATGCCCTCAAACCCCAATACTTAAATCCTGAATCCACTTCCATGGGGGACTAGCTACGCGTCTGAATTATCCTTAAACATCTATACCATTGAACCAATAATATCTTTTTTTCCTTTTTTTTTTACAACAAGTTATCTTTTTAAGACTTCAGAAAATATTGCACGTGTTCACAGAACACAGGACATATTGTAAAGGCCTTCATATAAAAAGTAACATGGGCTTATATGAAAGTCACTGCCTAATACTTCGAACGCATCCTGGTTGAAACTCTTTCAATGGTTTATACGTTTGGGTATGAACTATCAATATAAAAAAGAAATGTCGATATCTATAGATCTCTGTTGTGCCATGGCCAAGAACCAAAAACAAGGTACATCGATATACCCCCCCCCCCCCCGATAATGTTAACTAAACGTAAACAGTAAACACGTCGTCGTTCTTCAATTATCTTCATTTTGCCTTATCCGTGTTATCAGGCATTTTTTCACTCTGAGAGGAAATATTTCCAGTCAATTAGAAGAAATCCAACCATAGCCGTAGATCTACAAAGATAATTACCATTGTATAAGCTGAACCATAGTCACGTTAGCGAGTCCACTTTATAAGTAGAGACAGGGATATCTTTGTCTTTGTTGTTTGTTCAATTTCTCATTGGTTCGCCCTAAAGTTCATTCCAACGAATTCGACATCTTGTTTATTTGAAGCAAACGCCATTTAGAAAAGCTTTGTGAACATGTGAAAACCGTTCAGGTCTGCTGTTACGATATGTGAATAGACTGAAAAAGCATTATGGCAAAAAGAAAAATCGTTTAATTGTGACATGCAATTTCTCCTTTGACCACAATGCTTTTTTTAAAGTCGTCAGCTGTAAGACGCAAAATAGTGGCGTTAGGTGTTAATGTGTTATGTTCCTTCCAACGAATTCGAGGTGACGAAATCGTCTTTTAAGATTTGATTAATGTTGTGAAATGTAGTTTGACACCCTCCTTGGTCAGGGGCGTAGCTAAGCCATTTAGGAGTTGTACGCAAAGCTGGAGGCCTGGAACATGCTCCCTCGGGACTGTTTTATTTCCTATACTCCATCTGGTGCGAACTAAGGGTGTTTCGAACAAGGAGTTATACATTAAAATTCAGGAAAACATTCATGAGAGTAATACAAGACGTTCATTGTAGATCTTAGATTTTTATTTTCAAGGGACAGTGGGTAAACAGCTGTATCCTCTGCGTATAGGTAGCAAAGTGTCTGTCAAAAGAATACACTGTACAGAAGATCTACTAATTGCTAATTGTATTATTAGGTTTTTGACTGTACCTACTATACTGTAGGCTACTAGTGAGATTTGCAGAGATTAAACAGATATGTTATTGCAATAGGCAACAATGTTATTTGGAACAGTAGCGATGAATGTTGAATATGGCAAGATTATGAAGTTCTTCTATCCTTTTGGGATCAGGCTACAACGAATATCTATGACAAACGCATATTATACACATAGAGTATATACCGGTAAGCCCATGATTTATTATTTACTTCACTTTAACTTAATTGTTTAAAATCGATTGTGAAGGATGATTGAAGCTTGTTTGAATCACTCTTGATGACTTCTTCCTGGATACTAAACCGGTGCCGTTTGTGTTAGTCCCGGTAATTTTATCTGCGCCTAACCGGGATCGAACCCAGGACCCTCGGTACTAGAGGCCGACATTCTTCTCTTATTTTCCGTACCTGTACCTTTTTTTTTTCTTTTTTTTTTTTTACATCGCCCAACGTATTCTCCCCCAAACCAATTCAGTGATTTTGGAAATAGCTAGCTCTTTACCACCCTCAGATGACATTTATTTACTTGAAGCAGACGAATTCAGAAGTTTTGTAAACATGTGAAACAAAACTTTTCAATTCTGCAGTTATAATAGATTTAACAGCATTGTGTCAAAAGGAAAAATTATTTCTAACAAGAAATTTCCCCTTTTGTCACACTGCTTTTTGAAAAGCATCTGCTGCAACACGCAATAGGTGGTGTTATGTGATAATGTGCTGATAAAACAACACACTTTTGCTATTAGGAATAAGAAAGCATTATAACGTTCGTTGAACGTTTATGCAAATTAGGAACCTTCTATCAGAGTTGCCTTCCCCATGTGTCTCCCAAGGGCCAAGACTCGGGACGAGTCTTCTCGGAAGTGGGAGTTATTCAACGTTCGTTGAACGTTTATGCAAATAAGGAACCTAATGCATTGTTTGAGAGAACATGCTGGTATATATATATAAAGACAACACTACCAATCAGTGAACGACAGTGTTTTTTCACTGATCGGATGTGTTTGCTTCTTTGAGAGGTTCATTTGCTCGGTCCGTTACAGCATTCACATCATAGACAACACATCCCTCCTCTTATATGCCTATAATCATTACGGTGCCCCTGCATCAGAAACAATTGTAATAGAAGAACAAATGGTTCACGAAGAGCTATATGTCCTAATTTTTCCCCCTATTATTCAATCAAGTGTGATTGAAATGTGTTATTTCTTTACTTTGTCCACTTCCAAACGACCAAATATCGGGGAGATGTGGCTGAGGGGGAGGGGGGATGGAAGGCTGTAAGTGTATAAAGTGTTATTAGTTATTGCGATATCATTTGAAAGTTCTTGTTCACAGAAGAGACGATTTGGTAGTAAAAATAAAATGTCAATGAAAAAAAAAGTTTTTGAATTGTTGTTTGATAAACGATTAAAGGTATCTACTGAAAGCATAATTAACTCAGGAATGGTCCATTTATCTAAGTATGTACACTTTATAGAACGACGACACTCTTTTGGATTAAACTGCATGTTAATTCACTATATAAACACGTTAACCCTTTCCCAAACAATAACGAGATTTGACCACTTTGTTGCAGACGACTTTAGAAAACATTGAGGGAAAAGGAGAAAGTGCTCGTAACGAGCACTTTCTCCTTTTCCAACAAGGTTTTGAGCCCTATCAGAAGATTATTTTCCAACTTCATCACATTTTGAAATGTCGTCTGCAAACTCTTTCAATTTGGGACAGTCGAAAATTGTTGTTTGAGAAATTAAAAAACCTAAGTTTGCTCAGAGACATAGCGTCTCTGATTTGCTATTAGCGTTTTATTCTTCAGTTTGTAATACATATATAACAGTATACTATAGCTGTTGTGAAGTTTTAAAGAAATTAATTTTTAACTTCAAACTTTCCTCACATCTGTAGACAAACCCCTTTGAAATGGCACATGAGTCGTATTGAATTGATAAAATTGCCTATTTCAAATTACTCCTTACGGATCATAGGGGTGGGTTACTCTTATTAACTGTCTTGTTTCCTCATTTAAAAAATAAAAAAAACCCGTAAAACATCGATTGAGGTGACAACTTTTTTAACTTATCGGAAAACCCAATGGCCTGATATATTTTAGATCGTTGAGAATATTAAAGACGTCATAGATAGCATAAAAAAACCAACGGACGACCTCACACTAAATTTAGTTACCGCAAATCACCATTGCTTCCGACTAGTATACTTCTTACCGGAAGTTAAATCCTTTTCCGTTTCCGTCTAGATTGATAAACATCAAAAATGGTATGCGAAAATAATATTTAGTTAAAAAGCTCTTTGTTCCCTTTCGCAAAAAGAAGATTATGATGATGCAATGAAAGCTTGACCAGTTTAGATTTAGGATATATCAAGATTTATTCCAGATGGATGTTTCATTTAACCTAATCGACCATTTCGTATAGTCACCAACAGTTTCGATGTCAACTTGACAAACAACAGCGCAGTGTAATTCAAATTGAACATTCATTCGTGTATTGTAAAGTCATTGCTGTACTGAGATTTATACATTTTTCTTATTCAGGCGGCTCACAAGTCTTTGAGGACAAAAACACTCTTGGCCAAGAAGCAGAAACAAAACAGACCGATCCCACAGTGGGTTAGAATGAAAACTGGCAACACAATTAGGTATGTACATGCTCTTTAAAGTAGTGTTTCGTGCCAATCTGTTAGCTTTGGTAAGTTTTAGCCCTCGTTGATATGATTAAACCTAAAAGAACACGATTTGTAATGCCATTATTCGAAAGTGCCTTTAAATAATGTCTTGTTTCCAGAATGTTTTGATTTGCAAATTTGTTCATGCTCTACATCGGTCTAAGTACTCTAAATAGAAAGTTTGATATAATAGTTCAAACTCTTTTATTAACTGTGTGCTGGTTCTTGTTGCAACTATACTTTGAGTATATGTTAATGCTTTTATTTGTTGTGAGCTATTGGATTTGAAAACGCAATCAATCCATCGCATTTTGATAGAAAACACCCATTGACAATCTGTAATGGACCTTAGTTTGTTCAGATATTTTGAATGACTTTTGCACTTCAAATGTGTTGAACTGAACAAGTTGTCGTATATTCTTGCATACTTATTAAACACATATTTTATTTACAGGTACAATGACTTTACTTCGCTCAACATGTGTTCAACAAGTTATCATGTATTCCTTTATACAAAGTGACTAATTAAATTTATTTTGTTTACAGGTACAATGCCAAGAGGAGACACTGGAGGAGGACCAAGCTGAAGTTGTAAATGCGCCAGGATGTTTTTCCAGCTGTTTTGTTGTCGGGGCAATATTATGATCAACAAACTCTATGAATTTTCATTGTTAACATTGCTTGGATAATAAAAATGCTGGACGGTTTAAATGTTGTCACTTTTTCTTCTGAAAGGAACAGGATTATTCTCGTATTGACTTCATGATATAAGCAAAAGAGCCAATTAGTTTTACATAACTTCAATCGATTTACACTTGCGTATTTTGAGCTGTTCCATATCAAAGTAGTCTGTTGATAACTATTTTACCTCTAAAATGGTAAACCAACAGAGGCTGTCCAGTACAGAACTTGAAATTCGATGGTTCAAATTCATGACAGCAGATGAATCTTCATGAGACAGTCTGCTGACTGATGGAATGCCCGACTTGACTATCTCCTATGGGCAACATGAGATCTTCCTACATCACAACATAACTGAAATAATGTTGAAGTGATGTAAACCCCTACAAATAGAAAATTGTTTGTACAAACAGTGTTTCAGCTTAATCAAGAGATTGAGCAATTTGGTTCAACCTGTTACCCTAAATGTCGGTTATCCTGGACATATCACTTTTCATCCACAAACCATTAAACCACCCATGTGTCCCTACTTTGGTCGTCATCCTTATAAAAAATCTATTAGTATCTTGATTCAAACTTTTGCTGAAATGGTCCAAAATGTTTGTCAGTTTCTTGAAAATCATAGCTGATTGGTTCGAGTACAAAACTTTATATCACTGCCCCTTTACGATTCGTTCAAATCCTGATGAAGGCTTTTAATTTTTATTAGGGACACCATTGACTTACTGATGGCTCTATCTGGCTTGACCTGTCCCTATGGGCAAGATTTGGGACTGTTTTCTTAATGAGTTTGGTGTTGCAACTTTAATGAAATTGTGTTGATGCGACATGAAATCCATAATAATTTGCGGCATTACAATTGCACCTATTAATATGAATCGATCTCCCAGTAGAAGTGCTGTGCACGATACTCTTATGGGGGGGAATTCCTAAGAATTTTTCCACAGTCAATGTAAAGAGCAACCAGTTTTAGATTCTCTCGTTCGCAAAAAGGTATAAAAATATACCCTAAATTAATTAAAGGAATTAACAGTTGGCTCTAAATTGAAAGCAACAGGAGATAACCATCATCTAGAGTGAAAAGTAACATTCTGTATGAATTGAGGTTGAAACCATTGTGATGAAGGGAGATATGCTACAAGTAATTTTGTCTTTTGTCACGGTGATTTCTTTAGTCTCCTACAGATGTGGTCAAATGCATTATCAGTTACGATTTTAAGAAGTTGCACAATAGAATGAAGTGCTACTAGAAATCAGACTGTAGTTTTTTATACCAAATTTATTGAGGGGAAAAAACCACTACAGTGATGTCTCAATCCGAACACGTCCGTTCCCAACAAAATGTTCGGATTACCGAATCATCCGGACTGATGAAGCAGAGCATGTTCTTATACACATTAAGACATAAACGGTCTGTATGCACTTGTATACCTATAACCCTTTAGCAAATGGCAAATTGTCGGCCGACATTTCAAAACGTGATGAAATTCAAAAATGATCTTCTGATATGGCAGAAAACATTGTGGGAAAAGGAGAAATTGCTCGTCACGAGCAATATCTCCTTTACCCACAATGTTTTCAAAAGTCGTCTGCAACACACTGGTCAAATAATTCCGTTCCCTTACAATTTCGTTTGGATTGCGAGACATCCGGATTATCGGGGTCGGGATAAACGAAGCTTCACTGTAGTTGCATTTATTTGGGGTTTACATCGCATCAACAGTATTCCAGTTACAATATGATGCCTTGCTCATCATAATGAAGAGCCCAAATTTCACTGCTAATTAGGATTTGTCGAGTCTTGTAGAACCATTGGCACTCCTTAAATCAACCAGGAAACTATCTTTCATAAAAAAAAAATGCTGTCATCAGGATTTAAACCCATACAGAGGAGGGCTCTTGGTCTATTATTGTCCTTTTCTGTTGCAGTAATGTGAGCTATTATGGAGTATCGTGTTCAGAAGCCACTGGCAATTTTTAATGTTTTTTTTTTTTGTCTTCATGTCACATCCGAAAATATATTTGTTTAATTTCTATTAGTATAAATGTCTCAATCTTTGGATTTCCATGTGTTATGCTTTCAATGTGATCTGGCTACATGGATCATTGACATAAAAGATATGGTTGTTGAAGCATGATTTTGAGAAAGTTTTAATTGTCTCTAAAAAGTATTATTATGTAGACTAGACATGAATGAGTTGAGTTGTCTTTCATCAAGTTTTAGTTGACTCTGGAAATATATTTATATAGGACAAGTATCATTTGAGGACTTCTCTTCCACTGCTAGAATCATACAAGTTTGTTATGCAGACAGTTTAACTAAATTGAAGCCATTAATGAACGACCAACATGAAAAATGCTCTGATTGGATAACCTCCCAATATTACCAATATACATTTGGGCTTTGTAACAAGGAAATAGACTGCAAATTCTACTGGTCTTGGTTTATGATGACTGGAATTGAAGAATCTATAAAGCCTCCCCAACTGGTCTGAATGAAAGTTTCAACTGGTAAAGGTAATTTCTAATATCAGTGGTTTTACGCCAATTTTGTATTGGCCAATTCAGGCTACTCATAGGAGGGGACCTTGTTTAAAGTCTCATCCGAAGGACGGTATGTTTGAGCTTCACGGTTTTACCAAGTGAACATTAAAAGAACAAAAACTCAAATCACAAATATCCCCTTCTATATGAGCCTTCTGATACTGATGGGGTTTGTTTTTTCTCTCAAGAAGTTCTACTTGAGTCGTTCTGACGGCTCCATCTTTAGATTCTTTATTTGATGCGTGAACACAAATCAACACAACTCGACAACTAACTAATGGTTTTAAGGTTAAAAACAATTCAACACACAGATTTGCATAACGTTTTTATCAATTAAAACAATAACATGTATGTATTTTAATTCAGTCCATTTGCTCGATTGCTTTTAATTTTTAGTGCTGGAACCTTCTTCATGCTTATGTAAACAGGTTAAATCTCAAGCCAGCCGCCAAGTAAATAGGTGGCTGGCCTGGGATCCAACCTGTTTGCTACTCTGAGTATCTTTCCTCATCAAAATTAAGCAGATATTTCAGGTTTTGGAAAGCAGACATACAAATCTATTTTTAGAAAATTACCAAGCATTCTTAGGGTTAATGTGACCCTCTGCAGATCTCATTTGCCATATTTTCTCTCTATAGCACATATTTTGCAATCTTCCAAATTCACCCTTTCTCATATAAAAATATGTATAAACACAACTTTAGAATTTTTTTGACATTAGGAAATCACAATATCTTGTTCCACCCTGTTTTTATACAAATCGGCGAGATAAATGGTTGGCGTTTTTTGGCATACTTAAAAAAGAAGTCTACCATACTGATAGAATATTTCTATGGCCTTCAATAATAGGATTAAAACTAATGCATTTGCAAGATTTATTTACCCGCTTCAACCATGCATCTTTCAAAAGTATCCTGCAACAGACAGAGGGCAAAAACTGTTTGAAAGCAAACTTCAGATCTATTTTAAATAAAAAAAACAAATCTACTCTCCTTATAGGGGCCAATAAAAAATAAAAACATAAAATGAACACATACAAGAGAATCGGTGGTAAATGACTTAGCCTTCCAATATCACTTGTATTGGAGACAACGTGACCAAACATTCCAAAAGAAAATTATCATATAATCAGTGTAAAATGAACAGGCAGTTTCACAACAAAACAATATATCTGCGATAAACTTTACATTTGAATTTGATTTAAAACATTTCCCTCTTTAGGGTTTGAAATCTTATCAATACCATTTTTGTTATGGTGCAATACATGGCTTGTTGTGATGGCGGAAGACCCAAAAGTTAACTTAACACATAACCCATTAGCATCTTACAGTAAATGACTTTTAAAAAGCATTGTGACAAAAGAAGAAATTGCTTGTCACAAGCAATTTCTCCTTTTGCCACAATTCTTTTTCAATCTATTCACATATCAAAACAGCAAAACTGAAAGATTTGTCACCTGTTTACAAAGTTTTTATGCTTCAATGAAAAAATAAAGTTGTTTGCAGATGGTCAAGCGTTAAACAAAACATAAAACACAACTAAATAATCCAAGCTAAAAACAATATGGTATCAAATTGTTTCAAGCTTAACATAACTACAGCTATATATATTCCTAGCTGAGCATGACTCCAGCTATAATTTTCCCAGCTGAAAAAGGCTACAGCTGTAATATTCCCTTATGAAAATAACTACAGCAATGTTCCCAGCTGAACATGACTAAAGCTGTAATGATCACAGCTGAATGTCAATACAGCTGTAATATTCACAGCTGAACATTGATACAGCTGTAATGGTCACAGCTAAACATTAATACAGCTGTAATGTTCACAGCTAAACATGACCACAGCAAGCTTGTTCCCGGCTGAAAACTAATACAGCTATAACATTTCCAGCTAAATGTGACTACAGCTGTGATGTTCCCAGCAGAACTTCACTACAGTCATAATGTTCACATCTAACCATAGCTATCATATTCCCAGGTGTTGCATGATTTGAGTTGTAACGTTCCCAGTTTAACATGACTACACCTACCATATTCCCAGCTGAGTATTTTTAAGGCAATGTTTCCAGCTGAACATGACAACAGCTTTAATGTCCCAGATGAATACAGCTGATATATTCCAAGCTTGACATAACTACAGCTATAATGTTTCCAGCTCAAGACAACTAAAGCTAAAATGTTCCTAGTTGAACATTAATACAGCTTAAGCCTTAAAAGCTTAACATTATCACAGCTGTAATGTTCCCAGCTGAAAAAGGCTACAGCTGTTATATTCCCATATGAAAGTAACTACAGCAATGTTCCCAACTGAATAATACTACAGCTCTAATATTTCCAGGTGAACATGACTACAGCCAAGTTCCTAGCTAAACATGATCACAGCTATAATGTTCACAGTAGAAAAGACTACAGCTGTAATATTCCCAGTTTAATAATATTACAGCTGTATTATTCCCAGCTGAACATGACTAATGCTTCATTTTACCTAAGTTAATATGACTGCAGCTTAAGGAGTTCCCACTGAAGCTCAACAAATTATCAATTCAAGATTATAGCAAATCCTTCACAAACATGAACCACTTACTATTGCACTGAATGCTCAATAAACACAACTGAACATTCCATGTTAAAATTTGCACAAAGCAGAAAACATCTCTTAACCTTGCCTTAATACTGTAAGAAAACCAACTCAAAGATTGGTATCTGATAAACTGAGTTCTCTCTACCTTTGTGGTCTTGATTAAAAAGTTCTCCAATCAATTTCTTGGTTCATCATGTCTATCTGTTTTTATCACTTCCTGCACATTTCTTGAAGCAGGTAAAACAGTCACACATGTGAAGAGCCTAACAAAATAGCTTAAGCTTCTTCTATTTTCAGACTCATCAAACTTAATTTCCACTAGACTAAAATCGCTGGTACTTTCTAGACTATGAAAGTCGATTTTCAGCAACATGCTCAGATTCCCATCTAATTGAAAAATGTGCTGCTTTCCAGGAGACCAACACTGTCCTTTTGAATTTGTTCACAGAGCGGTGGGTTGTTGCAAGGTCAACAGGGACCAATTTCAACTAACTGCATGAAGTCTTCGAAATTCTGTGAAAGAAACAAACATAAAAATGGGGGACACTAACTAAAATGCCATCCCTGTAATTTTTATAACAGGTCAAAACAGGTCAAACTTGGAAAAAAAAAAAAATGGCAACAATCAATTGTTAGTTTTTTTTAGTTTTAAACATATTCATTTTACATTGATTGAGAAACAAGTTCTTGCAACTAAGACAAATCCCTCAATTCTGCTTCCTGTATACATAACCAGTACTCATGTCAATTGTAGATTAATGAATGGTCGCAAGGCAGATCCCTCTACTCACAGGATTCGGACCCACCCCCTTATGTCTTGAGGCCAATGACCTACCCCTGGACCACTGTCCTCCACAACTACTATTGATGTTTTGAAACTTTTTAGACCAAAGTCTGAAGAAATGGATATTCGGAATTCTTAGGTCAAAATAGAACCAATATGACAGAAAGATAAATTTCTTCTTTCTGCCATATGCTGTTGGTTTCATTTTGTACAAAACACAACAAGAATTGCCTTTGTGATATTTGGTAGAAACTAATGTGACAAGCGGAGAAATTGTTTATAACAAACAATGTAATACAGATGCCCTCAGACTAGCATTTTATCTTTAATGTCAAGGAGATGTTTTCTCAACTTGTCAGAGATTTAACCAGGCTTATTATTGGTTAACCCTTTAGGCAAAAAGAACTCTCAGTGCCAAATAAACTTGATGAGAATTTAAGAAATAACACTGCACTGATTAAAAAAACAACATTTGATCAACACAATATACAATAAAGTTCTTTCAAATTTTCAGAATTTACAGTTAAGACATAAACACAATAATATATGTGCAATATATGATATCATGTAGAATTTACAATTTAACATATGAAATACAATGCATAATGTATTTTTTTTATTTTACTAAATTTGTCAAGAAATCACTCTAGAGGTGCTGACCCTCTATTGTCAAGAATTCCTGATTATAGTGCCAAAATGGTTAAATGTGAAAATTGACCAAGTATCTATTTTTATACATATATTCATATATATATGGGGTTTACATCCCATCAACATTATTTCATTTATGTTGCATTACCAAACTCTTCATGATGGAGGAAGACCCCCCCCCACCCCCCCATTCTCAACTGCCCATAAAGGCTGGTCAAGCTGGGTAGAACCAACAGCATTCTGTAAGTCAGTCAGTAGACTACCTTTCATGAAAATTTTGCCTTTCATGAAAATCTATCTCCCTCACTGAGATTTAAACTAACCAGGTATCTACACCAATGAGCATAGTTCTATTAGAAGTGACTGAAGAGTTTGCCAGCAATATTTACCTGTAAAACCCATGCTTTGTTTCCTAAACAGGCATCCATGATTTCTGTAACATCAGCTTCAGGACGTTGTTCTCGAATAATCTTGACCTAGAAAATTAATATGAGTTAAATAATAAGCATATTTCAAAGTAAATTAGAATAGATGTGATATCATCTACATCACTATTCTAAACCCGTTTAAACAAAGCGAGTAAATACAGAGTATTTTCTTGCCTAGTTCCCATGAATGTGTTAGTCCACACAGTGAGGTGGGTGAATAATGTTTAATTTGGGTTTGACCCAAGTTTATTTATAGATAAACTAGTAGGTCTCAAAATATGGTGTGTAAATTCAATGGACCAAGGATGCTCCTTGGATTCTCCGTACCCTTAGCCACAAAATTACAAAATTGATAAATCGTTTGTTCATTTGCTATCTTTAATAACAAAGTGTGTCAATTTTAATGCATTTCTTTTCTTGCAAATGATCGATGAGCAAGAAAAAGGAATTTCAATATTTTACATATATCAATTAAGATTACTTTATATGCTTTTTACTTATTTAAAGACAATATTAAGTTTATCTATTAAATATTTCAAAATGACTCCCTCTCTTCCTATTTGATCAATGCAATTTTCATGAGATGAATATTTTTCTTTCAAGCATTTGATTCGACATGTTCGACATAACACCTGTCAACTTAAACTCTTGAATGCATAAAAACTTCATTCCACACCACATCAGATTAACCCCTAGAATGCTGGGTAATTTTCTAAAAATAGACTTTTGTGTCATCTGCTTTTCAAAACCTATATATTGCTAAATATCTGCTAAATTTTGATGAGGAAAGATACTCAGAGTGGCAAACAGGTTAGATCACAGGCCAGCCGCCAATTTACTTGGCGGCTGGCCTGGATCTAACCTGTTTGCATATAGGTAAAGGTTATTTTATCATAGCGTATCGAGAGGGCCAGCTGGATTTGGCTTATGAGACACTTTACACTGATTATACCAAGTACCTCCCAACTTCTATCACTATGCCAGGCGCCTAGCAGATATTAGTCGGTAACCATTTAATTTAACTAGCTCGCGGCTCACTAAGCGGCCATTTTGGAACAAGTCCCCCGAGAATCATTCATGCATAAGCATAAAATATGGTTCCAGCACTATAAGAGGTTAACTTCAATTGTTTCTTACCTTTCCATCACATTTGTGAAACAAATTGTACTTGAAGTGACAGAGCTTGTGGTATGTACTGATATAAGACACTGCTCTCTTCCCCACCCTGAAATCCTAAAACAAAAACATCCATTCTGGTAACCGCTTTTTTAACCCTTTCCCAAACTCTCCCAAATTGAAAGAGTTTGCAGACGACATTTCAAAATGTGATGAAATTAGAATATAATCTTCTGATAGAGCTGAAAACATTGACTGTGGAAAAAGGAGAAATTGCTCGTCATGAGCAATTTCTCATTTACCCACAATGTTTTCTAAAGTGGTCAAATGTCGTTATTGTTTGGGAAAGGGTTAATTATATATATCATGAATTCAATAGACTTATAGAAGAATAACTGAAAATAAAGTAAGCTTGCTAAAAATGATATCAGTTAAAATAAATCAATCACATCACTAAACAAGAGCTGTCCCATGAGACAGCATGCTTGACTATTCCATAATGTTGGAGACTATAAGGGTTTGGGTTAGTAAAATATTGTTTGCTTCTTAAATAGGAGGTGCACAAAACTTGTTTTTCTCTTTAAATATATACATGTAAGTGTACTGCATTACAATCCCTTGAAACACATCAATGAAGTTTTTCAATTACAGTGTCATGTGTCTAACAAAAAAATACACAACTATGAAAATTAACCCTTCATTAACTAGAAGAGAGTGATCCCTCACGCAGCTTTGCCTTACCTGACAGGCCACGCTTTTCTCGGATTCTTTGTGCAATGTTTTGTGGTCGTAATCCGGTCCGAACAAAAACACATTCTCCTCAACGGGATCTACCGAACCAGAGATTGCCTAAAAATAGAATTATCAAGGTGCAGCATGGGACTTTTACAAATCTAGTTTGCGACTTCATACACCCTAGCCCTCCTTTCATTTATTTCTTCATATGGGGCTTTGAATCACTTCAAGTTATTTTAGTTATGTTGGGATGCCTGACTTTTATTAATGGAGGAAGGCCCCATAGCCAACTTGTCAAGCCGGGTAGAACCTTCATCACTCTGTATAAGTTAGACACGAGTATCATCATATTTCTACAGTGAACCCTCGTTTATCCGGACCCCGATTATCCGGATGTCTCGCAATCCGAACAAAATTGTAAGGGAACGGAATTATTGGACCAGTTTATTGCAGACGACTTTTGAAAACATTGTGGGTAAAGGAGAAATTGCTCGTGACGAGCAATTTCTCCTTTTCCCACAATGTTTTCTGCCATATCAGAAGATTATCTTTGAATTTCATCACGTTTTGATATGTCTTCTGCAAACTCTTTCAATTTGGGACGGTCGACAATTTGGCGTTTGCCAAAGGATTATAAGTATACACGCGCATACAGACCGTTTATGTCTTAATGTAAAGAAGAACATGCTCTGCTTCATTAGTCCGGATTATTCGGTAAACCGGACATTTTGTTGGGAACGGACATGTTCGGATAAACGAGGGTTCACTGTATGTGGTTTTGAAAAGAAACAATTCAAGCCTTTAATTCAAGCAATATCATAGTCAGTTCCTTACAAACCTGAAGCACTTATTATAGTCTTGCATTTTTTCTTTTTTTCATATGGGTTTTACATCACATCAACATTATTTCAGTTATGTAGCGATGCCCGACTCTTAATGATGGAGGAAGACCCCATACTCAACTGCCCACAAGGGCTGGTCAAGGTGGGTAGAACCATCGGCATTCCGTAAGTCAGTCGGGAGACTGCCTCTCATGAAAATTCATATCCCTCTCAAGATTTGAACCCACGCGGAGAGAGGGGCCATGTGATTAGTCTTGCATTGAAACCTCACATTGAGGCAAAGGAAAAATTGTAATAAAACTATTTACTTACCTCACACAGCCTCTTGCTGTCGGGTTTATGCACTTCCCTCAGAAACGGACATGTCTGCATAGCTTGCTGAAAGTAGAATCCAGGAAAGAAATAATTTTCTGTTCCTCTTTTTTACCCTACCATCATGTATGGGAATCAATCACTGGTTCAAATTCAAAGAAGCAGCAGATGACAAAAATAAAACGAAAAAAAAAATAACACAATTTCCTTTATGGTATAAATATTTGGTTGGAATCCATTGCAACAAAAAGGTTAATTGCTCATTGGGAGCAATTTATCCTTGTGTCACAGAAGGGGAACAAGAAAATGCAGGTTTTGTCTGTTTTGGTTCTACCGGACCAAGATTTGCTCAAGAAGAGCAAATTCTGTTTTGGTAACAATGGTTTCAAATGGTTATAATTCCAATTGGGTATAAATGATAGCAATCACCCTAAGAATGCTGGGTAATTTTCTGAAAATAGATTTTTGTTCTCTTCTTTCCAAAACCTTAAAGATCTGGTTAATTTTGAAATTATAATCAGAGAAGTAAACAGGTTAGACCACAGGCCAGTCACCAATTTACTTGGCGGCTTGCCTGGATCCAACCTGTTTGCATAAGCATGAAGTCGGTTCCAGCACTATAAGGATTAACTTTGGGATCCACAATGAACCCCAACCTTTTATAAATCAGGACAGCTCCTTGCAAATCAGAAGCCTGTCTCACAAGGTTTTGTACAATGTATTTCCTTGTAAATGTAAGTATAAAGATGAGACAGAGTACATTCTCAACGAGAAAAGAAATAACTTAAAAGTGAAAGGAACATTTTTCGTTCACAAAAACAAAGTTACTTTTTAGATTCAAGGATTATGACAATTGTGATAACATAGATGTAAAGTCAGGCCTACTAATGTTATGGAATGCACAAGCCTGAAATCATTACTTGAGGCCTATATTCAAACATCTACAATATGAACAAAGAAGAAAAATTTAAGATCTCAAAGCCCGAAATCAGGATCAGGCCTGAAAGTAATGAATCTTGGTGTGATGTGACAGACTGGAGATCCTGTTAAGAGTCAAACCCTGCATTACCTTTATCTATCTATTTATATAGGTTTTACATCATATCAACATTATTTGTCATTGTTGCAATGACCAATTGAAATAGATTGACTGAGACTCAAACCTATCTGCCTATAAAGGCTGGTCAAACCGGGCTGAACCATCAGCATTCCGTAAGTCAGGCAGGAGACTGCCTCTCATGAAAATCCAAATGCCAACACTAGGGTTTGAACCATTTAAGAAAAAGATCATATGACTGCAAGTTGTGTACTCTAACCACTAGGCCACGGAGGCTTCTGCATTACCATTATCTTGCTTGTCCAGCGGACTTTCCTTTCTACATTCATCATCTTCTGGTCAATGATTTTATCAATCTCTCCCAAAGGGAAAACAAAGGAGTCTTCTGCAATGTAAATAAAAGCCAATACAATTTACATCTTGATGTATATGATATGCACTGGCAAGAACATCTACCATCATGGATGATTCGAAGAAACCAATGTGTCAAAATAAAAAAATGGGCAACTTAGATGCAGTGGTAGTGTTGGTCTCTTGTAACAAGGGACCCGGGTTCCATCCCCATAAAACGTGTCGAAAATTGCCAGGACAAACCCTAGAATCAGCGCAGGTACTGTTGTAGTATCCAGAGAGTGAATTCAATAAGCTTCAAGCTTCTGTTACAATCAATATAGAATAAATGAGTTTCAATCAAACTCAAGAAGAGACAATAGCTTGTTATTTCACATAGAAACATATTAAAACAAAACTAATATGAATGAATGGGTTAAGAATGTAAAGAATACCACAGTCTTGCTTGTCAGAAAATACTACAGGTAAATGAATTAATCGATTTTTTTTTTTATATGGGTTTTACATCACATCAACATTATCTCAGTTATGTAGCGATGCCAGACTCTTAATGATGGAGGAAGACCCCATACTCAACTGCCCACAAGGGCTGGTCAAGGCGGGTAGAACCATCGGCATTCCGTAAGTCAGTCGGGAGACTGCCTCTCATGAAAATCCAAACCCCTCTCAGGATTTGAACCCACGCGGAGAGGGGCCATGTGATTTCAAGTTCTGTACTCTAACCACTAGGCCACGGAGGCCCCCTGAATTAATCGATACTTCTAGCATTAAACACAGGATTCTTTAGTTATCCTTGGGTCAGTATTTTGTAATATAACATTATATTACATAGTACTGACCCAAGAATAACTATAAGCCCTTGTGGTATTAAAGGGATAAAACATACACACGACACTATCAACGTTTCAACTGGTTCTCAGTTCAATGTTTGTTGGAGGTATTTTTCTTATAGGAAAATTTTAACTTTAATAAACCCGTTACCACATGGAGACGACATTTTTTTCTTGAAGCAAACGACTTTAAAAAAGTCTTGTAAACATGTGGGAAACCTTTCAGTTCTGCTGTTGTGATAATTGAATAGATTGAAAAAGCATTGTGCCAAAAGGAGAAATTGCTTGTCACAAGCAATTTCTCCTTTTGGCACAAAGCTTTTTGAAAGTCGTCTGCTGCAAGACACAAAAATGTGGCGTTGGGTGGTAATATGTTAAAAGCAATCCTGAGGTGCATTTGTTTGTCACCTTTGCTTAATATCCTTTGGCTTAACCCATATAATTACTCCTTTCGAGGCTATATCATTCCCCCCACTGATCAATAGGCAACATAGAAGATGTAAAAACCAACAAACCTTGCTTTTTGTGGACGTTTTCCAGAAATCCTGGCTCTAAGGCTTGGCTTAAGAATACTTGTAGATAAACATAGAAATGCTTTAACAGTGGATGTCTGTCATATTCTTCCTCCATACTTGTGATGAAAATAAACAAAAATATTCATATTTTTCAATCAAATAGAGAACATTTTGTAAGCTAATTCTACAGTAACAAATATATAGTGACCCAACACTCCTTCTCCATACTTGTGAAAGAAAACAATATTCTTCATATCTTTCGATAAGTAAAATCATTTGTTAGCTTGATCTACAGTAACAAATATATAGTGACCCAACACTCATTCTCCATACTTGTGAAAGAAAACAATATTCTTCATATCTTTCCATCAAATAGCGAGCATTAAAAAAAAATTGTAAGCTAGCTCTACAGTTAGAAATATTTAGTGACCTAACACTAATCAATGAAGCAAAGGCTGTAAAATCTGAGCTTTTTTATCTGATGAGGAATTTTACATCGCACCAATAATTATTCAGCTACATTGTGAGACCAAGCTAATGCTGGATGGAGAAAGACCCCTTTATTAAACAGCCAGTAAGAGCCAGTTTAGACCCACAAAAACCGTTGGCATCTCTTTATTTAGCAGGGAGACTAACTCTAAAGATAAATCAAACCTAGTTCTACTCGGTTTTGAACCTGTGCAGAAAGGGGGGGATGTAATTTCAAGGTCAGTACTGGTCTGTTTGTTTGTAATATTGTATGTTGTTTAACTCTGTATCAACAATTTTTAAGTTATGTAACACCTTTCCAGGATCAACCAGTACTAGGCTAGGGCTCTTAAGTAACTTGCCAAAGGTCACTCCCACGAAACCAGAGGTGTTGGTGGGGCTCGAACCTGGGACTCACAAGTTCTAAGTCTGCCAGCTAAACCACTGGGCCACGCAGGACCCCTTAGTACTGGTCATAGAATCGAGACATCACGTTTGAGTCATGCCAGTGCCTCTGGTTCCATAGGAGTGTCCTTTAAGATGACACTTCAGAGCCCGAACCTGGTACTTGGGAATCGAACAAAGCATTAACCCTTTCCAAAACATTAACAACATTTGACCACTTTGTTGCAGAAGACTTTAGAAAACATTGTGGGAAAGGGAGAAATGGCTCGTAACGAGCAATTTTTCCTTTTCCCACAATGTTTTCTGCCCTATCAGAAGATTATTGTCCAATTTCATCGCATTTTGAAATGTCGTCTGCAAACTCTGTCAATTTGGGACAGTCTAAATTTTGTTGTTTGGGAAAGGGTTAACATAACTGAAAAATTGTTGACATGGAGTTAGACCACATTTAATGACAAAAAGCTGCTCTACTCAGATCACTAGGCCCCAATGGCCCCGCATCATGGATAGAAAAATGCATTTTACTCGTGTTAAAACCCTTCAAAACTTTTGTTTCAAGTTCAGCTCAAAATTCTTATAAATGTTTGTTTGATTCGTTTTTCATCGATTGTGAAGGAAGCTTGATTAAGCCTATCAAAGTCACTCTTGATGACTGGATACTACACCAGCAGTTGCACAGATTTGTGGATTAGTCCTGTCAACTTTCACCTGGCCTAAGGGGGATTCGCACCCAGGACCCTCCGGACAAGAGGAAGATGCTCTACCCCTGTTGCCCATGTTCAAGGAAACAAATGTATTGAGTGACAAGGTGATAACTGAATGATTTTCTTTACAGGAATGAACCTACCTGGAATCCACAACAACTTTTGGCCTGCACTCCTCACACACTTCGATAAAGTCAGTCCCGATTTCCGGGACCAGCGTCACTTTGATGGGCGTGTAAAATTGGTGGATATCTCTGTCTTTATAACCTCTATACTGCAAAACAAAGGCAATTTTAAAATGTCAAATTTATTTGTGATATAAGGAAGAAACAGTTGTGAAAAAAAGCAAAAATGGTTATGAGTTTTATTTTCTCATTTTTTTTCACTATGTTTAACGACATATCAACAATTTTTTAGTTATGTAACAGCTTTCTTGAATCCACCAGTACTAGGCTAGGGCTCTGGAGTGACTTGTCAACGGTCACTCCCAAGAAACCAGAGGTGTTGGTTGGGCTCGAACCTTGGACCCTCGAGTTCTTAGTCCGCCATCTTAACCACTGGGCCACATAGGACCCTACTGCAATACAAAGGCAATTTGAAAAATGTAATAAGTTAATGCATGAATGAATATATGTAAGTTCCAATAAGTTATGGAGTTTTACCAGTGACCTTAGATTATGATCCCAAATGCAAATGTGAAGTATTACTCTCATCAATGGAGTAGTTGTTGAGATAGAAACTTGTTTTTAAAAACTTAACAAAGATTTTCTCAGTTCAAAAGCCATCATAATTTGCTTAAAATCAAAACCATACTATAGTTGAATACCTTGGTTTGAAAGACCCATATGGGTTTTAGTCTCTGCTCAAGGACCTAACACTATACCAAGATTTCCTAAGTTTAGGGACCTAACATAATTATCCTTAACAGATATATTATTTGGTAAAATTTTGTTTAGATTCAAATAGTAATGACCAAAAAAACATCAACACAACTTAATTGTGAAAGCCAATGAGAAATAACCCAGATCAGCCAGTTTACTAATTCAGATTGCCTGATTCTTCATCTCTGACCTGGTCATGTGTTACACAAATTTTTGAACCGACCAATCAATATTCGTTATTGGAAATATCTAAACAAAAATGTTGTTGATAAACAAAATTAAATTGGAGACAACTATATTTCAAGCACAAAATAAGTTATGTAAAGGGATTAAAATAAATAGGGTCTCACAGCATCCATAATTTAATTTACATGACTTTTATGCACATAATAAAAAAACTCTATTCTTTTTTAAGTATTTTATTTGTACTCATATCCTTTCAAGTGCCTTTAATAGTCAAATAGTCAAGCTTAAAATGTCAGTTTCTATATAATAATAATAAAGAGAAAAAGCACTCACTACTTTCATTGGTTCATGAAACAACTTTCCTTTCCGCACACAAGGCTCATACTTCCTCAACAAAATCCCTGTTTCAACCTTCCATACGCAGAAGGTATCTGTGTTTCTTTCTTCCTTTTTATCTAATACAAACTGGCCAATCTGGAAAAAAAATCACCTTTAAAAGTCTAATATGTCTCACTCTTGCTGACAGACTATGGTTTCATCCAACCATAAAGTCTGATATGTCTCATTCACCTTTAAAGTCTGATATGTCTCTTTTACCTTTACAGTCTGATATGTTTCATTCACCTTTAAAGTCTGATATGTTTCATTCACCTTTAAAGTCTGATATGTGTCATTCACCTTTAAAGTCTGATATGTGTCATTCACCTTTAAAGTCTGATATGTGTCATTCACCTTTAAAGTCTGATATGTTTCATTCACCTTTAAAGTCTGATATGTGTCATTCACCTTTAAAGTCTGATATGTGTCATTCACCTTTAAAGTCTGATATGTGTCATTCACCTTTAAAGTCTGATATGTGTCATTCACCTTTAAAGTCTGATATGTGTCATTCACCTTTAAAGTCTGATATGTCTCATTCACCTTTAAAGTCTGATATGTCTCATTCACCTTTAAAGTCTGATATGTCTCATTCACCTTTAAAGTCTGATATGTGTCATTCACCTTTAAAGTCTGATATGTGTCATTCACCTTTAAAGTCTGATATGTTCATTCACCTTTAAAGTCTGATATGTGTCATTCACCTTTAAAGTCTGATATGTTTCATTCACCTTTAAAGTCTGATATGTGTCATTCACCTTTAAAGTCTGATATGTGTCATTCACCTTTAAAGTCTGATATGTGTCATTCACCTTTAAAGTCTGATATGTGTCATTTACCTTTAAAGTCTGATATGTTTCATTCACCTTTAAAGTCTGATATGTTTCATTCACCTTTAAAGTCTGATATGTGTCATTCACCTTTAAAGTCTGATATGTCTCATTCACCTTTAAAGTCTGTAATGCATTATTTTACCCAAAAGTCTGATATGTCTCAAACTACCCTAAAATCTGATATGTCTCATCTACATGTATATATCTCAATCTTTTTGAAAGTCTGATTAGTCTAATTCTATGTGCATGTCTTATATCTCACACTCTATGTGAATGTCTTATATTTCACACTCTATGTGAATGTCTTATATCTGACACTCTATGTGAATGTCTTATATCTCACACTCTACCTGAAAGTCTGATATGTCTCATTCTATGTTTATGTCTTCTTTCTCACACTCTACCTGAAAGTCTGATTTGTCTCATTCTATGTGAATGTCTAATATTTCACACTCTACCTGAAAGTCTATTTGTCTCATTCTATGTGAATGTCTAATATCTCACACTCTACCTGAAAGTCTGATTTGTCTCATTCTATGTGAATGTCTAATATTTCACACTCTACCCTGAAAGTCTGATATGTCTCATTCTATGTGAATGTCTAATATTTCACACTCTACCTGAAAGTCTGATTTGTCTCATTCTATGTGAATGTCTAATATCTCACACTCTACCTGAAAGTCTGATTTGTCTCATTCTATGTGAATGTCATATATTTCACACTCTACCTGAAAGTCTGATGTGTCTCATTCTATGTGAATGTCTAATATTTCACACTCTACCTGAAAGTCTCATGTGTCTCATTCTATGTGAATGTCTAATATTTTACACTCTACCTGAAAGTCTGATTTGTCTCATTCTATGTAAATATCTAATATTTCACACTCTGCCTGTAAGTCTGATATGTCTCATTCTATGTGAATGTCTAATATTTCACACTCTACCTGAAAGTCTGATTTGTCTCATTCTATGTGAATGTCTAATATTTCACACTCTACCTGAAAGTCTGATTTGTCTCATTCTATGTAAATATCTAATATTTCACACTCTGCCTGAAAGTCTGATTGTCTCATTCTATGTGAATGTCTAATATCTCACCCTCTACCTGAAAGTCTGATGTGTCTCATTCTATGTGAATGTCATATCTCACACTCTACCTGGAAGTCTGATATGTCGCATTCTATGTAAACGTCTTATATCTCACACTCTACCTGAAAGTCTGATATATCTGGAGTAGTTGATGACACTTCTTGCTCTTGAGTCTGGATTCCACTGCTTTTGTCCACATTTGACTGTGATGGTGAATTGTTTGTTTTATCTGTTGTGGACAACCCCTTTGCATCGTCTTTATTTGTTGAGCTCTTTTTTGATTCAATGGACTCATATTCTGTTTCCGTATCTGATGTTGTTTTGTCATTCCTAAAAGTGAATGCAAGCCACGGCTTAGTATGATACAGTTTTCTTTATATTCCCCATACATATGCTTTAACCTGCTTCCGCAGTTATAGACATACATTTACACACGCACATACACACTATTCATTATTCAATTGTATGTACATATGTAAATAAATGAAATTGTGAACACATATATTGTAATGGACGATAAGCATTGTCGTGCTCAAGTACAATTTCGAAAATAAAATTTATGTTACATTATGATACTTCTGTAACTTTTACAGTATACCAGAGCTCAAGAAACAATTCTGGGATTGTGAGCATTCTAATCCATTTCAGAAAAATACCTTCTGAACATTTTCTATTCATTCACTGTCTCTAAAACAAGAACAATCATTGTTATAATATGTCTATTGAAACTATTAAGATGACTAAATTGAACAAGCTAGGATTATATTCTAAAGACCACAACACAAGTTAACAGGTACACTTGTAACAAATTATCTATGCATAATTTATCTTCAATAAACAGATGCCTTGTACATAAAGTGCAACAGATCAGCTTAAACCCTTATAGTGCTGGAATCAGCTTCACTCTTATGCAAACAGGTTAGATCCGGGCCAGCCGCAAAGTAAATTGGCAGCTGGCCTGTGATCTATCCAGTTGGCTACTCTGAGTATCTTTCCTTAACAAAATTAAGGAGATATTTAAGATTTTGGAAAGTAGACAACACAAAAACCTATCTTTTAAAAAATTACCAATCATGCTATTGGCTAAAGACAACAACACAAGTCAACAGGTCCACTTGTAACAAATTATATATGCATAATTGATCTTCAATAAACAGATGCCTTGTACATGAAGTGTAACAGAGGTGGTTGTTCATAGAAGTGTTGAATTTGAAAATCAATTTCTTCAGAACTGCACAACAGCTGTACTATTTTTTTTAATTGAACACAATGAAGAATAGTCACTGGAAGCAAAATTAGTAATCTTAATTTTATACAGTGTGTATACATTGAATTGATTCATATTTTATACATGCTATTTTAAAATCTATTTCAACAACAATACAAAAACCTTTTTGATCTAACCACATTTTAGTTTGACTTTCAATTCTCCTCATTTGTGAACAAGCAGCTTTAACCCTTATAGTGCTGGAACCAACTTCATGCCTAAGCAAACAGGTAAACAGGTAAGATCGAGGCCAACCACCATGTAAGTTGGCGGCTGGCCTAGGATCAAACCTGTTTGTTACTCTCAGTATTTTTCCTCATCAAAATTAAGCAGATATTAAAGGTTTGTGAAGGCAGCAGACACAAAAATCTATTTTTAAAGAATTACCCAGGGTTAAGCTACAGTTAAACTTGTGTTAAGAGGCCAGCCTATGGGACAGAGTAAATTGGCTGTTTAACAAAAGTTGGCTGCTTAACACAAATTGATTTACACTATAAATCTAACAATGGGACTTTCTGTAGTGGCTGTTTAAGGCAGGTTGACTGCTTAAAAGGGTGGCTGCTTAACACAAGTTAGACTGTACTTTGCAAGAGTTGTACTTACTCGAAGGTTTCAAGCAACATCACCTTTTCGGAACTCTTGTAGCGCAGCATTACTTTCACGTCTACCTTCTGGTATCTGTTACTATAACATTGCCACCAATCACAAAACTAAAAAATAGCAATCAAAAACGCAATATAACGGATCAAGCAAAAGGAAAGAAATGCATAGAAATTCCTCAAGGGATAGGAAATAGTTGGGAATTCATATTTATTTTTTTATATGGGTTTTACATCACATCAACATTATTTCAGTTATTTAGCGATGCCCGACTATTAATGATGGAGGAAGACCCCCATACTTAAGGGCTGGTCAAGGTGGGTAGAACCATCGGCATTCCGTAAGTCAGTCGGGAGACTGCCTCTCATCAAAATCCATATCCCTCTCAGGATTTGAACCCACGTGAAGAGGGGCCATGTGATTTCAAGTTCTGTACTCTAACCACTAGGTCACGGAGACGCGCTGGGAATTCATAATACATCCTCGTACAATTTCATACGTCTTACTAACATTTTATGCTTTAGTTCAAAACAAAACTTCTAAAGAGCAATTTCCACTTTCACCACAACACTTTTTACCCGATACAACCAATTTAAAAATGTTCATTCTATAATCTTGTATGACCTCCATTTCAAATTGTTTCTGTCAAACAAATCCATAGGAAGGAAGAGATTCATTTAAAGCAGTAGTGCGTAGTGAGTAATGTTGCAATATATGTTGTAATATTTCTTTTTCAATTTTCGGAATGGGGCGTTTTTTTCTCTCTAAAATTGTGAATTTTTCAGAAATAAATAAATTCAAACATAAGCTTTAACCCTTATAAATAGTGCTTGAACCAACTTCATGCTTATGCAAACAGGTTAGATCCATGCCAGCCGCCAAGCAAATTGGTGACTGGCCTGTGGTCTAACCTGTTTGCTACTCTGAGTATCTTTCCACATAAAAATTAAGCAGATATCTAAAGTTTTGGAAGCAGACGGCAGAAAAACTATTTTTAGAAAATTTCTCAGCATTTGAAGGGTAGATGAAAAATTGAAAAAAAAAGTCTGTTAATTTGATTGGAAATGAGTCTGTTTTACTATTAAAAAAACTTTTCAAGAAAATTACCCAGCATTCTAAGGGTAGATGAAAAATAGAAAAAAACAATCAGTTAATTTGATTGGAAATGGGTCTGTTTTACTATCACAAAACTAATTTTAGAAAGTTACCCAGCATTCTAAGGTAAATGGAAAATTGAGAAAAACAATCAGTTAATTTAATTGGAAATGGGTCTGTTTTACTATTAAAAAACTATTCTAGAAAGTTACCCAGCATTCTAAGGTAAATGGAAAATTGAGAAAAACAATCAGTTAATTTAATTTGAAATGGGTCTGTTTTACTATTAAAAAACTATTTTAGAAAATTACCCAGAATTCTAAGGGTAATTGAAAACTTGTAAAAAAAAACCCAGTCAGTTAATTTGATTGGAAATGGGTCTGTTTTACGGTACCAAACACATAAGGGAAAAAAATGCTGCATATCCTACTTACACTGACTACACTTTCATAGAGAGTTTGTCCGTCCTGTCTGGTTTTCTGGTACTTTTGTATCAGGTCATTTTTCTTGAACTTCCATATGAAGGGGACTGTGCCACCTTTGCATGCAGATTTCTCAATCATAAAGTCACCCACTTTCGGCTGAAAAAGTAATTGCTTAATATAACATATTTGTTTGCTTGTATGGTATTTAATGCCATATCAATAATTTTTCCAGTAAGGTAACAGCTTTCCTGGATCCAGCAGTACTAGGCTAGAGCAATGAAGTGGCTTGCCATAGGTCACTCCCACAAAACCAGAGGTGTCGTTGGGGCCCGAACCCCGGACCCTTGAGTTCCAAGTCCACCACCTAAACCACTAGGCCACGCAGGACCCATAATCCATAGCATAACATTTATTTTAAATAGGGACTTGAACATTGCAATGTTCAATCACAATGTTTGAACAATTACAAATATTTACATACAATTTTACAATGGACAATCACACAGAAGTTTTGGCAGGGCTCATGCCCAGGACCCCAAGTTTTAAATATAACAACTTAACCATTGGGCCATGCTGAACAGTAATTTGGGTTAAAGATCATTATCATCGGAAAAAATAAGAATTGTGTTCATATATTCTAAAAAGTAAAAGATGTGAAGTAAATGATTCGTTTTGATCATATCTACTTTAATTATTAAGTACATGTATATGCTTAGAAAAGTAGTTCTGACAAGAAATCTTTATCTCAATCCAGTGTGATATCTGATTATAGTAAAGTACAGTGATGTCTCGTTAATCCGAACATGTCCGTTCCCAACAAAATGTCCGGTTTACCGAATAATCCGGACTAATGAAGCAGAGCATGTTCTTATACACATTAAGACATTAACGGTCTGGACGCACGTGTATACGTATAACCCTTTACCAAACGCCAAATTGTCGACCGTCCCAAATTGAAGGAGTTTGCAGACGACATATCAAAAGGTGATGAAATTCAAAGATAATCTTCTGATATGGCAGAAAACATTGTGGGAAAAGGAGAAATTGCTCGTCACGAGCAATTTCTCCTTTACCCACAATGTTTTCAAAAGTCGTCTGCAACAAACTGGTAAACTAATTCCATTCCCTTACAATTTCGTTCGGATTGCGAGACATCCGGATAATCGGGGTCCGGATAAACGAGGCTTCACTGTATAGGTAATGTAATTTTTAATGTTCATCACACTGAGAAATCCCAATATTTCACTGATTAGGATAAAATAACATAAGGGGAATCACATGGTCAGATTTGAGAGAAAAATGGCCTTACCCTAGATTTAGGGTTTTCCCCCCATCAGATCACACCTATCTTAGGGCCCGTCAAAAATCAGTTTCAGCGAGTTTCAACCTTTTTTCTCTTGATGACCCAAAAACCAAGATAAATTATCGAGTGTTTTGATTTACAGTTCTGGAAATCACAAAACACTCCATAACTTATCTTGGTTATAAGGCCATCCAAAGAAAAACTGTTGATACTCACTGAAACCACTTCAAACTGGCCCTGTGATAGGCGTAACCCAATGAAAAACAAGAAAGTAATAAGGAAGATGTTTCTGTTTGAAAACCTTTTCAAGGGTTTCGGCCGCCATTTTTTCTCTCAAATCTGACCATGTGATCCCCCAATGAAAAAGGATAATTATTCACCTCAAACTCTGATGATGCTGAATCTTTGATCACCAGTGTTTTGATTTTGGGATTGGAATATTGGGGGATGCGAGACGAATTCCCTTCCTTGGGCTTTGTTGCTGTGTAGGCTGTTAAACTGTAACATAAGCAGTGTGTGGTTAAGATAATCTTTCCAACAACCATTTGATGAGCATTTAAGCCTATTATATGTTTAGAATCAAAATCAGATATTAGGAATTTTGCAGCGACCTTAAATTATGCTCCCAATCATATGTGTGAGGTTTCAGTCAGATCACTGTAGAAGTTGTTGAGATACAAACTTACATGCAAAACCTTAATCAAGATTTTGTAGGTACAAAAGGAGGCATTATTTGTTTGAAACCAGAGTTATGATAAATGGTCGAGGACCTTAAACAATGACCCTGAACATGTATGATGTTTCAACCCATACAATGCAATAGTAAAGGAGATAGGCACTTACATGTAAAACCTTAACCATGATTTTCTTAGAACAAAAGGCCGCCTAATTTGCCTAAATTCAAAACGAAAGATATGGACCAACATAATGACACTGAACTTATGCTTGAAGTATCAACCCTTTCCATATAGTAGTTAATGAGATTCACACTTGCATTTAAAAATTTATCCAACGTATGACGCTGAGGCCCTGGTCAGTAGTATAGCTCTTTTTATTCTTTGAATCGTCGAGCTAATAGAAATAAAATTGGGCTTTATTGTGACAATATTTCCCTGACAAAATTAGTGTCTGGAGAAGGAAAAACAGACTATAGAAAAAAGACCTTACCTGCCTGAAGTCTGTAAATTATTTTTCTTTGTTTTATTTGATAACTTTTTGACAATCTCTGAATACTTTTTCTGTAAATGAAAATAAATCCAAAAGAATGTTTTATTAAATAGTCCACTTATTATGATTTCAAAGAACTTTTTACCATGTTTTCTACTCCATTTTGAAATTAAAGCTGCTTGTTAATAGATTTGAGTAAAATTGAAAGTTTAAAACCAATATCTTTAAAACTGCACAAAAGCTGTTCTTTTATATGATATGCACAGAATAATTTTCATTGGAAGCAAAGATAGATCATTTATAATTCTTCAAAGTGGTATACAGTGAATTGACATGTATTATAAAAGGGTGTTTATAGTGAATTGACCCTTATAGTACTGGAATGGACTTCAAACTTAAGCAAACAGGTTAGATCCAGGCCAGCTGCCAAGTAAATTGGCGGCTGGCTTGTGATTTTACATGTTTGCTACTCTGAGAATAGTTCCATCAAAATTAAGCAGATATAATCTCAGGTTTATGAAAGCAGAGGACACAAAAATTGCCCAGCATTCTAAGGATTAACATGCATTTAAATCCAAAAACGTGACATCTCTTAACCCTTTACCAAACAGCAAATTTTCGACTGTCCCAAATTGAAAGAGTTTGCAAACGATATTTCAAGATGTGTTGAAATTGGAAATTAATCTTCTGATAGAGCAGAAAACATTGTGGGAAAAGGAGAAATTGCTCAATTTCTCCTTTTCCAACAATGTTTTTTTAGAGTCGTCTGCATCAAAGTGGTTAAATATCGTTATTGTTTGGTAAAGGGTTAAGAGTTTCTCTCCATGCAAAAGAAACCAAAAGATTTACCTTTTTAGACTGTGCCCAGTCCTCCGCTTCACTGATATTTGATATTTCCCCTTCAGAGTCTGACACAACCTTCTCAGCTTCTGAAGGTATCAAACAGTTTTTATACTTTAAATGTTGAGTTTTACAAAAAACAAACTTTTTTCAGTTATATTTCAGCTTTTCTGGGGCATGTTGAATGAATTCTTAAGTGATAGTGTTTTGGTACTGGGTAAAAACCCTGACCTCAAGTTATAATCATTTTAACAATCTTGAAGCTGAACACTTGATTTCTCCTTTTCTCACAATGTTTTACATCCAATTTTTGCACCAAATTGTCACTGTGGTTTACACCCTATTTTTGCATCAAATTGTCCTAACGGTCTATTTTTGCAACAAATTGTCAAAATGGTTTACAACCAATTTTTGCAACAAATTGTCAAAATGATTTATACCCAATGTTTGCTACAAATTGTCACTGTGGTTTACACCCTATTTTTGCATCAAATTGTCCTAACGGTCTATTTTTGCAACAAATTGTCAAAGTGGTTTACAACCAATTTTTGCAACAAATTGTCAAAATGATTTATACC
Organism: Cerastoderma edule; assembly: GCA_947846245.1. Classification (NCBI taxonomy): domain Eukaryota; kingdom Metazoa; phylum Mollusca; class Bivalvia; order Cardiida; family Cardiidae; genus Cerastoderma; species Cerastoderma edule. The sequence goes on from OX401416.1 coordinate 23,221,123, forward strand.
CAATGTTTGCTACAAATTGTCACTGTGGTTTACACCCTATTTTTGCATCAAATTGTCCTAACGGTCTATTTTTGCAACAAATTGTCAAAATGGTTTACAACCAATATTTGCAACAAATTGTCAAAATGATTTATACCCAATGTTTGCTACAAATTGTTACAATGGTGTACATCCAATGTTATATGTAAACCTTAACAATCATCATCATCATCTGAAGGTACTAGGTCATTACATACTTTCAACAAGGACATGGTTTTCATTTTACCTTCATACAATGGGTCCTCATCCGATACCAAATCATCAATACTTGAAATCATATCTTTGTATTTTTTTCTGACTCGTTTTGATCTCGGCATACCTGCAATGTTATTATAGTTTTTCTTTTTTTTTCTCTCTCTTTTTTAACCCTTAGAATGCTGGGTTATTTTATAAAAATATAATATTTGTCTGCTTTCCAAAACCTTAAAAATCTGTTTAATTTTGTTGAGGAAAGATATCCAGAGTAGTAAACAGGTTAGATAAAAATACCATTTCAAAAATGACTATATACTTGAACATGATCTAAGTCATCATGAAAAATAGAGAAACTGTTAATAAAAAGAAATTTTAAACCTTAGATTTAAAGGTTTCTTAACATGAAGGTGCTCATAACGCTTGACAAAGGAACATCAATGTATGATTCAGGCTTGAAATACGACACTGATTTATTCCTTCATAGACATTCATTCAATAATGCTTTCTTAATGAAATGTAAATTAAAAGATAGTATTAGTCGCAATAAGAAATATGAAGGGTGCTTTTAACAGTTCAATTGATTAACAGACATATGCTTTTAACAGTTCAATTGATTAACAGACATCAAATTAATTGTTTCAAAAAGAGACTGCTTATCATGAGAAAATTCTCAATTTTACCACAATGGACTTGATGGCTTTTAAATGTACATCATTGTGTTTACCATATCCCCTGTTATGGTTGCTTGTACAATAGAATCAGGGACTCAAATCTATTGATATATAACAAACCTTTTTCGCTCTGTGTTCTTTTTGGTGAAATCTTTGATTTTTCAACCTTTGCTCCCTTAGCAGAAGAAGGTTTCTTGGTGACCCCTGTAAAGAAATGAGTTATGCTGTCAATGAATCAAGTTAAACTCCTTTAACATAAGTTATTTTGTGCTTGAAATATAGTCGTCTCCAATTCAATCATGTTTATCAACAATATGTTTGTTTACATATTTAAAATAATGAGCTCTGTTTGGATGGTTCGAAAATTTGTGTATCATGTGACCAGGTCAGAGGTGAAGAATCAGGCAATCCGAGTTATTAAAATGGTTAATCAGGGTTATTTCTCATTGGCTTTCACATTTAAGTTGTGCTGATGGTTTTTTTTCGTGATAACTATTTGAATCTGATCAAAAGTTTACCAAATAATATAGTTTGATATAACCTCCTTTCATGAGCCTTTAAGGATCCTGAACCTATGTCGAGCCAGGCATCACAATATAACTGAAAAATTCTATTGACATTTTGAAAAGAATCAATAAAACAAACAAAATAAATCCATTTCATATTGTGCAAATCATACTGAATAATGAAAGCATTTCTACAATGACCATAATTATGCTACAAATGACACAGACCAGCATGTAATATGTCTGTTTCTTATGAGATCTTGAAATCCCCTTGACTCAGATGTATAATAATGTGTTTTCAAGGCTCTTCCGAATATAGAAGAGTGTTCTCTACACTTAGCTATATGCTAAAAACTAAGGTTTAAACAACTGTAATAAAATGGACCCCTCGAATGTTTGAATCTACCAAGCAAAGTGTACTAATACTGTCAGAAAATCAGTACACAAGCTGTCAAAGCTGACTGAGCCATGAGTATTTGTGTTCATATATCCCCAAAAAATAGTCCTGCAAAAGGCAATCAAAACAAACTTTGAGAGGGTAACAGGACTATCATCTATGGAGGAAACACAACAGTGTTCTACCAGGACTTCTCTTACTGGCTTCACTATGCACTTGAAATTGAACGTCAAAACTTCTAAATGGTTCTACTTTTGGGTACAAGTTCTTGCCAAAAAGATTTTATTAGAAGCATATGGTGTAAATAACACTTTTTGAAGCAGAAGGATAAAATGAATATCATATGCTGCAAAAAAAACAGTCGAAAGCAGAAGGATGTTTTGAGCATTATGTGCTACAATTTACACATAAGACCAAAATGATAACAAAAGCATTACGAGGGGTCAGTGCAATACTATAGTAAGTGCTTCACGTTTGTGAAGCACTTGCTATAGTCTTGCGTTGAACCCTCGATTATATAATTTTAAACAATATAACACTCATGAGCTATATGGTTATGATTAAGAATATCTAATGCATACCATTGCCTCCAACTTTCACAGATCCTGTAATTGCGATGTCTAGAGGTACATCGTTTGTGCTCATAAGTACAAACACCGTTTCCCACTGCTTCGGGATGGGTGTTTGGCCAATGATGAATGTGGTGGTTCTTTCTGCAAGTCAAATACATTTTGTACTTTCATGTTTAAAATGATTTGGTTTGTAAGGGGTTAAGTGCGGTATCAACAATTTTTCAGTTAAGTAACAGCTTCTCGGGAGCCACAGTACTAGACTAGGGCTCCGAACTGAAGTGACTTGCCAAAGGTCACTCCCAGGAAACCAGAGGTGTCAATGGGGCTTTGGGTACCGTTTTACTAAACAGTTTACGCTTAAAATTTGCATAAGTCTAAAACAACAATTCCTCTTCTTTCAATATTTGGCGAAGCAATATTGCAAAGTAACACATCATTGGAATCGTCTCTCCAAGACGCTTCCAATGATGTGTCACATTGCAATATTGTGCTTTCATTCAAGATACTATCCATGTTTATCAATTATGACTTACGCAAACATTTTCCGTAAGTTGTTTAGTAAAACGGGCCCCTGGTGACCTTCAATTCCCCAGTGGGATAAGAGAAGGCTTCTAGTATAACCATTTCTTTCTCATTATTTCACACTCTAAAACCTATAGTGTTGGTATTCATATGGAGTTTTACATTGCATCAATATCAATTCATTTATGTTGCAAAGCCTGACTTTTAATGATGGGAGTTGTATCCCATACTGATCAAGCAGTCTAGAACCATTGGCACTCTGTTATTAAGTCAGGAGACTGCCTCTCATGTAAGTAATAATTAAAATCGTTTATTCAAGACAATTCTAATGAATTACCATACCATACATATTAATCAATACTGTTACATGTAATACTTGTGTGTAGCAATTAAAGGCACATCAAAGGAGAGGAGTGCAAATAAATTACTGGAAAAATATATGGCGTTCTTTTATTATGTTCATAAAAGTAATGAGAATTAGTTTAGGAATGCATTGAGACCATATTAAAATGACTCATTTAAATAAGTTATTTTGTGCTTGAAATATAGTTGTCTCCAATTCAATCATGTTTATCAACAACCTGTTTGTTTACATATTCAAAACAACGAATTCTGATTGGTGGTTCAAAAATGTGTGTATCAACTGTCAAGGTCAGAGGTGAAAAATCAGGAAATCTGAATTATAAAACTTGCTTATCTGGGTTATTTCTGGTTAAATTTCACATTTAAATTGTGCTGATGGTGTTTTCTAGTGATAACTATTTTAATCTGTCCAAAAGTTTACCAAATATTTCAGTTTGATGTAGCATTAATCTCCTTTTATGGGCCTTTAAGATAGAAAGGCAATAAACGAGCAATTTCTTCTTTTTCATCAATGTTTTTTGACCTATCAGAAGATTATTTTTTAATTTCATCACATTTTGAAATGTCGTCTGCAAGCTAATTCAATTTGGGACAGTCGCAAATTTCGGTGTTTGGTAAAGGGTTAATAAATATCAAAGAAAATACAAAGTAAACTAGACACCATAAAGAAACAAGGGCACTGTCTTAGAACTGAGTCTCTACTGCAACTCAAATCCAACACTATTCTTTAATTCTGTGAGTCTGATTACAATAAACTATTCTCATGCTGTTTACCTAATCAACAATAACTACATTTTTTAAAATGAATTAAGTTTTTGAGTGTAGACGACTCTATTTGATAACCAGAATTATCTGAATCAAAATCATTAGAAAGAAAAAAAAACAAACATTTACCTGTTTCCTCTAATAGATTGCTGTCCCCTTCATCCCCCAGTACATACTTCAGTCTTTCCTGATTAAAAGAAAACCATGAGAGGCCCAAAGAGATTTGTAGCAGATAACGTTAATATTAATTAATATCAAACTGAGAGAAAAAATTCATGAAAATCTGTTTGACCGATTACTTATACATCAAGGCTTCAGTGCTAGACTATATTAAGAGTTCAACATTTGTGAAAGATTTATCACGTGTTATGTTGGCAGAAGAAATTGGTCTTACGGCCAAAACGTTTATTAAAAAAAAAACCTTCATTTAAAGTTTGCCCTTTATATTTTCATGTTAAAACATAACTAATCATGTCTTGTTTTCATTAAAATTAGCAGAACGTGGCCCATGAAGTTTGAACAATATTCAACTAAAATATAATTGGGGCTTGATGGACATTAGTCATTGTATTTCACTTTTGAAAGACTTAGTCCCAACCTTTCCAGTGCTTCCTGTTTGAAAATAGTGATGACCTAAATATTTGTTTCTCGAGGTAAATCGTGTTTTCTTTGCAATGTTTTTGAGGGAACATTGTTTAATCGACAGTAAAGGTAAGTGGAATTATTTAAATTGGATTTGTAAGGTTACCATTGCTTTACTTCTTTAACTACTGATAAATCGGTTTTTGAATAGTATTTTATAGCATTCAAGCCTCTAAATACTCAACACATGATGGTGTCAAATAAATTAACCATTTGGACAAGAATTGAAGAAATTGCCATTCACAAGCATTGTTTTGGCTTTCTATGATTCATCAGTCCTAAAATAGGGCTTTGAAGTGCCTTGCCAAAGAAAACTCACACGAAACCAGAAGTACTAGTGGGGCCTTTACTGGATCCTGCAGTTTATTTTTTAGGTTGTTTTTATGGTGTTCAAAGCCATATTAACAATTTTTCAGTTATATAACAGCATTCCTAGTTCCACCAGTATTAGGCTTGGACTCTGAAGTGACTTGTCATTCCCATGAAACCAGAGATGTCCATGGGGCTTGAACCCTGGACCTTCAATCTCTAAGACCGCCACCTTAACCACAGGGCCAACCAGGCCCCTCACCCACCAGTTTAAAAACCACAACCTTGAGCATTTTTCTTATTTTTACAAATGTATTGACAAAAACATATATGGAGAATCTTACCAAGTTAGACATTGATTGTGCCTTTTCAGCTTGTATTAAAGCTTCTTGAAAAGATTTCTTGTCTGAAAATAACACACCAGCCTTCTTGCATTCAGCTTCGTTGGTGCCTTTGAACATTCTCATATACCTGCAATTTAATATTAAACCTTTACCAAATGCCAAATTTTGGACTGTCCGAAATTGAAAGACTTTGAAGACAACATTTTAACATGGAATGACATTGAAAAATAACCTTCTGCTAGGGTGGAAAACATTGTGGGAAAAGGAGAAATTGCTCGTTAAGAGCAATTTCTCCTTATTCCACGATGTTTTTCAGAGTCTTCTTCAACACACTGGCCAAATACTGATATTGTTTGGTTAATGGGTTAAATAAATAAACTTGACTGACTTATATCCCATCAACCTTTGTTATAATAAATAATTTAATGATTTTAACATTGATTCTTAGAAGTGCTTGTTCACAGATGGCAAAATTTGAAAGTCAAAATCAAATGTTAAAACAATACAGTTTTTGTATTGTTGTTTAAAAACTAAAAGTAGCAATTGAAAGCATTATAAATTCAGAAAGTGTCAATTTATCTAATTATGTAAAATGTATAAGCAGTAGATCTCAGAAGCAATGCCATGATATAAGCAGTTTTTGTATTGTTGTTTAAAAACTAAAAGTAGCAATTGAAAGCATAATAAATTCAGAAAGTGTCAATTTATCTAATTATGTTAAATGTATATGCAGTAGATCTCAGAAGCAATGCCATGATATATGATTAAAATACATGTTAATTCACTGCATATCCACTTTAAAGAATCAATTAAATCATTAAAGCAGACTCCAATAACTTGCTTAGAAACAGACTAGTAAAATGACAATCCGGTAAAAAACTGTAACACTTCACTTTAAATAGATTTTGGACACCTTTGCACCTTTTGAACAACAACACACATGACCTACTCATGCTTGGTCTCAAGACAATTTCCATGTTATAATATCGTGGTCTGTGAAGAATATCACAATGTTATACAGCAACTGTAAATGTTTGGTTCAGTTAAAAATGGCACTGGTAATAGAATAAATCCTATTTTGTTAATACATGTTAGAATTGTCTTAACAACATGCTAATGAGTAGCCACAATATAGGACTAAGACATGAAATAAAGGAGTTATGGATAAAAATATGTCTTTCATCTGGGCCTTTGAGGTCAGTCAGACTTCCCGATACTCTGAGAGCCCCAGTGGGACCGAACTGAACAATTTCTTCTTTGTCTTTATAAAAATCTGTCAGACCTCAGGGATTTCAGTCAGTCAACGGCCTAGGGCCTACGAAGTTTCGCAAAGTCTGATCTGTTAAACATTGTGAAAAGGATTGTGAAAAAGATTACTTGTCTTTCACCCATCCTCTTGAAGGGGGATTCGATAGAAACTTCATGTAGTAGAAGTTTCCTCTGTGGCTGCTTTTCTTGAACTGTTTTTGTTTGGGCTCCATACACACTACGCCAGGCCACCATGGATGGCTCTCCACCTTCCCCCACATCAGGTCGCCTGTCTTGATTTCTAAAAGAGGAGAGTTACTGTAAGTCTTGCAACAAAGGGAAAAAAAGACCTACCCAGCTTAACCCAGAGCCCAAGTAGGAACGAACTGAACACTTTCTTCTTTGTCTATGTAAAAATCTGTCAGACCAAAGAGAGTTTCAGTCAGACCTCATGGATTTCAGTCAGCCAAGGGCCTGGGGCCTACAAAGTTTTGTGAAGTTGTTAACCCTTTACCAAATGCCAAACTTTCGACTGTCCCAAATTGAAAGAGTTTGTAGACGATATTTCAAAATATTTTGAAATTGGAAAATAATTTTCTGATAGGGTAGAAAACATTGTGGGAAAAGGAGAAATTGCTCGTCACGAGCAATTTCTTCCTTTTCCACAATGTTTTCAAGAGTTGTCTGCAACAACGTCGTAAAATGTTGTTCTTGTTTGGTAAAGGGTTAAACAATGTTTTCTCTTACTAACATTAATGAAGATAACAAGACAATTGTTTCAGGACTGTGTGTTTAATTGTAATACAAAGTCATTTTCATTAGTTTCGACAACTGGTCAATCATTTCGCAATTCTAAAGAGGAAATTCAAAGGAATGGACAGGTAGGTATATTTACAACTTTAAAACAATTGGAACACTTAAACTCAATTAATACAATCAAGAATAAAGACTGGTACTTGTAAATTACTGCATGCACAGGTACTTTAAAATTAATGAATGAACTAACACGTTGGTTTTTTTATACCTTAGAGTTGCTTCTAAAAGAGTGATTGTGAAGTAAAAGATTGAAAACAGAAGAGTTAAAATTAATACAGTGGTGAAATATATTTACCTTCACCCATTTGGCTTTAGTTTCTTTTCATTTGCTGAAAGTATGAAAATATTTCACACCCAAAGTTAACACGCTTAAGCTATAAAAGTCATATCAATAAAGTGATTTGCTTGGTTTGTCAAATCAATTCAGTGTTTAAAGACTCAAGAAATTGCCAATGAAAAGTAAAAAACATATAATACAAAATAATTAATTGGTTTTCAAGGGCCCTTTTGTCCCATAACTTTAAATCATGCAAAAGAAATATTTTTTAACTTGTACTGTACTATTAACTAAATGTCTTATCATTTTATAAACAAATGCATATAATTCCAATTCAAGTGTGTACTAATACATAATAGTCCCAGTGTTTTTCTACCACCATTTAGAATTTGATAAACTCTCATATCTGACAACCTGAAAAAATTGAAATATGTTGAGGTCCATTCACAACCTCATTTCTTCGTATTGTAATGAACCAAACAAGTTAAACTCTCAAAGAAACAATCACGTCCAATCAGTGGAAAACACTGTCATCAACTGATCGGTTGTGCTGTCAATTTATATCTTTATGACATATTAAACGACGCATTTGGGGTTGTAATTTGCATTTAAACAGTCAACAAACATTACAATATTAATTTGATTTTGTGACTGATACAAATGCAATAAAACAGTATCAAAAATGAAATTTGAAACAACTAAAAAAAATGTACATTATTATTAGAAACCATTGCAATAAAAGACTAAATCCTTATCTTGATCAATCAACATTTCCAAAAGTTGCCAATAAATTATCAATGGAGTCTTAAATCAAGTGTAAAACAATACATCAGAAAGGGATTCTCAAGAAGGGAAAGATGTTTCAATAACAAATGAATAAAAAGTGTCATGTATGCAATAATGAAATATCATGAATAAACTATAACTACATTCCACTTTTTTACAGGGGACTATCCGAAATAAGAGTTATCCGAATCTTCAAAAACTTTTAATAAACACAATGACTGGAACGGATTCGTACTTCGTTTCTCATTTTTAAATCGCAAAATAAAGATAATGTAGACCAAAATGTGTAAAAATGGATCATAATTTAATATAATCACCAAAAGCTAGAAGTTGTATGATTACATCAAGAAGACTTCAAAACGTTCGTTAATAAAGGTAAACAATCATGGATCTTTCTTTAAATCGCCATTCGCCGAAATTCCGGTACAATTCGGGTTATTTGTCCGACCTCGATTAAAACCGGGAACTGCCACACAACCCGTTTCGCATACCATAGCTCAATACTTTTCCACGTTAATTTACAAGCGAGGCACGATAGTAAAAGTCTATATTTTCAAAAATAAAAGATATCACACATATGATACCAAATTAGGATTTGCCGAGAAATGCGAGCACGTGCTATAAAGACACGTGCAACTGGATTCCGTCATAGGAGTCTGTACTTACACACACTGGGTCAATGCAGAGACATAGATAATCTATCTATGTCTCTGGTCAATGCTATATATCTAATATGTTATTATCTTACATATTATATAAGGCACAAAGAAAAAAATGTCTGTTTAGGGTAACATCTTCAAAATCAGTAGGTAGGGTAGGTAGGGATTTTTTTCTTTCTTTTTTTTTTTTAGTTTTGAGCTTCACTTTTATACAGTGGTACCTTGATACCACTGTGCAGGAAAAAGGCTAGACCTGTAGGTACTAACTCCCACGCAAGTCTTTGTAATGAACATATTAATGCATATTTCTTTTTAGAGAAAAATATTTCTTTTTAGAGAAAATAGTTAAACAATATCGGACTGTCTTCTGATATAGACCAGCAACCATCAAAATGCATTTTCATAAGTTGTTGAATTTAAGCGCCGATAGAAGATACGAATAAAGATACGTTTGTCTTATGTTTTCAGTCTATTCAACTCATAAACTGGCCTGTCGCCCGGAAATGTGCGAGCAGTTTCAATTTGATATGTTAAAAATACGATTTTTCTTCCAATGGTCAATACAACCTATAGGGTAGGCAGGTTTGGCTACGTAGGGTCGGGTTACCATAAACAAACATTTTTTAGGCCTAACATAGTATTACGCACATGATAAGGCCCCTGTGGATTCTGTACGTACAAAAAGGGATTTGCTAGCGGAGCGATTTCCAACGAATTCAAATGAAAGAGAAGATTAACAACAATCGTAACCACTCGGGTATTTCCGTGAACTGAGAAATGCATCTCGTAGAAAAAGGGATTTGTTAGCGGAGCAAGTTCCAACGAATACAAATGAAATAGAAGATTATCAACAAACGTAACCACACGGGTATTTCTGTGAGCTGCCAAGGTAGCTTTCATCTTACAAGCAATATCTCCTTTTGCCAAAATGCCTTTTCAATCTAATCCAATATCACAACAGCAGAACTGAAAGGTTATTCACATTTTTACAAAGCCTCTCTAAAGTCGTCTGCTTCACGTAAAAGATTGCGTCTGCAATTGGTAAACATATTGAATGGACTCGACGCCTGCTGAACATGCTCTCAATTTGGAAAGGGAAGACTTATTTTTATAGGGATAAGTGTTTATTGAGACGGAGAACATGAAGTAGCATAAGAAAGATCAATACATGTATATAAAAGAAACAAAAAACAAAAGGTACATTTCCTCATTTTTTTATTTAAACATTCAATATTATATAACTTCATCTTATCAAGACGAGGCTAAAGTAACAATACCTTCAATATGATGTATATATCCATCTTACAAAGATGACAATTAAATGCTAACATAGAATAACATTCAATCTAAAATCTATCAGTTTGATAAAAATTACTTAGATAACAACACTTCAATATGAAGTAAGTCGATCTTAAAGAGAAATACTAATATAGCATTACATTCAATATAAAACCAATCCATCTTATAAAGATGACTCAAAAAACAAAATCTTCAATATGAAGCAAATACATATTATAAAGATGATAATCAAATGCTAATGTAGCATTACATACAATATTAAACCAATCCACCTTATAAAGATGACAATTTAAGACAGCAACCAAATAAATGAACCACGCCGAACCCTCGCCTCGCTTGACCGAACCAAGAAATTAGAACCCAATGCTTGGAGTGCCAGCTGTCACGAAAACAGGAAATCTGATGTACTGCCAAACTAGTGGTAGCGTAGATGACAGTACTATTTCCTGTCACGTGATCAGCCGACGGTTTGGTGGTTGTTGATTGGCCAAACAATTAAAGGGACGACGTAGGCCTGGACCATTTAGTTGACGGAGGGAGAAGGGCTGGTCCCTGTCTCTCGTCCTTTGACAACAGCCATGATCTTTTGTCGGGTTCGGGCTGTCTTGCATCGTTTCTTCAAAGCCGCCATGTTGGCCTGGATCTTGGCGTCGTCTGGAAGCTCTTTCTTGGCCAAAGATGATTTGGCTCTCTCGACGAATTGTCGCTCCTGTTCCGCCTTCTGTTCGAGGAAGACCTCTCTGTAAAGAAAGACGGGATTTATTAGCGGCAGACATGTAATGTGTTCTTTGATTTAGCGGCAAGCATATGTTCTTTGAATATCTTTCTGAGTCAGATTTGAGAAATCAGAAGGGCAACAAATGTTTGGTATAGGGTCGTCGTGCCTCGGTTTGTATCTTGGGCCCATTCTCGATTCATTCGAGATAATGTGTAATTTTTATCATATTTGATTGACAATATCTTTTGAAACGGTATTGACTTTCATTCAGAAATAGATAATGATTCTCTGTGAACTTGATTCAACACCGTAGTATTGAAAGAATAACAAAGCATTCTTTCGATTCGGATGTGGCGTCCATGGATATATACCTTTCTATCTCGTGGAGTAACAATGATGGAGGGAAAAGACCGTTTGTCGGCCTACTGTTGTCGGTTTCAGTATCCTGTGTACACAGGCTTTTAGCGTTAGCCAAAATTGAAGGAAAAGGAGACGACATTACCATATTTATTATACTAATTACTGGTGTATTGTCCAGGAAGCAGTTATCGAAAGTGACACGATGGGCTTTATAAGCTTCCTTCACAATCGATGTAAAACAAATTACTCAAAACAAAACAAATAAACCGCTGTAACAACAGGATAAATTACTCGTCTCGAGCAATGACTTATATGTTCATGATGCTTTTGTAAATAACTGAAATAGGTAGATTTAAACACTTTTACTTTGAAGATAAAGAGTTCAGTAACATTCTCTAACACAAGTCTATCCTCATGTTCAGCGTGTAAAACAAAAACATGCTCACCTCTTCCTCTTGGACTCTTTGGCCGCCTCGCCCCTCCTGACATTCTCCTCGGCTCTACGAAGGTTGGCATGAAGCGCCCTCTGTTCGGCAGACTCGAGGAGGCTCTGTAAATAAACAGACAAACATTTTTTACGACCTTTATATGGTTTTAACACTGTGTTAAAAGTGATTCGGTTGCATGACTTTCGGTATTTGGAAGCTCTTAGATTATGCTAAGTTAGAAAATACGCATGATATCATATGACCAAAGAGAAAGTGTGCTGCTTGAAATTTACATATGTTGTTATTATCTATATCAATTCTATATCAATTAAACGACAACGATACCAATAAGGCATGGATATAGATTAAAATATGTCAAAACAATTAATAACAAGTAAAAAATTGCTGCTGGAAGCAGCAAAGTTGGAAGCACTGCGAAAAAGAAAACGGTTTGTTGGAAGGATATAAGTAATGAAATGTCATGCAGCGGTATTTTGGGTTTATGGTAGATGGATATTGAAATAAAAGACAAATTTAAATATAACAAGGATATTTTTATTGAAGAAATGTTACTTTATAAAATAAAGAATAAAGAAAAAATGAAGATTGGAATTATAACTTGGCAAGCCCGCAATTATAAGAAATTTTTAGTTAGTTATGCACCAACTAATTATAATGGAGTCTATTAAACCATCTGAAAATAAGTTTGACTTAAAAAAATAAAAAAGATATTAAAACATTAAAGAAAGATATTAAAATGGAACTTGCAAGAATTTCTACCAGCGAACTGTATGCACAAGTGCAATTGATGAACTTTGACCTCAATAACTTGCAAAAGTCCCACATGCCAGAATCTAAATAATGAAGTAGTTCTAAACAAAAACAACAACAATAATGAAATAGTATGTTCATGTGAAACATATGAAAAAAAGAAATTGTGGAGACTTGATGTGAAGAAACCTTTGATGTAAGCCGAAAGAGATTACAGTGTACAAGCACATTTTTGGACAACATGATGGGAAAGTGTTCTTATACTTAGTTGTTCATGTAATACATCACATATGATATTGAATGAAGAAATTCAGGTGAACGTACATGTGGATTTAAAGGCACGAAGCACAATATAAAATAAGAGCCAGCTGTGAGGAACACCATGGGAAAGATGTTTTACATGATTGCTGTATACACAGTTGTTCAAGCTATATGTTACACATGATGTTGAGTAATGAAATTCAGCTGTATAAATGCAAAAAAGCTTTAAGATCACACCATTTAACTTGAATAAGGCATTACATGAAATGGGTCTATAATGATATGGGAACACAACCTATAAAAATTAAGTGTTAATACAGCTGTGAGGAACACCATGTGAAAGATATGTTTTACATGATTGCTGTATACACAGTTGTATATGCTATATGTTACACATGATGTTGAGTAATGAAATTCATCAGTATAAATGCAAAAAGGCTTCAAGATTACACCATTTAACTTGAATAAGGCATTACATGAATTAATGAATTGGGTTTATAATGATATGGCAACAAAACTTATGAAAATTAAGTGTTTATACAGCTGTGAGGAACACCATGGGAAAGATATGTTTTACATGATTGCTGTATACACAGTTGTTCATGCTATATGTTACACACAATGTTGCGTAATGAAATTCAGCTGTTTAAATGCAATGGAACTATTATGGCTGAGGTAACATTGTAAATAATGAAATGGTTTTAATAAAAAACAACAACAAAAATGAAAAAGTATGTACATGTAAAACATATGAAAAAAAATTGTAGCAACTTGATGTGAAGAAACCTTTGATGTTAGCCGAAATAACTAGAGTGTACAAACACAGTTGTGGACAACATGATGGGAAAGTGTACTTTCACATGAATGTTGTATACTTAGTTGTTCATGTAGAACATCATATATGATGTTGAATGAAGAAATTCAGGTGAATGTACATGTGGTTTTAAAGGCATGAAAATCACAAGATTACACATAAAAGGTTGATGAAAGGTTTGAAACATAAAATGTTGAAATAGGACCAGGCTGACAAAAACCGAAAGACAATTGGTATGTACATGTATACAATATAAAATAAGAGCATTACGAAGCAGAACAATAGGACCCAAAAGCTATTTGCAGTCACAAGCTTTATACCCAATGTGGATCTCTGTGTGCTGCTTTCGGTTTTGAGTAATGTAGAACACACACTGTACCGTTTACAACATGTACAAAAGAAATGCTGTGCGTAAATTGGCCCTGTTGAAATCTCACGGATTATCGGAAATGAAATGCACCTACTAATAAGAATATTAAATATGGCATGATGCATAAGATACACATAACAAGTACAAAAAACTACCTGTTTTTCCCTATAAAATGAAAACATGCGTTGTTGCTCTGCTCAAAAGTGTTTTAAAGGTGGGATCCGAATATCCTTTTTAGCTTCAAAAAAACAAAAAGCAGATCCATATTTAAACCACAATAAATCATTGATTTAACAGTAAATTATGAGAACTGTTACTCAAAACGTGATAAACAATACGTTTTTTATTCACTGACAGTAATAATACAATGTTTACAACAAAATGTAAAATTATCAAAAAACTTACAGGCCGCTTACAACATTATCAATCTGTTTTCTTGATCACCAGTTACCCTTTACAAACCTAATACAAAAAGCACCGCGTTGGCACGCAGTGCAATTAACTTCAAGTATTTACCTGGACAAATTTGTGTTGGATGGGAGGAAGTGTCCTTGTGGCCGGCTTTACTTCGACCACGAACGCCACACCACCAGCGGCAGTCTTCAGATTGGGGATCTCATCTGAAAAAATACAATTGAACTTGGGTTAATGCGTGATATTTCGGGAAAAAAACACATGGAGCATTCAAATTGCATGAAGACATTCACAGAATATTGTTAAAAAGCATATAGTCAAGCAAAAGCTGGCCTTGGTTAGTTTAAATATACATGGATTTGTTATTCAACCAACTGGCCTTTAACGCTACTCAAATATTTGCGAAGATAAAACCCTTTCTTACTTCATTGGTTAACTAGACAGTGTGTTTCATAACCAGTGAAAACGAGCATGTTTTGTTCCAAAGACATATCACATGCGTTAATCACAATGTGATAAATGAAATACATGAAATTATTATGCAAATACTGTATTCTAAATATCAGTATTCGTATGTGATAATCATATAATGATAGCTAATAGAGAATGTTTTACCTCCACGAGGACTGGCATTGGGTGTTTTCTTGGCGGAGAGTTTTCTCTCCTTCTTCTCCATCTTATTTCTCTTCTTCTTGCTACGAAGCCACGGAAAGCATGAAAAGCAACCCATCTTGGAAGAATTTCCAAAAGGACGTCTACACCGCTCTACGAACGAAGACGTTATGAAGAGACGTGGTAACGTCGCTAGATACGACGTCTATTTGACGTTAGCGATGGTTCCCGGCATTATATTCATTCCAACATTTACGCGAAATGAATGCGTGGAACCATTGGACGTTGAGTTAAATCACGTGACTTTAATCAGTCGGTCCAAACTTCTCAGATTGATCTCCCTTTTCGATGCAGCGTAGCAAGGGGAGACTACTGTGAGGAGTTTGCAGTCGTTCAATTCATCGAATTTGGACTCGGTGTTTAATAACTGGCTTATATTTTTCATCAATGGTAATGAACTTGAAAGGTCTTTATAGGCAGGACTTGCCACTTGATTTATAAATATATATCATTTTAAGAGCTTGTTGAGAGCAATTTCTCATTTTCCCACCATGTTTTCCAGAGTCGTCTACATCAAACTGGTGAAATGTCGTTATTGTTTGGTAATGGGTTAATGCGGGGTGACTCCTTACGAAAATTGGATAAAGGGAGACGACTTTCGGACAGCAATGGTCATTTAGTAATCCATAACAATAACATAAGGTGCGTGCTAGTTCCATTTACCATTGAGAGACGGACCTGTCAAGAATGCATCAATTGTGACAGAGCGCGGGAAAACGGGACTTATTTCAAAGTACATAGAGCATATTCAACATGTATCGTCACCGTGGCCTAGTGGTTAAGGCGTCCGCCTCGGGACGGGGAGGTCGAAAGTTTGAGCCCCAAGGAAGGCGTTGTATATTGGTTTAGATATTGTGTACAAAATACACTGTCAGATAGCCGTCGATAACTTGATCTCAAGGAGTTAAATGACATTCAGATTCTGAACAACCAAACAGGCGCATCGCCATCCCGTTAAAATGGAGATGATACAGCACTATTTATTCGAACAGCGATGATTCCTTAGACCATTCAATAGTGTTGACCCACTGCCAAGAGAAAGACGTGGTCCAGTTTCCGAAACACGCTATAAAGTAATGACCACTGATTGAGAGAGGCGTCCAAAAGAAACACCCATTTGGTAACCCGTGTATTAATACATCGCAAGGATATATGTCTTACACACACTCGAGAACGTGACTCGGATAACCAAAGCGTTATATCTACGTCTGGATCATTCGGGCTAACTCTAACCCACATTTTTAAGCAACAGTTATCCGAAAAAAAACAACAATTTCTTATCCGAAGTCTTCAAGCCCAGCTTAAGAAATTCTTTTGTCTTTATTAGAGTTTGCATGTGTCCCGTAAAATCTCACACACATGGTTCGCCAGCTGAAAACGTTCAATTCTAATGAGGACCTGTTTCTAAGAATACCAGTTGGGAAGGGTTAATTGGTTCTAATGCTAAGGCAATAATGACAAACCGTTTTATTATTGAATATTTATTGGCGTTTTTGACAAGACAATTTAAAATGGTCGACAAAGTTCAATGAACTTCCTATGAATCTGATTCTTTAATGGAATGAACTGACGGACTTAAAATGGTTCTAACGTTTGCTTTAGAAAATGTTGTAGCGTTCGAGAGCATGCGCATAATCAAAAACTATGTTATATTCATCAATTTTGTTGTTGATTTATTCGCTATCAATTCTTCTATGAATGCTTCCAACATTTGCGATTAAATTAACGTGGCATGGAATCCTTCTTCCTTGTATGGAAAACAACAGAAAACGATATTAATTGAGTGAGAAACAAAGTTAATCACCGCGAGAAAACGCCAATTTACTTGGCGGCTGGCCTGGATCCAACCTGTTTGCATAAGCACGAATGCGGTTCCAGCACTACAAAGGTTAAAACAAAGAAACACAACAATAAGATTAATTGCGTAGCACAGAATATATAACATGATGATCAACCTAAAAGGATTTTCAATATTCTGAGTACTGCATGCTATATAGATATAGTCAAGATTCAGATTTATTGTAAATTGGAATTGATCTAGATTTACCCTCGGAATTGATTTAAATTTACCCTCTCCTAAGCTTACGCAATGATTTTTTTTTTTTTTTATCTTACTTCGGATTAAACTCAATCGGAGTGGGTAAAAATAAAACATATATGCGTTCTTTCGTCACTGGAGATTATTGATAGAAAATGTTTATGGAGGAATCATGATGGCATTAAAATAACCACACCATATTGCGGAAGTGTGGTCTGGCAACACTATCGGTGTAGCCATCTGTCACCGTGGCCTAGTGGTAA
Organism: Cerastoderma edule; assembly: GCA_947846245.1. Taxonomy (NCBI): domain Eukaryota; kingdom Metazoa; phylum Mollusca; class Bivalvia; order Cardiida; family Cardiidae; genus Cerastoderma; species Cerastoderma edule. The sequence goes on from OX401416.1 coordinate 23,238,642, forward strand.
AGGCGTCCGCCTCGGGACGGTGAGACCGAAGGTTCGAGCCCAACGGGAACTGTTTCCAATTTACCCGGAAATGTTTTCTCGTGGAACTTCCGAAATGGCGGGTTCGTGAGCCGCAAACTAGTTAAATTGAATGTTACCGACTTATATCCGATTGGCGCCTGGCATAGTGTTAGATGTTGGGAGGTGCTTGGTATAATCATATCAGAAAAAAGTGTCTCATAGGCCAATCTGGCTGGCCCTTTATATAGATGTGACACTATGATAAACAAAAACCCATATAGATGTTCCGATTGCCATCGAGTCCCCGCCCGGCATGCATCGGGGTGGATGTTGCGCATTATTGTCAAACTAGACGAGAGAGAAGCCGATTGAACCGACACGTGATTGAGTAAAACCACGAATATCCGGTTTAACTTATTCCGCGCGTCGATCCTTGAAAGTGCACAGCCTCGGTTGAACGCCGATAAAGAAGTAGATAAACAAGAGTGTTTGCCATGCGCTGGTCTCTGGTATTAATAAGGACTATCTCGGCAATGCTTGGATTTCTTCACACGTGAGTAGAGCAAGTCATCGATTTTAAATCTTTTAATAGTAAGAAGATTATTTATTTGACAATGACTTATCTATAGCTTTGGGAGTTTACGTCATTTTACGGAATATGCATAGTAACCACTCGGGTATTTCCGTGAACTGAGAAATAAACCTCGTAGAAAAAGGGATTTGTTAGTGGAGCGAGTTCCAACGAATTCAAATGAAAGAGAAGATTATCAACAATCTTAACCACACGGGTATTTCTGTGAGCTGAGAAATACACTTCGTACGTCAGTCATAACTACTCGGGTACTTCCGTGAGCTGAATAAATCCGATGAGTTCAGAAGTAGCAAAGTAGCCTACATTTTAAAAGTAATATCTCCTTTTGCCAAAATGCTTTTTCAATCTAATCCCATATCACAACAGCAGAGCTGAAAGGTTTTTCATATTTTTACAAAGTCTCTCTAAAGTCGTCTGCTTCAAGTAAAAAATTGCGTCTGCAATTGGTAAACATATTGAATGGACTCGACGCCTGCTGAACATGCTTTCAATGTGGAAAGGGAAGACTTATTTTTATAGGGATAAGTGTTTATTGAGACGGAGAACATGAAATAGCATTAGCGAGATCTATATATCAAAGAAACAAACAATAAAAGGTACATTTCCTCATGTTTTTATTTAAACATTCAATATTATATAAATTCATCTTATAAAGACGAAGATAAAGTAACAATACCTTCAATATGAAGTATATATCCATCTAATAAAGATGACAATTAAATGCTTACATAGCATTAGATTCAATCTAAAATCTATCAATCTTATTAAGATTACTTAGATAACAACACTTCAATATGAAGTAAGTCGATCTTAACGAGAAATACTAATATAGCATTACATTCAATATAAAACCAATTCATCTCATAAAGATGACTCAAAAAACAAAATCTTCAATATTAAGCAAATACATATTATAAAGATGATAATCAAATGCTAATGTAGCATTACATACAATATAAAACCAATCCACCTTATAAAGATGACAATTTAAGACAGCAACCAAATAAATGAACCACGCCGAACCCTCGCCTTGCTTGACCGAACCAAGAAATAAGAACCAAATGCTTGGAGTGCCAGCTGTCACGAAAACAGGAAATCTGATGTACTGCCAAACTAGTGGTAGCGTAGATGACAGTACTATTTCCTGTCACGTGATCAGCCGACGGTTTGGTGGTTGTTGATTGGCCAAACAATTAAAGGGACGACGTAGGCCTGGACCATTTAGTTGACAGAGGGAGAAGGGCTGGTCCCTCTCTCTCGTCCTTTGACAACAGCCATGATCTTTTGTCGGGTTCGGGCTGTCTTGCATCGTTTCTTCAAAGCCGCCATGTTGGCCTGGATCTTGGCGTCGTCTGGAAGCTCTTTCTTGGCCAAAGATGATTTGGCTCTTTCGACGAATTGTCGCTCCTGTTCCGCCTTCTGTTCGAGGAAGATCTCTCTGTAAAGAAAGACGGGATTTATTAGCGGCATACATGTAATGTGTTCTTTGATTTAGCGGCAAGCATATGTTCTTTGAATATCTTTCTGAGTCAGATTTGAGAAATCAGAAGGGCAACAAATGTTTGGTATAGGGTCGTCGTGCCTCGGTTTATATCTTGGGCCCATTCTCGATTCATTCGAGATAATGTGTAATTTTTATCATATTTGATTGACAATATCTTTTGAAACGGTGTTGACTTTCATTCAGAAATAGATACGATTCTCTGTGAACTTGATTCAACACCGTAGTATTGAAAGAATAACAAAGCATTCTTTCGATTCGGATGTGGCGACCATGGATATATACCTTTCTATCTCGTGGAGTAACAATGATGGAGGGAAAAGACCGTTTGTCTGCCTACTGTTGTCGGTTTCAGTATCCTGTGTACACAGGCTTTTGGCGTTAGCCAAAATTGAAGGAAAAGGAGACGACATTACCATATTTATTATACTAATTACTGGTGTATTGTCCAGGAAGCAGTTATCGAGAGTGACACGATGGGCTTTATAAGCCTCCCTCACAATCGATGTAAAACAAATTACTCAAAACAAAACAAACAAACCAACGTAACAACAGGATAAATTACCCGTCTCGAGCAATGACTTTTATGTTCATGATGCTTTTGTAAATAACTGAAATAGGTATAAACACTTTTACTCTGAAGATAAAGAGTTCAGTAACATTCTCTAACACAAGTTGATCCTCATGTTCAGCGTGTAAAACAAAAACATGCTCACCTCTTTCTTTTGGACTCTTTGGCCGCCTCGCCCCTCCTGACATTCTCCTCGGCTCTACGAAGGTTGGCATGAAGCGCCCTCTGTTCGGCAGACTCGAGGAGGCTCTGTAAATAAACAGACAAACATTTTTTACGACCTTTATATGGTTTTAACACTGTGTTAAAAGTGATTCGGTTGCATTACTTTCGGTATTTGGAAGCTCTTAGATTATGCTAAGTTAGAAAATACGCATGACATTATATGACCATAGAGAAAGTGTGCTGCTTGAAATTTACATATGTTGTTATTAACTATATCAATTCTATATCAATTAAACGACAACGATACCAATATGGCATGGATATGAATTAAAATATGTCAAAACAATTAACAATTAATTTCAAGTATTTACCTTGACAAATTTGTGTTGGATGGGAGGAAGTGTCCTTGTGGCCTGCTTTACTTCGACCTCGAACGCCACACCACCAGCGGCAGTCTTCAGATTGGGGATCTCATCTGAAAAAATACAATTGAACTTTGGTTAATGCGTGATATTTCGGGAAAAAAACACATGGAGCATTCAAATTGCATGAAGACATTCACTGAATATTGTTAAAAAGCATATAGTCAAGCAAAAGCTGGCCTTGGTTAGTTTAAATATACATGGATTTGTTATTCAACCAACTGGCCTTTAACGCTACTCAAATACTTAGCGAAGATAAAACCCTTTCTTACTTCATTGGTTAACTAGAAAGTGTGTTTTATAACCAGTGAAAAAGAGCATGTTTTGTTCCATAGACATATCACATGCGTTAATCACAATGTGATAAATGAAATACATGAAATTATTATGCAAATACTGTATTCTAAATATCAGTATTCGTATGCGATAATCATATAATGATAACTAATAGAGAATGTTTTACCTCCACGAGGACTGGCATTGGGTGTTTTCTTGGCGGAGAGTTTTCTCTCCTTCTTCTCGATCTTATTTCTCTTCTTCTTGCTACGAAGCCACGGAAAGCATGAAAAGCAACCCATCTTGGAAGAATTTCCAAAAGGACGTCTACACCGCTCTACGAACGAAGACGTTATGAAGAGACGTGGTAACGTCGCTAGATACGACGTCTATTTGACGTTAGCAATTGTTCCCGTCTTTATATGCAGGCCAACATTTACTCGAAATGAATGCGTGGAACCATTGGACGTTGAGTTCAATCACGTGACTTTAATCACTCGTTTTAAACTCCTCATAGTGATCTCCCTTTTCGGTGTAGCGAAGCAAGGGGAGATTACTGTGAGGAGTTTGCAGTCATTCAACCAAAGTTTGACTCAGTGTTTATTAACTGGCGTATAGTTTCATCAACGGTAATGTACTTGAAAGGTCTTAATATTCAGGACCCTCCACTTGATTAATATATATATATATATCATTTTAAGAGCTCGTTAAGAGCAACTTCTCATTTTCCCACAATGTTTTCCAGAGTCGTCTGCATCAAACTGGTGAAATGCCGTTTTTGTTTGGTAATGGTTTAATGCGGGGTGACTCCTTACGAAGATTAGATAAAGGGAGGCGACTTTCGGACAGCAACGGCCAATTGGTAATCCATAACAATAACACAAGGTGCGGTGCGTGCTATTTCCATTTACCATTGAGGGACGGACCTGTCAAGATTCCATCAATTGTGACAGATCGCGGGAAAATGTAACTTCTTTCAAAGTACGAAGAGGATATTCAACAAGACGTTTATACCGTCATCGTGGATTAGTGGTTGAGGCGTCCGCCTCTGGACGGGGAGGTCAAAAGTTTGAACCCCAAACAAGGCGTTTGTTCGAAAAACGAATACGTTTCTCATGAGACTTGTCCAGATATGTCCGTTTAATCAGACACCAGCAGCTAGTAAAACTAATGGTTACCGCCCTTTAACCGCTTGGCGCCTGATATAGTGATAGAAGTTAGCAAGTACTTGGTATATTCAGTGAAAAGTGTCTCATTAGCCAACATGGTTGACCCTTTCACTAGGGTTGACACTATAATAAACAAAACCTTTTATACGCTAACAAGTCAATCATGATGCTATAGATTCGTAGGAAAGAAGACAGCAAAACAAGACCAAAACAATGGCGCAGGGGTAGATTTTTCGTCTCGTGTGTAGAAGGTTTTGGTATTGAGACCACTTAAAGGCTTGCCTAAGACCAAAAAACAGTGGTAGTTATGAATCCCCTTCACGACTCACTGGCTTGTAAGTGATAACCATAGTGGTATATATGGAAAACCAGTTTCATGTTAAAGCTACAGTATCAAGCGTTGGGATAAAGGGATTACTGTGATTGAAAAGAGAAAAAAAAATGTTGAAAATTCCACAAAACCACACACAAAAAGGAAAAGAAGAGCAAGTGCTATTATCAAAGAGTACTTTGAGAAATCAGTGGTAGTCAAAACCATTCTACAAAACCATGACCCCTGTCAGCGCCGATAAGTTGCTTTACCCTTTTTTACTTGCATTGGAATCGGCCCCATTTGTACGTAATATAGGGCGGAACATCGGCCAAGAGACATATCAATGTCAATTTATGATATTCCGGGACAGAGTTCCCGATAAGAGAGAAGTTTTCCTTTGTTTCTTCTTGACGCCTCACTCATTCAGTAGTCAATACTTTTATAACGTGAAAGAGATGCACCACTTAAGTACAAGCCTGTCACCCCGGTAGTCTTGGAACTCATTAGAATGGTCTCCTTGGTCGACTTAATTCTAATTAATATCACCAAAATAGGACTTGATCGAACTTCAAATTTAACTCTTTACCACCTGCAGACGACATTTTTTACGTAAAACAGACGACATCAGTTCGACTCTTGTGAAATGTGAATAGAATGAAAAGACATTGTGGCAAAAGGACACATTGCTTGTGACAAGCAATTTCTCCTTTTGTCACAATGCTTTTTGAAAGTCGCCTGCTTCAAGACGCAAAAAAGTAGCGTTAGGTGTTATTGTGTACAAAACATACTGTCAGATAAGCTTCCATACCTCGCCCTCAATTATTTCAAGGAGTTAAATGACATTCGGTTTATGATCAACCAAACTGGCACATCGTCTGAAGAAGATATTTATTGGGACAGCGACGATTCCTTAGACCTTTCAATGGCGTTGACCCACTGCCAAGAGAAAGACGTGGTCCAGTTTTCCGAAACACGCTACAAAGTAATGACCTCTGATTGAGTAAGGCCAGCGTCCAAAAGAAACACCCATTTGGTAACTTGCGTGGGGTCCTGGCCTATGCGTTTACCCTGTATTTGGGGGTATACGCACGGGCAAGGACCCCATGCTATTTGGTAACTCGCGTATTAATACATTGCAAGGATGTGTATCTTACGCACACTCGAACCCTGATAATTTAATCACCAGTTATCCGCAAAGCAACTTATTATCCGAAGTGTTCAAGTCTAGCTTTAGCAATCCTTTCGTCTATAGTGTTCTTAAGCTGAACAAGTACAATTCTAAGGAAAACGTGTCTCGTAGAATACCAGTCTGGGAATCACGTGACCAATAATTGTGATACAATGTTCGAACAAGATGGCCGCGCCCATGTCGGGACAGGTACCTTTGTTTTCTTTCACCAATTTTTACCAATAATAGCGCGGGTTTTCATATGCCACAAGAATACGAACTGCACAAATGAGCAACTCCAGCGTGTCTGACTTTTCCACACAAAAGGAACGTCAGATATTAATAAGTGACCATGTTGCCTATGACCCCTATGTCACGAGAAATGTGGAATACTGAAGCGTTCCCTCGGTTATTGGATATGCTGTTTCATCCGGTTTTTCGTTAAAATAACTTGCAGCAGACGAACATAGCTTGTTGCCAATGGTTCCGTGCGTGTAATTTGACAAATCAAATGCTTTCGTATACGACAAATAGTGAAATCGGAATTTTTGAACGAATGAATCAATGAACCGTTTTACTGACAACACAAAGAAAATGTAACACAACGAGCATTTCACGATGGTCGGTGATCTTTTCGATGACAGTTTATAAAGAAAATGCCATTCATTGAGCTTAACGCAGATAAACTATCACCATCATGCCTTTAACACATTATCACCTATGACCATATTTATGCATCTTGCAACAGACGGCTTTAAAAAGGCATTGTGACAAAGGAGAATTGCTTGTTACAAGCAATTTCTCCTTTTGCCATAATGCTTTTTCAATCTATTCACATATCACAACAGCAGAACTGAAGGTTTTTCACATGTTCACAAAGCTTTTTTTACAGTCGTCTGCTTCAAGTAAAAATAATGTCGTCTGCAAGTGGTAAAGACTTAATCAGACCACTCGCAAGAAGCGGTACTGGGAAGAGTTAATTGGTTCTAATGCTAAGGAAATGACGGATTTGGAATGGTTCTAACATTTGCCTTAGAAATTGTTGCAGCGTTAGAGAGCATGCGCATAATCAAAGGCTATGTTATTTTCATCAATTTTGTTGTTGATTAATTCGCTATCAATTCTTCTATGAATGCTTCCAACATTTGCGATTAAATTAACGTGCCATCGAATCCTTCTCCCTTGTATGGAAAACAACAGGAAACGATATTAATTTAGTGAGAAACAAAGTTAACCACCGCGAGAAAACGCCAATTTACATGGCGGCTGGCCTGTATCCAACCTGTTTGCAAAAGTACGAAGTCGGTTCCAGCACTATAAAGGTTAAAAACAAAGAAAACAACACTTAGATTAATTGCGTATCACAGAATATATAACATGATGATCAACCTAAAAGGATGTTCAATATTCTGAGTACTTCAATGCATGCTACATAGATATAGTCAAGATTCAGATTTATTGTAAATTGTAATTGATCTAGATTTACCCTCGGAATTGATTTAAATTTACCCTCTCCTAAGCTTACGCAATGAATTTTTTCTTTTTATCTTACTTCGGATTAAACTCAATCGGAATGGGTAAAAATAAAACATATATGCGTTCTTTCGTCACTGGAGATTATTGATAGAAAATGTTTATGGAGGAATCATGATGACATTAAAACAACCACACCATATTGCGGTAGTGTGGCCTGGCAACACTATCGGTGTAGCCATCTGTCACCGTGGCCTAGTGGTAAAGGCGTCCGCCTCGGGACGGTGAGACCAAGTTCGAGCCCCACGGAAACTGTTTCCACTTCACCCGGAAATGTTTTCTCGTGGAACTTCCGAAATGGCGGGTTCGTGAGCCGCAAACTAGTTAAATTGAATGTTACCGACTTATATCCGATTGGCGCCTGGCATAGTGATAGAAGTGGGGAGGTGCTTGGTATAATCATATCAGAAAAAAGTGTCTCATAGGCCAATCTGGCTGGCCCTTTCAATAGGTGTGACACTATGATAAACAAAAATCCATATAGATGTTCCGATTGTCATCGAGTCCCCACCCGGCATGCATCGGGGTGGATGTTGCGCTTTATTGTCAAACTAGACGAGAGAAGCCGATTGAACCGACACGTGATTGAGTATCCGGTTTAACTTATTCCGCGCGTCGATCCTTGAAAGTGCACAGCCTCGGTTGAACGCCGATAAAGAAGTGGATAAACAAGAGTGTTTGCCATGCGCTGGTCTCTGGTATTAACAAGGACTATCTCGGCATTACTTGGATTTCTTCACACGTGAGTAGAGCAAGTCATCGATTTTAAATCTTTTAATAGTAAGAAGATTCTTTATTTGACAATGACGTATCTATAGCTTTGGGAGTTTACGTCATTTTACGGAATATGCATAGTAACCACTCGGGTATCTCCATGAACTGAGAAATACACCTCGTACAAAAAGGGATTTGTTAGCGGAGCGATTTCCAACGAATTCAAATGAAAGAGAAGATTAACAACAATCGTAACCACTCGGTTATTTCCGTGAACTGAGAAATACACCTCGTAGAAAAAGGGATTTGTTAGTGGAGCGAGTTCCAACGAATTCAAATGAAAGAGAAGATTATCAACAATCTTAACCACACGGGTATTTCTGTGAGCTGAGAAATACACTTCGTACGTCAGTCATAACTACTCGGGTACTTCCTTGAGCTGAATAAATCCGATGAGTTCAGATTGCATTACCAATGTAGCCTACATTTTACAAGTAATATCTCCTTTTGCCAAAATGCTTTTTCAATCTAATCCCATATCACAACAGCAGAGCTGAAAGGTTTTTCACATTTTTACAAAGACTCTCTTAAGTCGTCTGCTTCAAGTAAAAAATTGCGTCTGCAATCGGTAAACATATTGAATGGACTCGACGCCTGCTGAACATGCTTTCAATTTGGAAAGGTAAGACCTATTTTTATAGGGATAAGTGTTTATTGAGACGGAGAACATGAAATAGCATTAGCGAGATCTATATATCAAAGAAACAAACAATAAAAGGTACATTTCCTCATGTTTTTATTTAAACATTCAATGTTATATAAATTCATCTTATAAAGACGAAGATAAAGTAACAATATCTTCAATATGAAGTATATATCCATCTAATAAAGATGACAATTAAATGCTTACATAGCATTAGATTCAATCTAAAATCTATCAATCTTATTAAGATTACTTAGATAACAACACTTCAATATGAAGTAAGTCGATCTTAACGAGAAATACTAATATAGCATTACATTCAATATAAAACCAATTCATCTCATAAAGATGACTCAAAAAACAAATCTTCAATATGAAGCAAATACATATTATAAAGATGATAATCAAATGCTAATGTAGCATTACATACAATATAAAACCAATCCACCTTATAAAGATGACAATTTAAGACAGCAACCAAATAAATGAACCACGCCGAACCCTCGCCTTGCTTGACCGAACCAAGAAATAAGAACCAAATGCTTGGAGTGCCAGCTGTCACGAAAACAGGAAATCTGATGTACTGCCAAACTAGTGGTAGCGTAGATGACAGTACTATTTCCTGTCACGTGATCAGCCGACGGTTTGGTGGTTGTTGATTGGCCAAACAATTAAAGGGACGACGTAGGCCTGGACCATTTAGTTGACGGAGGGAGAAGGGCTGGTCCCTGTCTCTCGTCCTTTGACAACAGCCATGATCTTTTGTCGGGTTCGGGCTGTCTTGCATCGTTTCTTCAAAGCCGCCATGTTGGCCTGGATCTTGGCGTCGTCTGGAAGCTCTTTCTTGGCCAAAGATGATTTGGCTCTCTCGACGAATTGTCGCTCCTGTTCCGCCTTCTGTTCGAGGAAGACCTCTCTGTAAAGAAAGACGGGATTTATTAGCGGCAGACATGTAATGTGTTCTTTGATTTAGCGGCAAGCATATGTTCTTTGAATATCTTTCTGAGTCAGATTTGAGAAATCAGAAGGGCAACAAATGTTTGGTATAGGGTCGTCGTGCCTCGGTTTACATCTTGGGCCCATTCTCGTTTCTTTCGAGATAATGTGTAATTTTTATCATATTTGATTGACAATATCTTTTGAAACGGTATTGACTTTCATTCAGAAAAAGATAACGATTCTCTGTAAACTTGATTCAACACCGTAGTATTGAAAGAATAACAAAGCATTCTTTCGATTCGGATGTGGCGTCCATGGATATATACCTTTCTATCTCGTGGAGTAACAATGATGGAGGGAAAAGACCGTTTGTCTGCCTACTGTTGTCGGTTTCAGAATCCTGTGTACACAGGCTTTTGGCGTTAGCCAAAATTGAAGGAAAAGGAGACGACATTACCATATTTATTATACTAATTACTGGTGTATTGTCCAGGAAGCAGTTATCGAGAGTGACACGATGGGCTTTATAAGCCTCCTTCACAATCGATGTAAAACAAATTACTCAAAACAAAACAAACAAACCGCTGTAACAACAGGATAAATTACCCGTCTCGAGCAATGACTTATATGTTCATGATGCTTCTGTTAATAACTGAAATAGGTAGATTTAAACACTTTTACTTTGAAGATAAAGAGTTCAGTAACATTCTCTAACACAAGTCGATCCTCATGTTCAGCGTGTAAAACAAAAACATGCTCACCTCTTCCTTTTGGACTCTTTGGCCGCCTCGCCCCTCCTGACATTCTCCTCGGCCCTACGAAGGTTGGCATGAAGCGCCCTCTGTTCGGCAGACTCGAGGAGGCTCTGTAAATAAACAGACAGACATTTTTTACGATCTTTATATTTGGTTTTAACACTGTATTAAAAGTGATTCGGTTGCATGACTTTCGGTATTTGGAAGCTCTTAGATTATGCTAAGTTAGAAAATACGCATGACATTATATGACCAAAGAGAAAGTGTGCTGCTTGAAATTTACATATGTTGTTATTAACTATATCAATTTTATATCAATTAAACGACAACGATACCAATAAGGCATGGATATGAATTAAAATATGTCAAAACAATTAACAAGTAACTTCAAGTGTTTACCTGGACAAATTTGTGTTGGATGGGAGGAAGTGTCCTTGTGGCCGGCTTTACTTCGACCTCGAACGCCACACCACCAGCGGCAGTCTTCAGATTGGGGATCTCATCTAGAAGAATAGAATTGAACTTGGGTTAATGCGTGGTATTTCAGGGAAAAAAACACTTTGAGCATTCAAATTTCCATTCGGAACACCTCGGCCATTTCTTAAAATAACCTCAGAAGTAATGGGGAGCCATTTTTGAAAGTAGGTCAGCAACGAAGGGCATGTCCGTTTGCAATCGTATCTATTCGGAAATCCCGGGGATTGCCGAAAAGAGCCGATTGACAAAATATGAAACAAAGATGTGTTTATATGATCATCTTTAATAAAAAGGGTAATAAAAACCTTCACTTGTGATATATAACCAATTTGTGTGTATCTAAATACATATTTAGTGCCTGTGTGCATTTTGCGTTATCCGCCGGAAATAAGGCGAATTAACCCAGGATTTCTGGTGTATTCATGTACTGCTTACGAGGTATATCTACCGACTTGTTACGGGGATTGCCGAGTAGATACGATTGTCAAATTTCATGAAGACATTCGCTGAATATTGTTAAAAAAACAAACAGCCAATCAAAAGCTGGCCTTTGTTAGATTAGATATACATGAATTTCTTATTCAACTAACTTGTCTGTAACGCTACTCAAATACTTAGTGAAGATATAACCATTTCTTACTACATTGGTCAACAAGAATTTTCTTAACCAGTGAAAACGAGCATGATTTTCCAAAGACATATCACATACGTTAATCACAATAAGATAAATGTAATACATGAAATCATAATGCAAATACTGTATTCTAAATATTAGTATTCGTATGTGATAATCATATAATGATAGCTAATAGAGAATGTTTTACCTCCACGAGGACTGGCATTGGGTGTTTTCTTGGCGGAGAGTTTTCTCTCCTTCTTCTCGATCTTATTTCTCTTTTTCTTGCTACGAAGCCACGGAAAGCACGAAAAGCAACCCATCTTGGCAGAGTTTCCAAAAGGACGTCTACACCGCTCTACGAACGAAGACGTTATGAAGAGACATGGTAACGTCGCTAGATACGACGTCTATTTGACGTTAGCAATTGTTCCCGTCTTTATATGCAGGCCAACATTTACTCGAAATGAATGCGTGGAACCATTGGACGTTGAGTTCAATCACGTGACTTTAATCACTCGTTTTAAACTCCTCATAGTGATCTCCCTTTTCGGTGTAGCAAGGGGAGATTACTGTGAGGTGTTTGCAGTCATTCAACCAAAGTTTGACTCAGTGTTTATTAACTGGCGTATAGTTTCATCAACGGTAATGTACTTGAAAGGTCTTAATATTCAGGACCCTCCACTTGATTAATATATATATATCATTTTAAGAGCTCGTTAATAGCAATTACCCATTTTCCCACTTTGTTTACCAGAGTCGTCTGCACCAAACTGGTGAAAAGTCGTTTTTGTTTGGTAATGGGTTAATGCGAGGTGACTCCTTACGAAAATTAGATAAAGGGAGGCGACTTTCGGACAGCAATGGCCATTTGGTAATCCATAACAATAACACAAGGTGCGTGCTATTTCCATTTACCATTGAGAGACGGACCTGTCAAGATTCCATCAATTGTGATAGATCGCGGGAAAACGTAACTTCTTTCAAAGTACGCAGAGGATATTCAACAAGACATTTGTATCGTCACCGTGGCCTTGTAGTTAAGGCGTCTGCCTCGGGACGGGGAGGTCGAACGTTTAAGCCCCAAGGAAAGGCGTTTGTTCGAAAAATGTTTCTCGTGAGACTTGTCCAGATATAGCCGTTAAATGAGCCACCAGCAGCTAGTACAACTAATGGCTACCGATCTTTAACCGCTTGGCGCCTAGCATAGTGATAGAAGTTGGCAAGTACTTCGTATATTCAGTGAAAAGTGTCTCATAAGCCAACATGGCTGGCCCTTTAAATAGGGGTGACACTAAAATAAACACAATATTTTATACACTAACAGGTTAATCAGAATGCTCTACCTTCGCAGGGAAGATGACAGCACAACAAGACCAAAGAAATGGCGCAGGGGTAAAGTTTTCGTCTTGTTTTTTAAGGTTGTGGGAATGAGACAGGCTTGCATAAGACAAAGCAACTGTAGTAGTAATGACTCTTCTTCACGACACCTTGGCTGATAAGTGATAACCATAGTGTTATATATGAAAAATCAGTTCTATGTTAAAACAACGGTATGAATCGTTGGGATTGCTGTGATTGAAAAGAAGAAAAAGTTGAAATACCACAAAAGCACACACAAAAAAGGAAAAGAAAAGCAAGCACTATTGATAAAGGATACTTTGAGAAATTAATGGTAACTGCCTAAGCAAAGTACCTTTTGATTGACAAAGTCATTTTGAAAAACCGTGACCCTTTTTCAGCAGTGACCCGTTGATTTACCCCCTTTTTACGTGCATTGGAATTGGCCCCATTTGTACGTAATATAGGGCGAAACATCGGCCAAGAGACATATCAATGTCAATTTATGATATTCCGGGACAGGGCTCTCGGTAAGAGAGAAAAGTTTCCCTTTGCTAACATGTACATGCCTGTTCGCATTCCTATAAAGCCGAATAGTTCCGACCTCGCGAACGACGGCAGTACTCCGCCGAAAGGAACTGAATATATTTTAAAATTGTGTTAAATCTATGAAGAAGACACGTCCCTCTTTTGTTCATAACAGCGGCGATTCCTTAGACCATTCAATAGTGTTGAACCACTGCCAATAGAAAGACGTGGTCCAGTTTTCCGAAACACGCTTTAAAGTAATGACCTCTGATAGAGAGAGGCGTCCAAAAGAAACACCCATTTGGCAACCCGCTTGATAATTCACTGCCACGTACGGAAGCCAATTAGGGCAAAACGGCCTTTTTCACGCCTTTACGGGCCATCTTACCTCTAAGATCTAATTTCTAAGTCCTAAGAAGTTCTAAGGACAAATTGCTGCCATCTAAGTTCGAACCCAAAATGGGCCTCCGTGGCCATGTAATGTTTCTTACGCACACTCGACCGCTTGTTATTTAAGCGTTTATTCATAAAAAACAAAGATAATAAACCCTACGTCTTCAAGCCCAGACCACAAATTGTTCCTCAGTTGGAAAGCTTCAATTTTGCCGGAGGGGGTCGTACATGTAAAATGATGCAAGTGTTTCAAAGTTTTTAATGAGTGAAAACCTGAGACTGGGAACGACCTCGGATTAAGATGTTTCGTTAAATACAGGCTTTTAAGTAATTTCTTTCTTGTTTCCATAAAAGACAGTGTGATTTTACTAAATAGTTTGCGGGGACAAACACTCGACCTGTAGCACAGATCGTTTCTGATCAGTTTGTATTAAGCATAGGGGTCTTTAGTTATCTTGGGTCAGTACTACGTAATATACTATACAAGGTTTAGGCATTTCGAATGGAAATTCCGACTTCCACCCGTACAAAGGTGTCTGCTTCTCCAACAATTACTGTAATATTCACAATTTCTTCTCAGATATTGAGAGAAAAATGATGTTGTTGTTTTTTTCAAATAAACACCCACCCATGTCAACGCCTTTCTTATTGCAATAACACCAAGGGTATTTTAACATAATACCTATTCCCTATGGTATTGATTACACGATCTGATCAGGATTCAACCAATGTCCTTAAAAAGACATTGTCAACAAAACTGAGAAACTCCGACGTATCTTAGTGTTCCACACAAACAAACGTCATATATTAACCCTTAGAATGCTGGGTACTTTTCTGAAAATATATTTATTTGTCGTCTGCTTTTCAAAACCTTAGATATCTGCTTAAGTATGATGAGAAAAGATACACAGAGTAGCAAACAGGTTAGATCACGGGCCGGCCGGCAATTTAATTGGCGGCTGGCCTGTGACCTAATCTGTTTGCTCAGGAAAGAAGTCGGTTCAAGCACTATAAGGGTTTTAATAAGTGACCATGTTGCCTATGACCCCTATGCCATGAGAAATGTGGAATACTGAAGCGTTCCCTCGGTTATTGGATATATGCTGTTTCATCCGGTTTTTCGTTAAACTAACTTGCAGCAGACGAACATAGCTTGTTGCCAATGGTTGCGTGTTTGCTATTGGACAAATCAAAGGCTTTCGTATACGATAAATAGTGAATATGGAATTTACGAACGAATGAATGAATGTACCGTTTTAACGCATACAAGACTAACAACGCAAAGAGCGTGTAACAAAGCGAGAAATTCCCGATGTTGTGTAATCTTTTCGTTGCCAATTCATAAAAAATACCATATATTGAACTTAATGCAGATAAACTGTCATCAGCATGCCTTTAACACAATACCACCTAACGCCACAATTTGCATCTTGCAGCAGACGACTTTAAAAAAAATCATCGTGGCAAAAGGAGAAATTGCTTGTCACATTGTTTTTTTTTTCTTTCAATTCATCAATTTATTCACATTTCACAACAGCCGAACTGAAAGTTTTTTTTACATGTTTTCAAAGCTTTTCTAAAGTCTTCTTCTTCAAGTAAAAAAATGTCGTCTGCAGGTGTTAAAGAGTTAATCAGACCACTAGCAAGAAGCCGCATTGGGAAGATATAATCGGTTTCAAGGCAAATAATGACAAACATTTTCCTTATTGAGTATTTTATTGGAGTTTTTGACAAGACACTTTGAAATGGTCGACAAGGTCCACGGGAACTTCCTATGATTCCGATTCTCTAATGGAATGAAATGACGGATTTGGAATGGTTCTACCATTTGCCTTAGAAATCGTTGCAGCGTTAGAAAGCATGCATAATCAAAGACTATGTTATAATCATCAATTGTGTTGCTGATTAATTCGCTATCAATTTTTCTTTCGATGCTTCGAATATTTACGATTAAGTTAAGTTTTTGCGCAATGCTGGCATCGAATCCCTCTCCCTCGTATGGAATTTTGTTACTGGTCCAAATTGAAAACAGCGAAAAACGATATTCATAGAGTGGGAAACAAAGTTAACACAGTACAAACCACCACGAAAACAGATGCTTAAGTTAAGTTAAGTTAACCCTTTCCCAAACAATAACGACATTTGAGCACTTTGTTGCTGACGACTTTAGAAAACATTATGGGAAAAGGAGAAATTGCTCGTTACGAGCAATTTTTCCTTTTCCCACAATGTTTTCTGCCCTGTCAGAAGATTATTTTCCAATGTCATCACCTTTTGAAATGTCGTCTGCAAACTCTTTCAATTTGGGACAGTCGAAAATTTGTTTTTGGGAAAGGGTTAAGGTTATTTCTGACACATGTCCAATAGGGGTCCTCTTCGCTACGGCCGTACCAACAATGTTTCGTAACAATGTTGTAACAATTGTGATCAATACCATTTTTGAGGATGCCGATTCTTTGCCATTAGAAAAATATACACTAAGAATCAGTGCAAACTACAAAATCTATATCATGTTGATCAATCTAACAGGATTTTCAATACTCTGAATACGTCAAGACATGCAAGACATGCTATATAGATATAGTCAAGATAAAGATTTCTTGTAAATTGGAATTGATTTAGTTTTACCCTCTTCTGAGCATACGCATGTTTTCCCTTTAATTCTCTTTCTCGTTTTTGTTTTTGTCTTAGTTCGGATTTAAATTCAAAGAGAATGGGTAAAAATAACACATACATGCGTACTGAAAAGTTAATCACTGGAAATTATGAATAGAGACTATTATCGAAGAAATTTGCAGACATTAGGCAATGTACCAATTCCGAACAATCGGATAACATTCCGGAAGTGTATGCCATCATATCCTTGCCCGGCATGGATCGGGGCGGATGTTGGGTAATATTCACTAGACGAGAGGTGCCGATTGAACCCAATCTCTACCAGATTAAATTGGTTCCCGCTACGCTCCCACATTTATCTCTGTGACGGGCTCAGAAAATAGTCCCCCTTTTCCGGCGTGGTCACGTGGCCGAAACTGACGTGTAGGGGTGTAGTAGTATATAGCATCTAGCGGCTTGCAAAAAGCGAGCTCCAAACTAACGCTCAGATCAATTAAGAAGTTAGACGAAAGTCTCTTTAGTCGTATCACAATATAAAGATAGATAAGATAGGACAGTAAAAATAGAATTAAGACATTTATTTACACACAAAGCAGCAATCTCTACCAGAGTAAATTGGTTCCCGCTATGCTCCCACGTTATTGTTTGGGAAAGGATTAACCCTTTACCAAATGCTAAATTTTCGTCTGTCCCAAATTGAAAGAGTTTGCAGGTTACATTTCAAAATGTGATGATATTGAAAATAATCTTCTGATAAGGCAGAAAACACTGCTTGAAGAGTGGATATTGATCGATAAGAGCAATTTCCCCTTTTCCCACAATGTTTCCAGAGTAGTCTGCAACAAAATGGTTAAATGTCTTTTAAGTTTAGATTGTTGTTTAGAGAAACACCCGTTTAAATGGCTTGTGATATCTGCAAAATAAATGATTTTTATCTTTTCTAAATAATTATGATTGGGGCTAGAAAGCTGTCAATAATCTAGTCTTATATTACTTTAGAAAATATGTTGTCATTTCAATTGTAGAAGACAATTCTTAAAAGTTAAAGATCCCAATCTGTAAGATTGTCCTTTTCATATCAAAGTATTAATGTTTATTTCACCCAAAACACAACTCTCTAAGTTAGTTGCTTTAAAACCATTTTCTTACTTCTGCTTTTGCTTTCAAATTAATCAAGTCAATAATTTTACATAGAGGAATGGGTGAAGCAGATGTCCAAATAAAAGGGGTATTCATCCATTATTGATTCTTAAAATCCTATGTTGTGGGTACTCATTTGAGACATTAGAACGAACAAATGAATTATTAACAACCAGATCTAACTCATTGAACAGATCCAAGCGTTATTTTATTCAGTTCCTATCTTATCTCTTCACCTACACCATATTCTTCAATCATACTTTGATAATGCACATAATGGACACTGTTTATATTTGTTTGGTGATCCTCAAGTGGCACTGTAATTGGTTGAGTAATTTTGCTTTAGTTACTTTTCCATTTTATACAGCAAATAAATTTATGGTTGAAAGGCTGTCAACTTTTATGAACACTGTACTGACATCATCTTTCTTGAAATATAATGAATGCAAACCTTTATGAATCAAATAGACAATGTTACTAACAAACAATAGATCAGCTAATTTGTTAATACAATATTTCATCATCATATCATTAAACAGTAATATTCTCATGATGAACTTGTCTTTTAAAGAATTTGATTGTTGTATGCTGTAATGATATATACATGTATATATTTGTCTTAAAAGATTAAGATTATTCATAGAGAACATTTGAATTATAAAAGAAAACTCTTACAATATGTCATTTAAGTTCCTATTAACAAGCAGTTCAAACTGTCTGAAAACTAAGAAGCAATTACAATCATATCTGGGGATGCTCCCTGCATTCATCATTTAGTCACTTATTGTGAATTTGTTATTAGTATTTATGACAGAAACTTAAGAAATAAACTGTTGTCATAATTGTTTTGACATTGCTTAGCAGTTATAAAAACTATGATGAATTTTGATTAAAAGCATGAGTATTGTTCATTCAACTATCTTATATCTGTATGTAAAATTCAAATTATTTAAACAAGTAGAGTGAAAATCTAACATGAAAACTGGATTGTTACTCTTCATCTATCAAATTTCATTAGAATAAGTATACTTTAGATCATCCTATACACTACATATGTTCCTTAGAGGACCAGCTCAGTAATGGGAAGAGGAAAAGAATCATATAACTGACCAACGTCAAATTATCAATTCTTTCTACCATTTTTTTTTTTCATAAGAGAGGTTTATAATAACTAATTGAAAGACTAAATGTCATGTTATGTTCAAATTACAATTAACAGCAGCACCAACCAACTCTCTCAGATATGAATTGTGAATTTATTCAAATAGTAAGCAACTGAAGATAACATTTTGTTACGTCGAAAAGGGTAGAAATCAGTTTGATAAAAACTATTATTGTCATCCTGCAACACATAAGCATCAAACAGAAAAATAGTCGAATAAGATGATTAATAAGTATTAAAGTAAGTTGTAACACATTTCACAGTATATCTGTTTGTCCTTTATCATGTGAGCATAGAGGCCTCTACTGTGCAGAGACTGCACCATTCATTGTCCACTAAATCAACTATTATATAACATATATGACATACGGGTCTGAACTGTGTAGGGGATGCCCTATCGTTCATCTGTGCTAGTGTGTGATAAACATGTACTAAATGATTTAATGTTAACTGGATGTATGGTTCTGGGACTGTGTAGGAGCAGCCCTATTGTCATAGAGCCCTACTTATCCAAAGCATTATTGAATAAGATAATGATAAAATGAATACGTATAGAAATGTATGAACTCAATGTCAGTAATATCAAACATAAAAATATGATAATCATTACACTAGTCAGAAAATGGATAATGGGTTAAAGGCTGTTTAGGGGATGCCCTATCGTTTGAAAGCTCATCATCCCGAATGCATCATTGTAATTAGTAATAAGTCTACCACAAAGTACTTGATGTACTCATAGCTGTAAACAACTAAAATAATCTAAAGGAGGGAAAACATAACCAAAATCTGGCTCAAAAACTATATGAACTATATGATAAAGGGATCTGATATACCAAGTGACAATCTGTCAATCATTTTAGTTTTATTGCTATGGCGCTTTGCTCACTATTGTTGGAGGTTTTACCACTTTACTAAAATACCCCCGAAGTAATCAAGCATAAATTTGCACAATCCATTGACCTGTTTTAAAATAACTGGGTCCTCATTTAAAACAACCTTAACCGGGTCCTCACTCCCCCTCATCCTCCCCCCCATGCAAAGATTGACAACTGTGGCAGTTTTAAAAGGGGAGAACCAAGAGTGTAAAGCTTTCTTATTTCTTCATAATCATTAATGGTTTGTCTAATCTTTTGCACAAAGTATGAGCATACATACATCATAAAGTTACTAGTAAAACATGAACCATATACTAAAAAAACAAGCATAGTTAGAAAAAGGTACTTGCAGTTTATTCATCATGGTTCTTTCCTCTCATCTTTATCTCTATGCTTATGCATTTCCTGTGGCCCCACAAACAATGAACACATCATCCAAATATCCATATTGTTTCAATCACTGGCAGCCATTACATAGTGTTTTCTCTGCAACCCTTTTTTAACCCATTCATCTCTCATTTCATAGCATGTGAAGCTTATTTGGGGGTTATTTGGAAGTACAGTACCTTTTTAAAAGCGACAACTCATTGATATCATACATTCGTGGTAAGTTTTCTGAACATCAATTTGAAGAGATCTGCGTCCATTCAGATGATACGAATGTGCCATCTAAGAAGCTTTTGCCTTTTCAAAAGACAAATATATCACGTATTTTGAAGTTAATAATTGCAGGTAGCGAAATCTTTAAAAATCACAGTTGTACAGTGAAGACACCGTTCCCGATTTCTACCTCGTGTTTGTTTACATCACTGGTATCCAAGCTGTCCGATAACCAAAACTTATTATACATCGTGCGGGAGACCAAAGATGTAAACATTCCGCGGATTGATTTTCAATAGCGTAAAAAGGCTTTACAATAGTTCTAGCAAGAATCGGTAAAATACATATTCAATGTCTACTGTATGGATAAAGTAAAAGTATTTTTGCCTTATTCATATATTGTTTTACTTAATTGTATGCATAGAATAGTTTGGATCGCAATATTACAGAGTTTGCCACGATTCGTGGCAAAGATGGCGTGAGCCCGTTGCAGAGGTAGTATCCGGGGGACGATAACTCTGCATGGGAGATTGGATTGAACCAACATGTGACTGTGTGGAGCTGCGAATATCCGGTTTAACTTATTCCGCGCGTCGATCTTTGAAAGTTCACAGCCTCGGTTGAACGCCGATAAAGAAGTTTGGTGAATAAACGCGTGTAGTGATCATGCACTGGTCTCTAGTATCAATAAGGAGTTTTTGGTCATTGGTGGGATTTCTTCACACGTGAGTAGAGCGAGCCATCGCCGTAAAATCTTTTTAATCCTTATAAAGCTTGGTAATTTTCTTAATATAGATGTGTGTGTCGTCTGCTTTTCAAAACCTTAAATATCTGCTTAATTCTGTTGAGGAAATATACCCAGTGCAGCAAACAGGTAAGATTACAGGCCAGTCTCTAATTTACTTGGCGGCTGGCCTGGGTCTAAGCTGTTTGCATAAGCATGAAGTCGGTTCCAGCACTGTAAGGGTTAAAGACCATATATACTTTATAAGATAATGAGGTATCGATAGCATCATGAGTTTCCGTCATTTTCCGGAATATGAATATGAACCGCCCCCCCCCCCCCCCCCCACGATGTTTTCCACCACACGAGCATCGTCTTGTGAAGGTAATACGACTTTTTTGGCATTACAGCGATGGTTTTACTTCTTTTGAATATATTTCATGTTATGCATAATGGATTTTAGTCATAAAGATATAGTTTCTTAATTTTACATTGATACGATTTCCCTTTTTTGTTGTATATTATGACATTCCAACTTCATTAGAATGAAAGATATATATTATTTTGATTTCTTTTACACCGACGACATTTCTTTTAAACCCAACCTCGTATAATTTTCAAAATCAGTACTACAAAATATCATTTTCAGGCTATTGACTGCCCTAACATGCTTTAACACACAATGCTAATTTAAGAGAATCAGAAATGGCTAAACAAGGCCACAATACATTAAGTTCAATGTCGTTATTCCTGGTTCGTGGGTCTAACCCAGCACGAATGCGGGGTATACCCATAAGCCTGGACCCCAGGCTTAATGTCGTTAGAAAAATCTTAACGTAGGGAGAGCTAATTCGGGATCCATACATTTAGAAAATATATATATAATTAATATAAAGAAAATGGTTTCTCGGAGAGAGGGCTCCCTCAGCTTCGTGATGCAAGCTTCGTGCATTCGAAACCCCATACCTATCGGGGGTAAACATTGCGAACTGTCCTTAATTCTTATTCGGCGCGATTACTTCTTATGTATTCAGGAAGCGAAATAGATTAGTTTCAATCATAGACATTTGTTTCACAATTGATGTTAAATGAACGAGAGAAGAGTGTGCTAATCCCTTAACCCGCTTTATCTCACATTGATGAACTTATGCTTATATCTTTAGAAATCACGGCTATAAAATGCTACATTACACCCTTTGAGCAGTATTTCCATTTATCAAAATAGTTTCCACTCAAAGTTATTTAATCCTCGTCTATCATATTATAGAGAAAGCGTATTAGATCTACCATATCCCTAAAAGATTTAATGGATGCATAACATTGTTAACCATTTCAATTTAGATGTATGCAGATGCATTGATGAAAGAATGGTACTATGAAAACTGTTAAGTCATTTGGCTCTAATGTTTTGAAACCAAAACTTACTAATTAAATTACATACTCGCTTCCGTGCACGTACATTAAAAATGTTTGGCGGAATTGTATTGTAACACTAAATCTTCACATCGTCTCAATAGTATATTAATTGTATCGCGATCCCCGGCTTATAATGTACTTGTATATGGGAAATGTAACTGCGCGTATGGGAAAGCCAAGCTTAGTTGTGCCATTGCCATCCTACAAGTTAGCAGAGAGACTAAATCTCATGATAATCGCAATCTAACGATACCGAGACTAAAAGCAAAGTGGAAAGGAATCAGAACCCCTCGGTGATGTTGGCAGGCCACACTGCCGGAACTTGCCAATTGAGTGGAAAGTTCGAAATCGCAAAAGTCTTGACACAAGACCATTGCTTTGAGCTCTCTGAAGGTTTGAGAAGCAAGTGTGATAAAAGAAATGAAATAAATGTGTAAGAGCATCACCCTCCTTTTCACAATTGTTTCGTCGGCTATATCTCAAATACGGTTTTTAGAGATTTATTTAGAAGAAACCATTGTGACAAAATAATGCTTTTGCTAATTAGGAGCAACATTTCTCATGACAAAATAGCTCCTTAAAATGTAAGTGCTTCTTAGGTATAAGTTAGTTTTTGTTCGGTAATGAGTAATTTTCATAGACATATCTGGAAAGTCGAGTAGTTCATGCTTTGTATCATAAGGCAGAGATATATAATCATGAAATAATTCTGGAGCTAGTCTATGTTAGTCTAGATAAAAACAGTGCCGCTACATACTGTTTTCAACATATTCTCTCTTAGCTAAATCAGGACTAGAGTTTTCCTATTTACGATGCATACACGTTTCAATGCACAGATATATCTGCATAAAGTGTTTCCCTGAATCCTGTAATGCCCAATGGGTAATAAATTCTGAATCGACAGCTTGTAATATTCCTATCAATCATGGTAATATTATGTCTAGGGGCAAACAATGAACTGCTCATTTTGCCGCAAATATTCGCACAATAAACAAGTAAAATGCTGTCTCGATTCTTGAAATCGATGCTTTCTAGACGGGAGTTTTAGCTGTTAGCATTCAAAGAACACCATCTGGGTGTTGATGGCTTTTATATTCCATATAAATGTATGTAACATAAATTGACAAACTATAGAATATAAAAAATAAAAGAAATACTGGCGATAGTTTAAAATTTGGTCGCTTATCACTTATGTTCAATACTTATAAACTAACAAACACATTACGCCACATTTTTGTGTCTTGCATCAGACACACTTTCTTCGACGGTAACAGCAGATGACCCCTCCTTATTACATATTCTGTACTTTTCGTATTCAACACGTTTACAGATTGAACACTTGAATAGGCGCTATATTACATAATCACAGACTGCAAATTGAAATAAACGGAAGTATTGATGTAATCGAAGAAAGAAGGCACGCATGCTGTACTTTGTATTCAAATGAACGCATGCTAATGCCTCGTATTTTGGGAAACCTGTCAAAATACGCATCGAATCACAGTTCAATTCAAACCCCTTTATTCCATACTACCTCACTTTCACGTATCTGGTACCAGCGCTTTTGATACTGAGTATCCTTTTATCACAATTATTCCTACTTACTATCGCAAAGAAACATCTCGTATTTCGTGATACTGACAATAGATAGGAATATTCCCAATAGGAACTATGCTTTATCACAATTAGTCATACTCAATATCAAACATAATCTAATTCATTTTTCATGATAGTTTTGCCGTCTGCTGTTGCTTTCAATTTGAACCCGTCACAAACTCAAATGAGGGGAATGGATTAACCCATGCATAAAAAAATAAGTAAGATGGTTTGAAATAGAAAGACTTTGTAGGCTATATAAAAATCTTGCTGGATATTTAACGAAAAGCTCCGAAAGGGAAAATAACATTAAAGAGCAAGCATAGAAGTTGACTAACTCTTTTCTATTTTCACAACAATGATTTATCCTTTCATCACGTAATTCCTACCCAATATCATACATAATCTACTTTATTTTTCATGATAACTTTATTGTCTGCGGTTGCTTTCAATTTGGATCAGCCACAAACGCAATTACCCGTACAGGGTTAACCCATACCAAACAAAAGCAAATAAGATCGAGTAAAATTACAATAATCAGTATGCAATATTCGAAATGGTGCATGATATGAAACGAAGAGCTCCGGAAGGGAACACCTCTTTATAGAAACAAACATAGAAGTTGAATTGCGATTTTATTTCTCTTTTCGCAGCAATACCACCAAACATTTGCTGTAGCAGATTCGTAAATTTCAGATGTTATCTTGGCGTAGGATTAAATCGAAGACTTAGATAAAACTCATTAGCACTGTAATTCTTCACCAAACGACAATAAATGTCCAGAGCAGGGATTTGAAAGAGTTCTAAGACCACCATTTAAACGGTGACAGAGTTCCCAATGCAAATTGGATTGTAAATCAGGGAAATAAAACATGAATTAAATGAATGATTTTCACTTTTCCAACAATAACCAGAATCTAACGACAACAGATAGATAAGCATTAAGTTGTACAATAGTTGGTTACATATTACGTTCAGCGCTAGTAAAAAAAGCGAAGGGATAGTGAATCACGTTTGTAAACAAAAAAGAACCAATTCGCCAATAAAGCATGTTCCAAGCTCTGCATTTAAACAATTTCATCTATGATAGGTCGTATTGCTTTGAACTATTTGATCATCTTGTTTCTAAGGTGATATGTATTATGCATACTGTATTCTTGGCCAGAGGCATTATCTATAAAAGAACAAATTGTATTTTTTTTTATCAAAACAAGAAGCTCTTTGCATCTTTTCAAATACCCATGTCCTAAATATACTGATGTCCCTTTTGGCATGACTCCAGGAAGCTTAGAGGGCAATTCACAGTGTTATGGGATGTTATCCAATATAGATAGAACTGTTACGGAACCAAATTACCGCGTATTTATGGTATCCTTACGCCCTATGGACATCTCTGAAGTTTACAAAATGGAAGATCGAGAGCATGCAAGTAAATGTTTTGAATTAACAATACATGCAAAGGGAACCATCGCTAGTAAGAACACATCTATGTGTCTTAAGAAAAATCCTCGTTATGGTGATGTGATTTTTAATCCAATTTTCCAATGAGACTGGTGACAATACTGTATTAGTCGTTCGCCAAATTTCCATGTGACGTTGCAAGGTAACTTTGATATTTGTCAAGACTTAAGATATATCATGAAAGTTCCAATGCCGTCTAATATTTCAAGAAAATTCTGCTTCTATTTCAACGTGTGCGCTTGGTGACGTTAATTTAAATTTACCAACGGATTTGAGATGTTCCGAATGACATTCACCGGAACCGGAAACAAACGATATCGTCGGGAGTTTCTATGGTGTGTGCGATAATTCCGGACAATCTCGCTTCCGCTTTTCATGCATGAACAATGGCTGTACAAATCTCTCCATGCAGAGACGCGGGGCTCCCAATGGTTTTTCTATGCTAAATCCTTTGTCCATTCAAGTCGCCTGTGTACACACGATACACCGATTTGATCACCAATTCGCCTTCGACAAGAGATAGCTGTATTTACGAACAGGGTGCGATCGAATGAATCGCGTTTAAAAAACGGAATACATGCGATCGCTTGATCGTTGGTCCCCTGTTTCATAATCTCGCGGGACTTCGGAATAGGATACCAGGGAACCGTTTACTAACCATTTATTAATGAAAATATTTGCGTCATAAGTCAAAACTGTTGAACATGGAAAGTATCTTAGATGAAAGAACAATATTGCAAAGTGACACGTCATTGGAAGCGTCTCGGAGAGACGAATCCAATCATGCGTTACTTTGCAATATTGCTTGGCTAAATATCAAAATAAGAAGGAATGTCGTTTTAAACTTACGCAAAGCTTAGGCATAGAATATTTAGTAAAATGGTATCCAGCAACCGAACCAAACTGTTGAACCATAGTGATCAACTGATGAGTGGAGATTTTCTGCCGAACGTTTTGTAGCCTTTTTCCCACTTTGTTAAACAGATTTATAGAATCTGTTGTCCACGATATCATTGATATCTGTCCGCGATACCATTTATATAGCGAGTAATGGTATTCAAAACAACGTTTAGTGTTGATATTGATACAATCAGACGGTGTGTGGCAAAAGAAAGGTGTATTTACCAACAGCGGTTAATTGCACCCCCTGCCGCACAATCTCGCGAGAGTTCGAGACACGGGGGACTGTGAGACAATGTACCAGCAGCCCAACTCCCTCATAGAACCCGAGCCGACTATTGAACAATGGCGGTCGACCGATGAGAGGATTTCTTTTCGATTTTTTTCTATGGATTTATAGGGTCTGTTGTTCCCTTTAACTCTATTGTTGCTATTGGTCATCTTCAATATCGTGTTTAGTGAAAATGTTCACCATCAGTCGATCTGTAGTAAAACCAGCCTTATTGCAGAGTGCCTCGGAAAAGGAAAAGGGTGTTGTTTCGCTTATCCTGATGCTGTAGATATGATGTTCAGACCAACATTATACCTTCTGATTGTTGGATAGTGTCGTTTTGTCTTTTTAGATACTTTTCCCGTTAAACGGTTTCCACTTTTACCTTTAGTTTTACAGCCTGTTGCCTTTTTTCTATTTACAATACTACGCAATTTCTGGATCACACGACTGTGGGGTATTTCTTGTTAAGGGGGATTTATACGAAAAGATTCACCTATAATGATCTTTGATTCAAGCAAATTACTGTATTCCTATATCAATTATTTTCCTTAAAATACAATAAAAACTTCTTTCAATCGGAACAATGAAGTGTTTTGTCACGTATCATTTTTAGAAATAACCATTTACAGTTACATGCATCATGACAACGGCAGATTTTTTCCATCACTTGAAAATTTTTCTAAATCCACAATTGCTTTTGAAACAAGTCTTATAAATAATGCCAAAAATACAAAAGCTCACAAGATACCCATAAGTTCCTATATTCCAGGATCCTGTTTGAAAGGGTCTCTCGAAAATTCAAATTTTAGTGTCAAGGGTGGCTTCTTCAATTTAATCGCAAAATCAGTTTCGAAATTGAATTCTTTTACTTGATTGGGCGATTAGGTACAAATAAGACATTTTGTGAGAGCACTGCAGAAGACCAATTTAGATCTACATGCCAATTCTAATCAGCCATTCTTGTTCTTCTTGCTTGTCCATTGTTTTGGCCTTTCGATTCATTTATTGCCACCTGCTTCAAATTAACTTTAGTAGGAAGAAAGTTTCAGATCTGTTATCCGGTAGAGTTGTTCAATTATCTTATAACACTGAATTGTGTGGCTTTTCCAAAATCTAAAGCAACAGTGGACGTCAGATGGTAGTAAGCACTTAAGTCGAGATGTCTGGTCTTGAAGGCTTTTGCTATATAGACAGAGGCACAATAAATGTCACAATGTTGAAAAAAGCTTCGTTCACAGCTTATTTTGGAGACAATAAGCGCTTATGTTTTTCATTACGATAGTTGGAAGCAAGCGTTGTTACAAAAGCATAAATGTTTCCTTTTGTCTTGGTGGCATCTAACGATGTATGAATTTAAACTAAAGGTTTCTACAAAAGATGCGTAAAAGTTATGTAGTGCGGAGTAAGGGATTTGTCATTTGTCAAAAACTAGTAAGCACTTATGTTTTTTATTACGATAGTTGGCAGAAAGCTTTGTTACAAAGGCATTCCCTTTCCTTTGTCTCGTTGGCATCTAACGATTTATGAATTTAAACTAAAGGTTTCTGTAAAAGATGCGTTAAGGTAAGGTAGTGCGGAGTAAGGGACCCAACAGGATTTCTCATTCGTCCCGAATTGCTCGTCCAATTCGCGATAGATCCGTTTAATACATTCGATTTAAAGCAGCGATTCCGTTCTCATTTTCCTTCAACCCCAGATAATAATGGGAGCAATTAATCACGAGAACAATTTATTTAGTAGTCGTACAAGGACGCCTTTACTGTAGGATTGTTTTTTTTCAAATGTTAACCCTTATAGGGCTTGAACCTACTTCATGCTTATACCAACAGGCTGGATCCAGACCAGTCGCCAAGTAAATTGCTGGCTGGCCTGTGATCTAACCTGTTTGCTACTCTGAGTATCGTTCCTCATCCAAATTGCAAATATTACAGGTTTGGGAAAGCAGACGAAACAAAAGTCTGTTTTAGGAAATGTACCCAGCATTCTAAGGGAAGAACGGCCTTGACCTTTGTGTAAGGTGCGCGTCACATTGCTGGATCTCAGATTTTCCCTTTTTTGTGAAAAATACCAGAAAACCAGATATACCGTTACTCGGATGACCCAAGCTGTAGCTGTGTTATAATGAGATATATGCGTTTGGATCATTCGAACTAGATAATCTGATGCTCTTGAAGAGCAATTGCTCCTTTCCCCACAACGTTTTCTGCCCTATCAGAAAATAAGTTTCAAGTTCATCTCATTTTGAAATGTCATCTGCAAACTCTTTCAATTTGGTACAGTCGGAAAGTTGGCGTTTGGTAAAGGGTTAAACCATATATAAGACGCCAATCGGTGAATCAGTTGTCAATCAAAAATAAACAGCTCGAGTCTTGCCCTGATATTTCGATGTTCGATGTAAAACTGATGTTTGTCAAGTAATTTCATAAGATGAGTTACAATAGTTATGCAACGCGCCTTAGATGTTAACAGCCATGTTGAAATTTGAAGCGCCGTCTTGGCATACGTGTATGAATAAACAGAGCGCGAAAAAGGACGGGTTATTTGGAAAGGCGATTTTTTAAACATCGTCGAAAAGCACATTTATCATCATTTTTAATTATTGCGTTGGTACAATAACTCTCCCACATGACCGTATAACAGAAGACTTGTTGTGCAATTTGACAGAAACTAGTTGTTAACGTTCAAATTCCCAAACGTCTGTGGACAAGCACCTTTAATCAGCACAAATCTTTTCAGCCCCACCAACTCACAATTGTATTAACGTTATTCATGGGTTTCACAGAGCATGGTACATTATAGTCAAAATAATTCGACGTGAAAGTTGCTTTCTATTGTCTGATTGGGTAATCTAACGGGAGATATTACCCGATTCAAAAAATTCTCAAAATTTTCTGATCGCGTCAAATTAGTTTGACTATGTGCATTAGTGACGAGGAAGTGCAGACGTACGGATTGGAGGACTGACCTCCATCACATGACATGACTAAACAGCAGTTGAATACGACGTTACACTTCATTCTTATAATGTTCTAATATCATTTTTTATCCTGTCACTAGTGTAATTTTGGGACCGATAACAAGATGCCGTATAACATTTGTGATATCCGGCACTAACCATGTAACACATCCACGCGACAAATCATGACGTCATAAGAACGAAAAGACGTCTTGTTTGGTCTCGCACCTGTTACGGAGTACTTCCGGGTCGTAGTACCCAAAAGTAGTCCCATTTAGAAATTTTGAGTTTCAACTTCTGGTGCATAGTTTTGCTGGTAAGAGATGAGCTGGTAGAACACTGTTGTGTTTCCTGTATAGATTATAGTCCTGCAATGCTCCCAAAGTTTGTTTTGATTGCTTATTGCAGGACTATTTGTTTGGGATGTATGAACACAAATGCCGGTACCTCGGCTAGATTTGACAGCTAGTGCACTGATTTTCGGACGGTACTAATACACTTTGCTCCGTAGAAAAAAAATGAGACGATTGAGGTGTCCATTTTATTACAGTTTCTGAGAGTTGAATGGACAAACTTGATGTTTCTGTATATAGCTAAGCATAAAAAACACTATTCTTCATTCAGCAGAGTCTTGAAAATAGCTGATTTAACATTGGAGTCAATGGGAATTCAAGATCTCAAAAGTAACAGGTGTATGACCTAATCCATGGCAGTCGCATGTCCGTGGAGTCTTTATTTTGACGTAAATAACTGAGAAATCTTCATCAAACTATGAATGAAATCAGCAGATAGCATTTTAAACATGAATTTACCTTTCCTCGGGACAAGGTATGTGTCCAAATGGTTTTAATTGAGAATGTAGGATTTTCCTTGTTAAATCGGCTTGTGTATGAGTTTCCGGACAACATCCATTTCTGTTATACCCATTACAATGCATTTCTGAGCGATTTTATTTGTGTTTGAACAAAAAACCTGATGTCATCAATGAGCTTAAACAGTAATTTCTTCCTAGAAAGTGATTTTCTGTCAAAATTGCTTTATTTTTTAAGTACAGAATAAATAGTATTGTGCAATGGTGAGTAATAATAATTGTCAACTGAGAGGATCATGTGATGCCACTGACTTTCATCCAGCAAATACTGATCTAAGATGCACATCTATGTCATTTCCTTCCCTTTATTAGCTCATATTGTCTGATCTCAGACTAGACTTTCTGCTTTTGAGTGATTTTCCTGTTGTAGCTGAGGCGGAATGTGTCGCTCAAGATTAGCTGTGTTTGGATACTTGTCGCTCTAGATCTTTCGACAAGAGCTAAGGCTTTTAAGCGATACTTTTTCTTAACCGAAACAGCATTTTACAGTTTTAAATGTATGTGTTACACTAAAACAATAATTGTAAACTGACCAAGAGAGCTATTCTAAGGTATTTCAAGTGTAACGGGTTAAGCCGGCCGGCTGGTTTGGTGCAATAAACCAATCGCACGAGTCATGTCAAACTTTTCGAAATCAATTCGATGGACAAATCGGTCTTTCACAAAACCACCAATAGTATATACCGCTATCATGTTCCCCATATCATAATCATGATCATCTCATCATTGATTATTATTACTATTGTTATTATTGTTATTATTATTATCATTATTATTATAATCATCATTATTATTGTTGTTGTTGTTATCTTATCATATCCATTGCATGTTGAATGGTGACGGTGAGTTCTATTCATAGGTTACGGTAGTATCAAGCAAGCTGTTTTTACTATCAAATGGAAACATTGGTAGAAAAGAGAAATCAATGATTAATAATGAGCAATTATTTCTTTTTCCATGCCATTTTCTAAATATCATGTCTGTCGATGAAGCCTGAATATCGAATGGTCTTCTCGATGGCTGTGTTTCAGAAAAATCATTGTAGATATTGTTTATCTGTCTTTGAATAGGTATAAACTCTTTATATCAACCATTTCAATATAGAATTGCATGTAACAATCTGTTTTTCCAAAGATATTCCTTGATAAAGCTATAACATATTTCAAGATCCTAATGTATGCATGAAAATCAGTCATTTGCTTTGTAAAATGAAAATGTTAACAGTCAAAGGTTCAGATTTGGACCAATTTGACTAAAAAAAGGCTTTGGAATGGCTGCTTTTCCTATAATGTTCTTAAAAATATTTTCTTTTTATACTAAAAAGGTTTTTTAGTCAATTTTCCAATTGTTTAGTTATCTTTAGCTATTGAAATCACATTTCTAACCCCATAAATAACACATAATGTGTACAAAGCTATGTCGCACACATTTTCCCGTACTTTTTGGAAAAGCCCAGATATACCCCTTAGATTGCCCCCAAATCATTAAAATTTCTGTCCTTGTAATTGGGAATTTATTAATGAGTCTTAAACAATATAATTATAGCATTTCCTACTAGATTTGATTAAATAATGAAGAAGTAAGCCTTCATTTCAACGAAAATAGCCTTTGTTTTACCAAAGATATTGCTAAGAAGGCTACTTTTCTTGGAATGTTCCCAGTTCAAACCTTATAAAACTCTTATCAAAGTATGAAACAATCTTTAAGGAACAAAAACCTTTTTGTTTCAGTCAAATTGATCCATTATTTTTTGAATAATTAGTATTTATCTCTCTTTGGTGACTCTTGGCTCTTTTACATAGTCTTGTATGCAAACATAGTCGATTAGGGTGGGTGTATGGATTCCTCATTTGTTCCATTTTTATCGCTTTCCTGTCAGGTTTTTCGCATTATATTTTGTCCCAAGTCCCCAATCCTTGGAAAAATAAGACCGAAAACCATGTTAGCAATAAAATGCATTTGTATTAGGTCTCGCACCTGTTACGGAGTACTTCCGGGTCGTAGTACCCAAAAGTAGTCCCATTTAGAAATTTTGAGTTTCAACTTCTGGTGCATAGTTTTGCTGGTAAGAGATGAGCTGGTAGAACACTGATGTGTTTCCTGTATAGATTATAGTCCTGCAATGCTCCCAAAGTTTGTTTTGATTGCTTATTGCAGGACTATTTGTTTGGGATGTATGAACACAAATGCCGGTACCTCGGCTAGATTTGACAGCTAGTGCACTGATTTTCGGACGGTACTAATACACTTTGCTCCGTAGAAAAAAAATGAGACGATTGAGGTGTCCATTTTATTACAGTTTCTGAGAGTTGAATGGACAAACTTGATGTTTCTGTATATAGCTAAGCATAAAAAACACTATTCTTCATTCAGCAGAGTCTTGAAAATAGCTGATTTAACATTGGAGTCAATGGGAATTCAAGATCTCAAAAGTAACAGGTGTATGACCGTTTACATCATTCTCGACATATTTTTTTCCTTCTTTCTCGTGTTTATTTACATCTTATTTGTTTGAAAGAATAGATAAAGGTAACAGGATAAATAGAATAGATGGTTGGTGTCTTTGAATGGGAAAAGTTATCGGGCTCGGCTTCGGATTATTATCCGTTTCGCCTTCGGCTCACCGGATAATATTCCTAAGCCTTGCCCGATAACATTTCCGATTCACGACACCAACCATCTATTCTCTATATGTCATTCCAGATACGCCATCGGTGACGTCACCATGGAAACTCCCGCCTCCGTATTGGACGATAACGTCATTAGGGATTCGCAAAACCGCACGCAGATGGAGGTAGTCAGTTCGATTCTAGAGGACCTACTCCTAAACTACGACAAGAGGACTCGTCCAGGATACGGTGGTACGTAATGGTAATCGTGTTGTTGTCAGCAATGAATACATGCGTACAGACTTTCCTTCTCGAAACTATTATGACAAAGAAATAAATTGCTCGTCATGATCAAGTTCTGTTTTTGTCCCAATAACAAGGTCCCTATACTATATAAAAGAACGAATACCATGCTCTGTATTAGCTGTTGTTACTTTAGACTTGGATCAGTCGACCTTTTCTTACCAACATAACAATCGAATTATTTATTGATACATGAAACAGATTCGGCTTTTTGGTTTTCAATAAGAGATGCTTTCACGTGTATCTTTATTGTACACTTTTTCTAGAAGCGATTCAAGTTTCAAGCTTAGTTTATTTCAATTTTATTGAATTCTTTTTTCGATGACAAACGAATATTTTGGTCTTATGCCTTCTAAAGGACAGATTGGTTCCTGCGTTTCGAGATTCCATCCACAAGTTAATTTTTTTTTCAGGTGACCCGGTCGAGGTTATACTAAACATTAACATACGTTCTCTGGGACCAATCTCGGAAATGGACATGGTATGTTTAAGTCGCATATGTTATACTTTGTATGTATTGCATAACGTTGCAAACGTGGAATGTCGAAAGATAAAGAATCGAGAATATCGACATATGCATACGGCATAATGACAATTTGATGAAAAGGGACAAAAAGCTTCCTTCTTTGATTTTGCGTGAAAATCCGCTGTGACGAGATGTAGAAATTGCATGTTACCCCTTTCGTAACAAAGTTTCTTTTTTTTTTTTTTTACTTTTTATCTAACAGTGCGTTGAAATGTTAACGCAAAAGATTGAAGCGTAATATCGATGCATCTTTATTTTTCAGTTATTTACCATGGATTGCTATTTTCGCCAAGTGTGGGTAGACAAAAGACTGGCCCTTAAAGACAACACCACACATAACTTCGAGTTTATACAGCTCAGTATCAAGGTATTGGCCTAAAATATGAAAAACTAAGATAAAAAAACATACAAATTTCCGAGTTACCATATTATCTCAAAGGACCCCAACCCAAATCAACCTAACCTTAACATATCTGCTGCAGAGGACATTAGAAACCATTGTGACTCAGCCAGGGACTCAAACTCTCGAGACCGCTGTATTTCATGCCGTGATTGCTAACATTCAATTCAATACTATACAAAACCTTTTCTGGTCCAATTCAACAGGATTTTTGTTATAGAAAATGGATTTAATACGTTAAAACAATTTACTTCAGGGCGCCTGTCATGAAGAAACTTTCGCGGCTACACTTTGAGGTTTCTGTATAGCAGTCAATGGTTATCCTTACGTACATTTAATTTTAACCCACACGGACCATGTGATTTCAGGGAATGTCCTCTAGTTTAAACTTATTTATTTTACATCGATTGTGAAACAAGTTCTTACAACTTAGATTAATCACTCTCGATTCTGCTTCCTGGATACATAACAGTAATCGCGCCGAATGTGGATTAATGAAAGTTGGCAAGGCATATCCCGCTACTGACGTGATTCAAACCCGCGATCCTCGTGTTCAGAAGCCAACGCTCTACCCATGGACCGCTGTCCTCCACAATGTCCTCTAACCATTAGACCAATGAAGGATCTGCAGTTTAACTGAATACTCGTTGAAAATACCACACTATTCCATAAACTAGCAAATATGTCCTGTATTTTGTTTAGATACTGGACCGGATATGGTTCCCGGATACGGTGTTCTATAACGGGATGAAGTCCTACCTGCACACGATCACCACGCCCAACAGATTCATACGCATCTATAAAGACGGGAAAATTCTCTTCTCACAAAGGTAGGACAAAACCAGTGGCCGGAGGATTTTGGATTTCGTGTGTCTTTTCCATGCGACATTTGTTAAGGCCTTATATTTCAGGATATCCTAGTTTGACGGATCAGCTGCAAAAGGCTTAACTCTTAGAATGCTGGGAAATTTTCTAAAAATAGAT
The DNA here is from genome assembly GCA_947846245.1 of Cerastoderma edule. NCBI lineage: Eukaryota > Metazoa > Mollusca > Bivalvia > Cardiida > Cardiidae > Cerastoderma > Cerastoderma edule. The sequence goes on from OX401416.1 coordinate 23,274,231, forward strand.
TTTGGTGTCGCGTGCTTTCCAAAACCTTAAATAAATGTTTAATTCTGTTGAGAAATAATGAGGAGCAAACATGTTAGATAATAGGCCAGTCGCAAATTAACTTGGCGACTGGCCTGGATCTAACCTGTTTGCAATAATATGAAATCATTTCCAGCACTATAAGGGTTAACATTCGGCAAAACATTTAAAAAGTGTTCTGTTTTGTAACTCAAAAGATTCATGAGTATATGACTACCAAAGTTCATAAAAGGTGATTTCCCTCATAAGTGCAAATTCTATAGTCTGTTATGGATTTCAGTTAGACGCATCATCTGTGGAAGAAATCTCTCTGACCAAGGATAACTTTCTCATTATGACAATGTTATCCTTTTTTTCACAATGATTTCTACTCAATACTACTAATATTACTTTAGAAACCAGTCTAACCGAATGGTCGATTGCTTATTATGAGCACTTTATCCTTTTTTTACATTGGTTTCTCCCTCATACAATGAAGATCGATTTTATTTTTTATCATTTTTATCATCTGTAGTTGCTTTCAATTTCGGCAAGACACTTCCATAGAGGAGTGGTATGAAAGTATAAAAAGACCCAGTTTATCTACGCTCCAAAGCTTTCAATTTCGGCAAGGCACTTCCATAGAAGAGTGGTATGGAGGTGTTTAAAGACCCAGTTTATTTACTCTCCAAAGCTTTGAATTTTGACAAGACACAGTTTCCTTAAGCGGGTTGGTATGGAAGGGTTATACGGCCCAGTTTATTTACTCTCTCCCAAGCAAGAATAGAGGGCCTTTCGATCGAAATGCTTGACCCCGGAGCTTTGAACACGGTTCTCCGCTTTGACTTTCAAAAGGAATTCGGCGTTACGATATTTGGAACAACCATAAAGTCTCCCCTCTATATGATAGTATGTCATAAGGATACATGTACTTTGATCTTGACGATAGTATTTCCTGAGTGGATTTTCTACGGAAGCTGTCTATGTTATGTATTTTCTTTGTGTGGCTTATGAAAAACCCTGTACTAGTCCGTGGCACTTAGTTTAACCAAAAGGATGCATTTCTGTCATTTTAGTCGACAATTTCGTTTTGTATTGACGATGTCAAAAATTTATCGATCATGCAAATTGTCAATTTGAAATTAAGTTGCCTGATAACCAGCGTTTTCATAGACTGCTACCACGTCGGATGTTATCTATAATGAAAAAATAAATAAAAAGCTTTCGCTTGTGATGATCTGTATACTTAACCCTTAGAATGTTGGGTAATTTTCAAGAAATAGATTTTTGTGTCGCCTGCTTTCCCAAACCTTAAATATCTGCTAAATTTTGATGAGGAAATATACACAGAGTAGCAAACAGGTTAGATCAGCCTGTTTGCATCAGTATAAAGTCGGTTCCAGCACTATAAGGGTTAAAGTTAAATTAATTCTGTCGCCGTTGAATACTACAAAAAATGTAGAGAGGCGTATTCTACAAACCCTATATTGAGGGTACCAATTACAGGAAATTCTGTATAACTTCTGAAAATACTGTGGGAGAACACATTGTTATGCCTTTTTTGGAGACCTTTGCTGAAGTATGAACATAAAAACCGACCGTTTGTCTAGATCTATGCGTCCCATGAAGACTCTGTCTGAGACCAAGCAGACGAATAACCTTGGTGGCGCTCGCTTTGACAGTTCAACAATCGGGGAATTGGGTTCATGAATAAATTAATCGAACACATTCTAGAAGTTTGCACCAATCAGACAATCACGCGTCATAAATGGGACGCGATGGCCTTTTTGTGTGTTTCTTAGTGCCGTGGAAAAAGAACTCTTTGACCTTTGAGTTATCATTCTTAAAGTGAAGTTGTCAACAAAGGGTATGATTTTATTGAGTACGCTTATAACAAATGTACGTGTATTCATATAGGTATGATACTCTTATGACGAAATCCCTGAATAACTGGTGTCGTTTGAAGTCTGCGTGAATTAGTATATATGACTTTTTATGTAATATTGAATAATGTCCGGCGAATATTCAAAAAGAGTATCGTTCTCGCCATCATCTACGTATGAGAAGATTATCATGAACCCTACATGCACAATTCAGATTTATTCTTTCATCGTTGGTAGTTATATACGACACTTTAACATCAAAGACCCGATTATTTTAGATATCACGGACCTTCCGTTGTAGATCACTTTACTCTAAGTTTTTCACAATTCGACCGAAATCCTTTGGTATTTTCACTAGTTTACCAACTTGCCGCAGACGATTCGCAAACTTAAGACCTGTGAGTGGTTTGTGCTTTTTTTTTAATTTATGTAACGCCATGTTTTAGCATCTTTCCACGAATCCTGCCAATTCACCCTAATTTCTATAAAGATTACATATTCCAGCACCCCACCTGGCTGCTTTCATAGACGAACATTATTGCACGGCCGACCACGTCTGGACATATAGCCTTGGGTCCTGGTCCATGCACTTAACCCGCAGTATTCTTGTACTCATAAAACGTTGGGAATCTATTTTGGCCAAAACCGGGGTTAAGACTATTAAAGGCCACCCAAACAAATATCCCAAAATAAGAAGTTGGACTGCAATGGGAGATGTCAAAAGGACTAATCGGGATTGCAATGGCAAATTAAGTAATTAATGTGTGTGTCAGAAGAATGAAGCCATTACAAAACAATAACGACATTTAACCAGTGTGTTGCATATGAACCTGGAAAACATTGTGATAAAAGGAGAAATTGCTCTCAACGAGCAATTTCTCCTTTAACCACAATGTTTTCTGCCCTCCCATAAGATTATTTTTCGATTTCATCACATTGAAATGTCGTCTGCAAACTCTTTCAATTTTGGACAAACTAACATTTTGGTCTTTGGTAAGGGTTAAACGACATAATTAAACGACAGAGTGCATATCTTTGGACGATCGTGGTTACATTACATTCAAGTCTGAGAGGTACCCCCAAGCAATTCGCGTTTTGTTAAAATCAGTCCCCAATTCGGGAAAGCATGGCTTATTCCAAATTCAATGCAATATCAGACAACATTAAGAATACATATGAAAACCCACAACTTCCTAACGGCATTGGATTGAAACCAACGTGATAAAAGGAGCAACTAATACTTTTGTCACAGTGGCTTCTAAATTATTCTGTAGCATGTGCGTCAAAGTAATGTATCATTCAGTCAGGGATAAAGAAACTTTTTAAAAAAGGAATGTGCTGCCCAAACGTGACCATTGCAATTTGTTTAAGTTTTTACGAGAGGCACTTCTCGGCCTATCAACTAATTGAGGAGTATTAGAAACCCTTAATGGGATATATATCATTACAGACTTACAGTTCGAGCAATGTGTAAGATGAAGCTTCAAAAGTACCCGTTGGATGAACAGAGCTGTCCATTGCATATAGGAAGCTGTGAGTACCCATTCATACCTTGCATTATAAAGATTTGTAGACAAGGGTACTAAAACATTATTCAAAATATTGGTGTTAGTTCTAAACAATAGTCTCTCCCATTTCAGTATTTGGTTAAGCAATGCTGCAAAGTAACACATCATTGGAATCGGTTCTTCGAGACGTTTCCAATAACGTGTTGCATTGCAAAATTGTAGTTTTATTTGAGATAATATCCATATTTATCAGTTTTGACTTCCGTCAAATATTGCCTTAATGTAACCAAAACGCTATCAAGGGCAGATCTACTATAATGCTGTACAATGGTAGAATTATGCCAGCTTGATCTATTTATCTCATTTATTGATCAACGTTGATTGTAAGTACATGTGCAAGCATAACCTTTTAAACAATTTTGCGTTATTGATGGATTGTTGATTACATATAGCTATTTCTTATTGTTAATTACAGTCGCCTATTCATCGCAAGACGTGTCCTATATTTGGCGTCACGAAAACCCCGTCGAGTTTCCAACAGGCATAAGTACGTCACAGTTCGACCTCATGGAAACACCATTCAACTACTCGTCCGTTAGTTTTATAAAGGGAGGTAAGTGGGCTTGTATGAAGTTATGTTTACAATCGGTTCACATTGAGTTTAGTCTATAATATTATTCGTTTTACATCGCGTCAACAGTATGTCAGTTATGTTACAATGCCCAACTTTTATTGATGGAGGAAGACCAAATACTTTAAGGGCTGGTCAAGTCAGGCAGAACCGTCGGCATTACGTAAGTCAGTCGGGAAACTATCTCTCATGAAAATCCAAATACCGTCAACGGGATTTGAACCCACTAAAGGGGTCATGCTGCTTGGTAGAACCCATGACATTCCTCATTCTGGAGAATATCCCCCCCCCCCCCTTATAAAAAAGCAAATTTACTACAATTCCGGGGTTCGAGCCCACGCAGATAGGGGCTCTCGGATAGCATGCTCAGTATTTTACTATGACATTTAGACGACTGGTCATATGACGGTTAACCGTCCATAAGGTTTATAAAGGGCAGTAAGCGAGGTCGTTGTCTGAGTGTACCTTATAATGCCGGATTTCATTTTGATTAGCGAAATACGAAACCCCTGAAATACACCACCTTTAGGTTATAGAGAATAACATCTATACTTTGTTGCTTTGTACAAGATCTACGAAGAATGTATGTTCATTTTCATCACACAAAAATGCTCGTTGATTTAACACATTACCAAACAATAACTACATTTGACCAGTTTGTTGCAGGCATCTCTGGAAACATTGTGGAAAAAGGAGAAATCGCTCGTTAAGAGCAATTTCTCTTTTTTCCACAATGTTTTCTGCCCTATCAGATGATTATTTTTCAATTCACATCACATTTTGAAATCTCGTCCGCAAACTCTTTCAAATTGGGACAGTCGAAAACTTGGCGTTTGGTAGAGGGTTAAAAGAACTATGCTATATTTCAAAATTCTTCTACCGCAAAAAAAAAAACAAAGAAAAAAGAACAGCTTAATTAGTTTGCACAAGTTGAAACATTAATACTCACTTAATTAGTTCCAATTATCTAATTCATGTTAAATTTCTTTCCTCATAGCCTGGCACACGGTCCTGTCCGTCGATTTCAAACTGAGCCGCCATCTTGGATACTTCCTGATTAACGTATACGTACCATGTTGCCTGCTTGTTGTCCTCTCCTGGGTCGCTTTCTGGATCAACCGAGAGGCTACAGCGGATCGGATAGCTCTGGGTAGGTCGTCTTAAGGACTGGGTTGTTGCATAGAAAATTTCAAGTGTTCCTGTAGTATTGCTGCTGTGTGTCTATAACGAAATATAAAAAATAGGATGATGTTTCTGCATTGAAATTTCAATGTAATGAGTATTTGTGGGTGTTCCTGTACATTGCGTTCTTTAAAAGCAAATTCCTCACAGCAATCGCCCTTGCTACGCTGCATCGATCCAATCCTATAAAGAGAGATCACTGTAAGGAAATTGGTTTTAGACTTGCTTTAAATAAACAACTGGGATGTCACAGTGGATCGGATGGCATTTGAGTAGGTCGTCTAATGGACCGATGTTTCTGCTTTGAAATGCATGGCAGTGTTGGTGTATACAACAAACCGAGTTGCTCTGGGCTTGTTACATCAGAGGTTTTAGTGGTGAGATTTCAGACAAGTGAATCAGGGTCCTGCGTGGTTTAGCTCAGGTTGTGGACTTAGAACTCGTGGGTCTCGGGTTCGAGTCCCAACGACATTTCTTGTGTCGTGGGAGTGGCCTTTGGAAAGTTATTCTATAGCCCTAGCATAATACATGTGGATCCAGGGAATCCGCAGGAATCACAGGCTTAGACCAGTTTCATAAGAGATTTTAATCCTACTTGCAGATTGTCTCAAAGTTGGTTCTTAATCTTTACCCACCCATTTTGAAGCAGAAGACTAAAGGAACCAGTGTGACATAAAGGATGGCTCGATCGTTTCTTCATTTGATATTCATAACTTATGTTTCTACTTAACAGCTGAATGAATGTTCTTATTCTATCCTAAATAATTGCCACTTGTTATGTCTCCTCTTTTGAAGTATATTATGGACAGAAGAGTAAATTGTCGACACATATTTCAATCATTACCCCTCAGGTACGATGACCGTTCTCACGATGACCTTTCTGGGCTTGGAGAGTCGGAGTGACCTTCCGCGGGTTTCCTACACGACGGCGCTCGATATTTACATAGCAATGGCCTTCACCTTTGTGCTGGCAACCATGGTGCAGTTTGCCGCCGTACACAACTACACGAAGCACGGTTACGGGGAACCATTACCGGCGCCGTTGACCAATCGGCAGACAGGAGATGGAGAGGAGGACGGGGAGGAGGAAGAACGTCTGGTAAATGTTGTTGTTCATTCATTGCCATTGTTATAGCTTCCTTTAGGCATCGTAAACACATGTTCCATGAATGTTATTTGTACTTTCACATGAATCATGCGTATGTGGGTCTTGGTTTACAATATCTGAAACACAAATGATATTGGTTCTAAGAAAAAAATGCTCTTATCTCCAACTATGATACATTTAATGTTTGTGCCTCGTTCAAGTGCATGCCAGTATGCACCTTAGTGACTTTATAATACAATCTTTCTAAGCGAGACTGTCACAAGACCATCCTCTCCAAATGAGGAACTACCTTCACATTTATTTAGGCAAGTTTTGCCAATGATGGCCATCATTTTATTCCACATATCATTCGTGTTTGGTTGTTTGATCGGTAAATTAGATCAATGATATATAGGCCAGGCAGTCTATTTTTTTGTCACAGTGATGCGACACATTAAGGTATTATAGGAAAGAGGTTTGGTCAAGTTATTCATATTCATTTTTACCGCATCGCACGGTATAAGAGTTCAAGACACAATAACAGCACAGTAAAATAATGACTATGTTGTCTTTTGCAAAAGATACCCAAGCGCGAGACCAGGACAGCGCGGCTAAAGAGACGTCACGTGCTACGTAATGGCGGACCCCATCTGACCAGACAGTCGGTCAAACGGGCGGCTTCCAAAGTGTGGAAAAGGCTTACCCGAATATCCAAGAAGAAAGCTCCCGAGGACCAAACAAACAGCGTCAGTAAAATAGACAGGGCTTCGAGAATATTGTTCCCATTGGTGTTTCTTGCGTTTAATCTACTCTATTGCATCGTGTATTACAGTCTGTGAACACCAAATGGTATGAACAAATTGAACAGCATATTACTGTTCCCGCTGAAAATTTTGATTTTTCTCTGCTCTCCGCTGCGTTGTATATTACAGTCTGTGAACCCCAAACTGCATGAACAGACTGAACCAAACTCCTCACAGTGATCTCCCTGTATGGGGATGATCACTGCCATCACAAATGTCACGTGACCATCTACTTAGAAACGAAAATGGCATAACAAGATTGCGGCAAAACTAAAAAATTGTAATCCATTAATGCTTTATTTATAAACAAAACCAATTTTTTTTCAACTTAACTGGTCAGAAATAAATACAACAAGATATTGTTACTAAATTAACTAAGATATCCGGTAATCTCTTAAGAAAACAGCATCATTTGAATTTCATCCAAATCTGGATGAAAAATCTTGTGGTGGCAGTGGTCGATGCAGCGTAGCAAGGGGAGATCACTGTGAGGAGTTTGAGACTTAGCCTGGTGGAGCCTGGCCCGTTCGTATACCGCGAACTAGGCGGGTTAGCATGGGCCAGGACTGCAAGCTATTTGAGACTGAACAGCAGCACCATATCAAACAAAGTATTCAGAGTATTGTCCCCGCTGGTATTTTTGGCGTTTCTCTACTTGTCACTACGTCGTACATTAAAGTCTTGCGTCGTACATTAAAGTATTGCGTCGTACATTAAGGTCTCTGAACCTTAAAATGAATGATTAGATCACCAGCGACAGTTTGATAAACAGGGCTTCCAGAGTTTATTGTTCCGTTGTTCCCGATCGGCTTGTAGCAACGTCAGTATTGTAGACAAAGGGTCAAGAATAGTGGTCAAGTTGTTCTTTCTGATGCTTTACTACAAGTGTGTCAACGTGGATATAAAAAAACATACGGTAAATTCTAACAGTCAATTTTAGACCCATCTGGCTTTATTTGGTATCGTCAGAAACCTTTAAAAAAGCCATGTCTTTGTTACCGTACAACATAAACCAGTTACTTTTTATGTGTTTCCTCCAAGTAAAAGTACTTTATTATATATAATATTCTTATCTAGGATAAAGAACGCGTTTATTTTGCTCCGTTAACATAGCTAAGAAAGTATTTGTTTCTTTATCATTATTCTCACTAAAATTGTAAATACACACATGACAATTTGTTCAGCAATCTTATGTGTTTCTCGATTCATGTGATAAATATTTTTCAATGTACATTTGTAAATGTCCATAAACTGTAATGTTTGTGTCAATAAAATTATTTCTGATTCTGATTCTGATTCGGTTAAGACTATTTGCTATGTACTCGTATATGTCTGAAATAAAAGTATGTTTTATTCCTTAACAGGCCATTCATTAAGAGTCAGGTACGGAGTTCTCCATAATCCGATCAGGGAAAATAAAGTATTCCTATGTTAACGAGCAAGTTCTCCCTTTCACACAATGTTTTCTGTCCTATCAGAAGATCATTTTTTTAGTTTCATCACATTTTGAAATATCGTCTGCAAAACTTTCCAATTTGGATCAGTCGAAAATTTGGCGTTTGGCAAAGGGTTAACAAAGTCAAAGGCTCTTCCCAAAGATTTCTGGTTCAATACGGCCAGGTGGCGCAGCTTGAAACTGAAGTTCGCTTTACGGAAATTCCTTTAAAAAGCTCCTGGGTTTCACCTACTCTTAAACCTTTCCTCACTATACTATCTATAAAGACATTACTTATGTTGCGCAAAGATGTGGGTTTTATTTCACCGTAAAGATTGTATTTTCTAATTCTAAGGAGGTTGAATATTTCTATTCAACGATGAAAATTTGGGTACGTTCCGGTTATGTCTGTGTTGAATAGCGGCGTGAAGTTGTGATCACCATTAATTAGATATTATCATATTGTTGTACATTTAACTAAATTCCATTTTGATTTTGATTCCTTTAATGAGTGAATGTTTTTTTCGCCTTTGCATTTAGTTCAGAGTTTTCTTCCAATCGCATTATTAAAACAGAACATTATGAATATAGTCTAAGGGAGGTAATTCAAGCAGGATTTGTAAAGGATTACATTTTGCGTTATTTCCCTTTGATTATTTGTTCCTCTCAAATGAATAACTGGAAATATTGGGTGTTTAAATGCAACGGATAGGTGATAGCATCCATGAATTACATTTTTGATTAGTAACACAAATCAATGAATTTTTAAAAAAAAAAATTCAGAAGCTGGGAATTATTGTGTACCACGGCAACTGGTGAGGAAATGAAGGTAACATGAAAAGGTGCATCTAAAATGCGATATGACCGTAGATCTGCCTCTTTTTTAATCGAGACGTGTGTCTATTTGTAATATGTCTTCTTTATCTCCCTTTCTCTCTCTATATATATCATCTCCCTTTTACTCCCCCCTCTTCTCCCTCCCCTGTTTCTCCCTCCCACTATCTCATTCTCCCCCTCTCTCTCTCTTTCTTTCTCTCTCTCTCACACACACACACACACACACACACACACACACTCTCTCTCTCTCTCTCTCTCTCTCTCTCTCTCTCTCTCTCACACACACACACACACACTCTCTCTCTCTCTCTCTCTCTCTCTCCCTCTCTCTCTCTCTCTCTCTCTCTCTCTCTCTCTCTCTCTCTTTCTCTCTCTCTCAAGAACAAGTTACTGATTCAGATTACGCCATTGTCATTGCATGTAGAAATAGTATCGTCAATTTGGATTCTTGAAACCCTTCCTCAATCTCTACCAGAGTAAATTGGTTCCCGCTACGCTCCCACATTTAGTATCCGGGGGACGATAACTCTGCATGGGAGATTGACCCTTCCTATGTTAATTCATAAATACAGTCAATCTCCCATGCAGAGTTATCGTCCCCCGGATAATAAATGTGGGAGCGTAGCGGGAACCAATTTACTCTGGTAGAGATTGAAATACAGTATGTCACGAAATGCTGTTATTGATGGATCCAGAGACATAGAGTTATCTATGTCTCTGATGGATCTCACATTTTTTCCGCTATCCAAACTAGAAATGTGACAGGTACTCGGCTATTTACTGTGCACAACCAAAATTATGAACAAGGCAGGATACCAGCATTTTTGTGTACTAAAATCTCCGAAGTTGAAGAGCTTCACATTAATTGGACCGGCGATTGGCCAATGACTTCGAACAACACGTATCATAATAACAATATTTTCTAGTTGTTTCAGACGTTTGTAACCATATGGTAATTAACCACTGATTGGATTATCACTGAAGAAGTAATTAAACACAAGTAAGGTTATTTGTATTTAGATTAATTTGTAACAAGGCGTAATGTTTACTTGATTTTGGAGTAAGAATTGCTCTTGTCAGATTCGACACACATTTGGAAATGACAACAGAAATCACAAAAAAGGCAACAGGATGTTGATGACTGACAGCTCACCTTTTTTTCGTTGCAATTAAACCAGATTCTATTTAACATGTGTACATATATTTGCGTTCGTAACAATTCATTCAGAGACTAGCATAATGCCATTTGATAATCATTTTACACTGATGATTAATTCTATTCAGTTTTAATCATGGCATGGCAATGGCAGGGTTTTCATTAAGATTTGAAGTAACAGGTTGAGATCTTACCAATTCAGCCAAACAACCATTTTTTATCATTTTTTATGACTGGGCATGAAGTATAAACGATTCACAATGGATTTTAGGCTATGATTTGCCCTAGCAATTGGTTCTTTATGAAAAACCCTGCCCGGTTAAATACATGTACATATTGACTGTATGCTATTAACAAAGCCTCATTACCTCAGCTTGCTGCAACGTTGACTTTGAATGAAAGGGTTCTGAGTTTGAGACCACATTTCGGAAAATGTAATTACAGTCATTTCGTCTACATGTCATTTTTGTCTACATTTTACCAAAGCAACTTAGAGAGAAGACCGAGTCATTTCGTCTACAGATCATTAGGTTTCTTGTTTTATTTAAATATGAAAAATACTATCTATTTATCCGGCGTTAATTAGAGGTAAATGCTAATTGGATGCATGTTTTAGCTTCATACTTTGTTGATTTGAAAAAAATATTTCAATTTCCCTTGATCTTAGTATTTATAGAATAACTAAAAGGAAAACTTATAACGCTATTGCAACAGATGATATATTTTAGACATTTTACTCAATTCATTGATCCATGGTGCATCTAGGCTAAAAATTATGGATAAGACATGCCACAATCTGTTTTAATGATTTATGAAGATTATAACAAAACTATGGGGTTCTCACCAAATCTCAACCTTTCGTATACTGTCATTTCTCCTAATATTTTGGGATCCTGCGACACTGTTAGTATCTCTCAGGATTTACAAAAACTTGCATTAATATAAATTAGCCCTTATCACAGACATTTTTAATGCAGTGAGAAATTTTTAATGAAGTGAGAAAAGTTATTTTGAGGGATCTGGATATTTCTTTTCTACCTTATTTCTTATCTAGATAAGTGTTAAGGATAGATTATGAATTAAGATTTGCATTAGCACTAATCACAAAGACATTTTGAATGAAGTGAAAAAAGTTTCTTTGAGAGATCTAACTATTTCATTTCTTATTTCTTATCTAGATAAAAGTTAATAAGGGGTTAGAGATGAAGGCGTTACTTTGCACGCTGATACTGTGCTTATCAGTCTATGAGATTGTGTGTCCGCCTGTAGCACCGAACCCACAGCCTGTCGAGGGAGACTCACCGGACGAGGATGATGTGGTAAGTACAATCAGGCAATGTGAAAGTCCTGATTAATGGGAAATGTAACTGAGCCTAATAGCCACTGTTTGTTTGGAATTGGTCTCAGATAAAGAGTGTTGTTCTAGCGTCTTTTACATATAGAAATAAGCCCCTTGGTAAACTCTGAGAATTTCTATTGACTTCCAAAGGACAAATCTTTTGTTATAGCTTTTTCTTTCAGTGGGAATGCTTACAAGGGTGTCATAGATATTTGTAGTAAAAGGGTGATTTTCAAAAATAGGCAGGGGTAAGAGGGACCTCGTCAGTAAATTTATCCTAAAACTGAGCAATGTAGCCGGCTCCTTGCTTTTATTGAAACCTCTGAGCTTATAGTTAAAAAGATTTTTCACAAAAGCTTGCAAATCAAGAGCCTAGTGGTTTGCAATTCTATTAAACTTGAATTTACAAGGCCTCTCTCAGCTGAAGTTCATACTCTGATATAAGTAGATTTGGATTTTTCATGTAGGCAAACTTAGTCTACAGACAGACTAACAAAAGGCCAGTAGATATTCCTAGCTTGACCAGTCCTTATCGGTCATAAACCTTTGGGTCTTTTCTGCATTAGAAACACTCTTTGCTAAATCCATTTCACTGATGTTGTGTTGACTAGTTGTACATTATCACCTAATGCCATATTTTTGCGTCTTGCTGCAGCGGTCAAAAAGCATTGTGGCAAAATGAGAAATTGTAGTAAAACAGATTGAGTTTGTCCCATCTTATTTAAATATTCTAAAATTGTTGAAGAAATAAATGAAACCATTGTACTCTGTTATGACATACTGTAGGATTGGGTAGAAATGGTTGAAGATGCAATAGAAGATGCTGAGGTAATGAAAATGGGTACACCCTTTAACAAACAACACATACAGTCAACCTTGTTTTAGGAGACCACTATTATAGTGTGAAAAGTTAGTTAACAACTAGTCCGAGACTATTTCAATGCATTATGCATGTCATTCAGAAAGCTCCCATTGAAGCTTTCTGAATAATTTGCCTCTTTATTATGCTGTAAAGTGTCTTATGAGATTATGTCTCCTTTAAGTTTGGTTGCTTTAAACTAGATTGACTAAATTACTTTATTTGACTGTCCTAAATAGAAGAGCATAATTGCAAAAGTAAAATTGAATTAAAAGTTATTTTGTCAGCAGGATAGGAAGTGTTGCTGGAAAAATGATAAATTGCTCAGATAAGCAATTTCTCATTTTTTCTAGCATTAATTCTTAACTTTGTCTGATGGTAAGAGGACATTTGGAATGTCAATGTTGTTTGGGAAAGGGTTTTAGAGCTCCAATATGTAAATATTAGAGGGAAAACTTCATTCTGTGTCTGTTAGTACTTTATGTTTGGTATAAACTTTATTTTTGGCATTATCACCCAAGGGACAAATCAATTTTAGACTTATATACACTTTATGTTTGGTTTTAAATTGTGACATATTACCGGGTAATTAGAGGGACCACTCCATTTTGTTCATGTAAATACCTTATGTTTGGTTTATATGTAACATATTCATTAGTAGAAGAACTTCTCAATTTTGGACATGTTTACACTTTATGTTTGGTTTATTTATGACTTATCTATTAGATGGACCACTTCAAATTGTTCCGGTTAATACTTTATGTTTGGAATATTTTCATACATAATCATACATAAATCCTTATACTTTGTTTGGTGTATTTTTATGTATTATTTAATTTGGTATTTGAATCTTCAGGGCTTTTTTGTGCCTTATAACATTAAAGGCACCTTACAGTTTGAGATTTCTTGAAAGATCAAGTATTTAATCACACTAAGCCTTTGGTTTCCCTGTTCAGCTATTTCAATGATACAATAGGTTATTTGCATATCGAGGGTTCAGTGCAAGACTATAGTAAGTGCTTCATAAACATGAAGCACTTACTATAGTATTACACTGAACCCTCGATATGACAGCAATACAAAATTTCATATGCAGGGACTTTGCAGTATACTTAAGGTTTCCTAGGGTACTTTGAAAAAATACCAACATTGGCAAGATAAATTGAGGTTATTGGTTCAGTCTTAGATCAATCCTTTTAGTTGCCTCTAGTCCTTTAAGTAAGTTCTAGCAAACAATTTGTTTGAAGTCTTTTGAAATTGAACACTTCTACAACAACGATTCATTGAGACCTTCATGAAAATGAAAAGAAGAATATGCACTTTATAATGGGTAATGTTAAATGGAAAACAAGAAATTGTTCATCTTTGCAATCTTTCACTTTTTCAATAAAATTGTCAGAAAGTTTCTGCAAGAAAAGAACATTTTTATTATATGGTGGGTGTAAATAAGTATTAATTTACCTTAACTCGCAATGTGATTGTAGTCAACCTGATTTTTAAGGTTTGAATATCTCAGTTTACAATTTCATCTATATTTTTTTTCATTTAAATGAATAGAAACCATTGTGACTAAAGCAGGAAACTAATGGCTCACAATGTTTCATAATGGTTCCTATTGTGTCTTGATGTGTTCTACAACAAGTCTATTGAAAAAAAAAACAGTTTAAGTCCATTATAGTCTTGTTTCGTCTGTTATATGCTAAACATTTCTAGTAATAAAAGCAATAAAGATATTTGGATAACACTGTCACACAAGTTAAACCTCATGCAGAAACACACATTATAAGCTATTCTAAATTTCCAATGCTTTAACAATTCTTTGAAGAATGAGTTGTAAGAATAAACATGTTTGACAAAATGAGAAATTGTTCATTTAGAGTAAATTTTCATTTTGCCACACCGTTTTTAAATAATATCTGCTGTGGGGGCATACAAAGTTTTTTTCTATCATGGAAAGGGTCAAATGAGAATTTTATGGGATGACAGTATTTACCATGATAATGTACAGTTTTAGTATATTATTGTATAATATTAAAATACTCTATTCAGACAGATGTCTAAATAAATTTGCATAACAGTTTTCTAATTGAGAAATCCATAATAAACATAGGGAAGGTGAAAGAAAAATTCAACCTCTTGCATGTAAAGATGAGGTTCACCATATCAAAGATAAAATCAAGAGTTCAACGCAAGACTTTAGTTAGTACTTCACAAACATAAAGTACTTACTAAAGTCTTGCATTGAACCCTCAAAATGCTGTATGGTTTTCCATTGAATATACATGTAAACGAATTACAAAATTCTCTGTGTTCCTATGAGGGAAAGATTAAATCATGTACACTCACTTTGTTATTTGTAAATGATTTATGTGAGGCTGCCCATTGCAATTATAACATCCATCATTAATTACAAGTAATTCATTATATTTTTTTTTCTCTCTTTTTTCAGTTTTAAACTATTTACCTTCTTTTTTTGCACAAACTTCAAACTACATTTGTATATATGATATAATATCAAATCGAGAGTTCAATGCAAAGCCATAGCAAATCCTTCACTTATGTGTATTTATGTACTGAGTCTTGACAATAACCCATGAAATGGTCCCTTTATTTTACAGCCTGCCTCAGATGTCTTATGATTTGTTTATTTCCTATTCCAGTAATGATTTCAATAGACAACATTATTTGTAGACATTGAAAATAAATTGCATTGAATTTATGAAAATTAAAATTATTATGACAAATGATTGATATACCTACTTTCAAACTATGACCATTTAAACTGTTATAGATCTGTTATGAAGCTCTAGTTTGCTATGAGGAAAAGTATTTTACTTTTACCTTTATTGATAACATTTTGAAATACCAGCTGCAGTAAATTTTAAGAAAGCACAGTGACTAAAAAAAGTAATGGAGAAGATGGTTGAAGAGCAATTGATTCTTTTGATCCTCTTGTGCCTCAAGGAGTAACATATAACTGATGGCAATTGAGAGTAACTGCATTTAGTTATACGTAATTAGACAAAGATTGTTTCCTTCGATAATGGGTGTTTCTACCAATTTATCAAAGGAAACAATCTTTGTCATAACTACTTATTATGACATCCTGACTAAGAGCAAATTAAATTATCATGAGCATTTTCTGCTTAAGGCATAAATGATGCAGGATTCAGATATCTTCTGCTGTGAATGCAGAAAATTACTGTACTGTATATATAAAGGACAAGGCTAAAGAATGGTTGTGTTTCATTCTCTATACATTTAATGATGTTTTCAGGGGTTCGGGCTTGAGTATGACAGGTACCTCCGAGAAGTTGTCATGGCTCTGGAGGAAGATGAAACATTCCGAAAGAAACTGGAGGAAATGAACGTTACAGACATAAAGGTACGTATCAAGGGAAATCTATTGTTTTAACCTTTAAGTGCGGGAACCAACTTCATGCTTATGCAAACAGGTTAAATAACAGGCTAGCCACCAAGTAAAATGGCGGCTGGCGTGTGATCTAACCTGTTTGCTACTCTGAGTATCTTTCCTCATCAAAATTAAGCAGATATTTAAGGTTTTGGAAAGCAGACAACACAATAATCTAGGTTGAGAAAAATAACCCATCATTTTAAGCGTTAAAATGACCAGCTATGGGGAAAACATAGCTTTGGTTTACCTGATGTAAGTCAATTACGGTTGTTGCTTGCAGCATAAAAATGCAGACGATGTATCAAAGAGTTTTATCGTATTTTCCTATCTATGTGTTATCCATGGCTTTTATTGTTCTTTGCACCAGCAATGGGGCTTTCTTTCTTCTATGCAAACCTTGGATAGTTTTAAACATTGTCACAAAAAAACAATTTGCTTGATTACATTCTTCTTTTCTCAGGGGGTGGGGGAATTTTCAGGGGATGGGACATTTTAATACATTGCGAACTAAGAAGAATATGTTTCAGAAGCATGTCCTTTTTTGTCATGAAATAATAGCAGATAAGAAAAATTGCGATTTCCTACTAAGTTTATCCCAGCAAATGTGGTGACATTGATCATTCATAAGGATAGGTTGTTCATTTGACCTGTAAATCATATAATGCCCTGAGGCAGTATATATTGAGATGTCAACTTGTTTTTTCTCGCTTGACAGAAGTGCACATTACTACAAATTCTGTGGAGTTAAACACACAGATCCCCTTGTTTAGGACCTGTCAACATTGTACCCCATCAGGTCACTACCTCATCTGGAATTTGATGATTTTTAAGACTTTTCTTCAAAGAGAGCATAATCCTTTGCCAAACAATAACAACATTTACCGGTAACCACTTTGTTGCAGACGGCTCTGGAAAGCATTGTTGGAAAAGGAGAAATTGCTCTTAACAAGCAATATCTCCTTTTCCAATAATGTGTTCTGCCCTATCAGAATATAATTTTTCGATTTCAACACATTTTGAAATGTCGTCTGCAAAATCTTTCAGTTTGGGACAGTCGAAAATTTGGCGTTTGGTAAAGAGATAAGCCAACAGCAATTCTGAATTTCAACAGTTATGATTTACATCTTGAATATGGTCAAACAGTAAAATGGCTTGTTAAGAATTCTCTGGTGACGATTTTTCATTTTGTCCAAGTTGTTTTTTGCTGGAGGTATTGTGCCTCAATAGTTGTTTTTGCTCTATTTAAAAAGCAACCTATTAGATTCAAATGATCAATTAATTTGCATTAAGTTCCTTAAAAATAGCCTTTTATGTGATAATTATTGCCTGTAATAAAAAGTTGTTAAGAAAAGCAATAGAGATAAATGCATGGTTTTATAAGACCAATTATTAAAGTCTTTCTCAAAACAAGAAAGAAATGTCTTTCTCATATGCTTTAAATTTGTCCAATGTGAAAACAGTTGAAAGGTTATGTACCAGGTATGTGACGAGTCGAGAGGTTAATGTCGAGGGTTTGATGCAAGACTAAAGTAAGTTATCCGCAAATATGAAACACATCCTATAGTCTGGCATTGAACGCTTGATTGGTGTTTGTATGCAACCAGAATGTTGACAAGTGATTCATAAGGATGATGTGGCCCAATGAATGCAAACATCTTTTAACCCTTTACCAAACGCCAAATTATCGACTGTCCCAAATTGAAAGAGTTGTGCAGACGACATTTCAAAATGTAATGAAATAGGAAAGTGATCTTCTGAGGGGGCAGAAAACAATGTGGGAAGAGGAGAAATTGCTCATTAAGAGCAATTTCTCTTTTTCCCACAATGTTTTCCAGAGTCGTCTGCAACAAGCTATCAAGTGTCATGATTGTTTGGTAATGGGTTAACCCATTCAGTAATTTAGGATTTGTAGGGGTCAAACAGACTAAAGTGATAAAATATGCAAAATGAAATAAACTTTTATTTTATTATGTTTTATAAAATCAGAAGTCAATAATCTTTATTTCCCCTTTTGTTTCAATGGCTTCTCCCCTACAACACTGAGAACGTTGTTGATTTTTGTACAAATCACCAAAAACAAAAAGGATGGAAAGGGTTGAATGTTGGATGTAGAATATGTGTGTAGATTCATCCAATTAACAAGCCATGACGAGAACAATAAAATTTGACTGATTGTCTATGCCTGTAAGATGATGTGGCCTTCTCTGCATGTTGGATGATGTGGCCTTTATTCCAACAAATATTTTGCCTTAATTTGCAATTAACTCACGATTAAAAATGAATTTCCTTTGCTGGTTTATAATTGAACTATCGGCAGCTTGTTGCGCTCAGTTCAGTTGTTCTTTTCTGTGTTGTCTGCAATGTTTTACTGTTTATGCATCTAGCTTAACAAGGCTGTCATTAGTCAATATGATGAGAAATGTAATAAGATTTAACCCCTTACTCCATAATGTCACACTTTCATGCAGTTGCTACTAATGTCTTAAGAGCAATGTATCAACTTGTCGCAATGGTTTTACTCAATTTTATAAGGAAATTTTTTTTTTTTCATGGTCTTTTTTTGTTGTTGTTGGTTGTTGCTTTTTATTTGGGCAAGTAACAAATTCCCATAATGTGGATTCGTTGATAAAATGAATAAGGGAAGGGTTAGATATAGGGGTGACAGTGACAATATGTTTTTTCTAGATAACCAAACAATCTAGGGACTAAGCATTGCTATTGCAGGCAAATTATGAGCCGCGCATCCCCAAAATTTTGAAATACTGTTGATGCAATGTTTAACCCTAATAAATGAAACAATGTTGTTGGTAAGTTAATTTTAAAAAAAGGAAATGTGTTAGAGAAACAATCAATCCTTTAACGATGATCACTTTCAACCGAGTTTTTTTTTTAATTTCTATTTTATATACTTGAACAGACTATCAATTAGTTAATGATGGATGATATACTGCCATTTGGTATTGTTTTATTGTTTGCTGATGTGGCCTTTGAATTACTGTATGATGCAACAATGTCCCTTTACTTTTGTTTATTTAAATGCATCTTAAATGAAAGCAAAGCATGCAATGCATGTGATGTATGGTCAAATAATTTTGTTTCTTTTAGTAAGGACTATCAGATACATGTTGTATCTGGTTAATGAATTAATTCCTTGTTTTAAATGTTATAGATTATATCGTACTGGAGTCAACTCTGTATATAAAAATGTTATTTGGTATTGCCAAATTACAGTTCAGATAAGAAAAAGCAAAATCATTCAACATGCAATGTGTGAAATATGATATCTTTATAGATGAATGGGAATGGCAGAATACCCATGTATCTTGTTCACATATTATATGGTATTATGTAAATATGTAAAATGTGTACAGAAAAGAGAATTCATAATGCACCCTTATTTAAAAAATGTGTGTTTTTAGAACTGTAAAAAAGCATTGCATCTGTATTCACACATTCAATATTTTTATCCATGTTAATCTCTATCAAATATGACCCATACCCCTCACCCAATTCTGTAGAAAGCAGTGCACAATATTTTGAAGTGTTGGGTCAATGGTTTTGGCCCACAGTACTTCTGAAACCCTGAGCAAGGCAACTTAACAGGTTAAAGTTTCATATGATGTAAAAACAAATCATACAAATAAACAAACATATATAAGTACATAAAACCAAATCATACAAATAAACTAACATATATTAGTGCATTGTCTGTCAAATGAGTGAGAGGTAGTTTCTTGACTGACTAACAAAATGCCAATGGTTCTTAACAAACTTGACCAGACTTTATTGGCAGTAAAGTATTGGGTCTTCTTCCATTAAAAGTCGGGCATCGCAACATTACGGAAATAATGTTGGTGCAAGGTACAAGCCATATAATACAAAATAATAATATAATGATAACATGACGACCCGTGTATTTCAGAACGGTAAAATCGCGATGCATCTGGACCTGGTTTCCCATCAGATCAGGGAGAGGTTAGACGAGATAAAACGACAGGAAATTCAACGACTCCGCCAACTCGCTCGCCAGAAAATGAATCAAATGAATGGTATGGAAGTTTTAGATCAGATACAGCTGAGAGGTATGAAGTCAAGGCGTGAGTAAATAGCGAAACTAGAGTGCACAATAGAGCACATCCTGGACCATGGGAGCTTGTTCCTGCAGTGGTTTGAATATACTCACCCTTGGACTGATTTAATTTTGTACCTGTTAACCCTTTACCAAACTCCAAATTTTCGACTGGCCCAAATGAAAGAGTTTGCGGACGACATTTCAAACTAAAGTACACAAAGAGCACATCCTGGACCCTGGGAGCTTGTTCCTGCAGTGGTTTGTTTATACTCGCCCTTCGACTGATTTTACCCTTACCAATCAATAACGACATTTAACAAGTTTGTTGCAAACGACTCTGGAAAACATTGTGGGAAAGGAAGAAATTTCTCCTCAGAAGTTTATTTAAAATCTCATCACTTTTTGAAAGGTCGTCTGCAAACTCTTTCAAATTGTGACAGATGAAAAATTTGGCGTTTGGTAAGGTTTTTTTTTTTGTACCTGTTAACCCTTTCTTTCGGTAAATTCTCGATTTTTCCTATTATGACCCCTTATTCCATGATACTACACTTTTGAGCATCTACTACAAAAGAATAGTCTTAACCTTTATAGTGCTGGAGCCGACATCATGGTTTCTTCTTAATTCAATGCACTATTTCAAAAGGTAGATGCCCTTTTGTGGCATTTCAAATGGCACACTGTTCAAAATGGACGATTTTGTTTACACATTTCTTCTTAACACTTCATTTTAATATACATGCTGTAGATAACTTTAGACTCTAACTCGTAAAAAAGAGCTTTCAATCTAATCCATTTGTGAAAGTGTTTTGCCATTAAAATGTGTTGAAACTAACTCCTAATAAAGCAAAGGATTTCTGATTTTTTTCCACATGGAAAGAGGGCTAGATCCCTATTAAGATTTTGAAACTTGTAGTAAAGACTTTAGATATTGCTCTAGGGTCCTGCGGGGCCAGGTGGTTAAGGTGGCTGACTTAGAACTCGGGGGTCCTTGGTTCGAGCCCCAATGACATCTCTGGAATTGTTGGAGTGGTCTTTGGCAAGTCACTTCAGAGCCCTAGCCTAGTACTGGTGGATCCAGGAAAACTGTAACAGAGTTGAAAAATTGTTGATACGGTGTTAAACACCATACAAACAAATAAAAGATATTGCTCTGGAATGACAATGATTCCAATGAATGACTGTCTGTATTGATATGAAACTTTTCAAGAGTAGAGTAGACAAATTAAACCTTGTTTGGTACAGATTTTGCCTGGATAAATATATATTCATATCAGTGCACATAAAGTCTAAGACAGTTAGGAAACCATTGCAAGTCTAAGAAAGTTATGAAATCATTATGATAGAAGCAAAAATTGAGTGTTTATACTCAGATCATAAACTGAAGTTGTTATCACAAACAGATGCCCTCAAACAAATGCTCATCTTAAACATGTAACAACATACAAAATAATGGAAATAGCAGTCAATCAACACCCTTCCTTCATTATTTTTCAACTTTTTCCTTTCAAATTTATTTCCTGTTTCCATTTATTTTACAGGACATAGTAAGATTACATGCCTCCTAATTCTTTATATAATGGGACCAATCTTAAACTCCTTTGCAACAAACAGCATTAAAAAAAAGTGTTATAGTAAAAAAAAAAAACAGACCATTATGCAAAAGTTCTTTTGTCAAACAATTTGGTCTATGCATGAATTTAGATTTGGGTTTTCATGAGAGGACTCAGGTAGTTTCTTTACTGACACATGGAATGGTTTTGCCTGGTTTGATCAGCAAGCGCGGCGTATTCCTCCATCTATACTAAGCCAGGCATTGCAATTAAACATGATGCCAAACCCCTAAACAAATCAATTGATTTGAGTGTTTATAATTCATGTATTTATTGGTTTGATGACATGATTTGATGCTGTCTGTGGACTGGTTGATTATTCAGAGAGCTTCTTAGCTTCATCCTTTCAAACCCACTGTGCAAGTAATTTTAGATAGTTTTCCACTACTTATTTTGTTTATATTTTTATCATTTTGGTGGAAGAACTAGAAAAGTGATGCTAGGCTTAACATTTTATATATCAGGTCTCATATTGACATATTTGCAACAGGGTATTTCAGAATCTATTATGTTCTTTGATATAAGAGGTGTTTTATCACTTGAATAAAACAAATGTTTATTAAGATTTTCAAGCCTCATTAATGCTTACAACTCTTTGTTATAATCTGTTGAAATATCAAAACATTCTCTCAAGATATTGATTGTCTCACCAAAAATTGTTCAGATGAACTGAAAATAAAAAAGTAACATTGAAATGCTATTTGAATACTTCATTTAGATCTTATGACTGCATGTACAGTATCTCCAAAATTTAGACAATTATTTTAATGCGAAGACTGTTCAGCAATTCTACCAGAATTGCAATAAAAACTGCAAGTCCCATCATTACCTAGAACATTAGATCAGAATTATGCAGGGGACTCTGTGGCCAAGTCATTAGGGAACAGAACTTGGAAGTCTCATGACAAATCTCTGTAATTGGTTTAAATTATGGCAATGGTGTTTTGCAATTTTATCGCAAGGTAGCCTTTTGGCTGACATATGGAATGCCAATGGTTCTAATTTGTTTGTGTCGATGCGCCTTAAAACACCATTCATTCTAATTTGTTTGACCAGCTCTTATGGAATAATAGGTTTAATAGAGAACAACTTTTATGGTTCCCTGTAATTGTTGTATCTCGGCCTAGAGATAAATGATATAATGTCTAAAGCACTTTACATGTGGTGAAGGGAAAAATGATGTGCTTGCTGTCTATTGTACAATATTTATGATTTCCTTGTTTTTGTTGTACCTAGGCGTAGAGAGAAATGATAGGATGTACCCACACCATGTGGACGTGAAGAATCCTCACTCCTTCGAGACAAATGATCTGGAAAATCTCATTAAGAAGGTAATGTTTTTAAGTTGGGAAAGACATAGGGTGGAAAAATATTTGTCTGTCACAATTTTGAAAATACTATTCAGATTGAATGTTTGTAGGCATGGTTTCTGTAAAACAATTTACTTTCTCTTGAAGAAAGAGCAAAAGAAAAGACCCTCCGTGGCCTAGTGGTTAGAGTACAGAACTTGAAATCACATGGCCCCTCTCCGCGTGGGTTCAAACCCTGAGAGGGATATGGATTTTCATGAGAGGCAGTCTCCCGACTGACTTACGGAATGCCGATGGTTCTACCCACCTTGACCAGTCCTTGTGGGCAGTTGAGTATGGGGTCTTCCTCCATCATTAAGAGTCGGGCATCGCTACATAACTGAAATAATGTTGATGTGATGAAAAACCCATATGAAAAAAAAAAAAAAGAAAAGACCATGCCACGAAACATGCCAATTTGTCACAATAGAATCCTACTCAGTTTCACAAAGAAAATGTTTCTAGTCCTCACAACAAACATTGTTCATGAACAAACATTATTTCATGGTGTTGCCTTTAATTTCAACCAGTCACGTAAATCACATTTAAGAAATTAATCAAGGCTTTCCACAAGACTTAAAAACTCATTTAGAACAAAGGATATGAGGATATGAAAAAATTATTAAAATATTTGTGGAAACAATAATACCAAGGAAGATTTACTTTTATTTTTCTTTAAAAAAAAAAAAAAACCCAAAAGAACAGTACATGTATGTTCAACACAAATTCTTGAAAATTTTCAGCTAAATGAAATTGCTCTTTATTCAGGCAACTTCTGATTTAGACGAAATCGACAAGAAAAGGAAAAATGAATTCAAGACCTACGAGATGGAAAAAGAGCACCTTAAAAGACAAGAGCTTGAAAAACTGAGCGAGGAGGACAGGAAGAAGAAGGAAGAGGAGTTTGTGGAGTTGAAGAAACGGCACGAACAACACCCACCAGTTCACCATCCTGTAGGTGTCTTATTTAATACCCATAATGCCTTATTTTGACACATCTGCTGCAGACGACTCTGGAAAACTTCGTGTGAAAAGGAGAAACTGCTCTTACCGAGCAATTTCTCCTTTTCCCACAATGTTTTCTGCCCTATCAGAACGTTTGTTTTTCAAAGGTTATTACAAACCCACAATACCTCATTTTAGTTTAAACTTATTTATTTTATATTGATTGTGACAAATGCTTGAAGCGTATTAAATATACTTTCCATGCTTTCTGGATACTATCACTTCAGAGACCTTGCCTAGTACATGTACTGGTTAATCCAGGAAAGCCTTTTAATACCTAAAAAGATGTTGATATGGCATTGAACATGGCCTTACAAACAAAATCCTTGATAATAACTAGTACTCGCGCTGAGTTGTGGGTTAGTTCCTTAAATTTTCCCCTGGCCTAACAGGGATTCAACCAAGGAACCTCAAGACAAAAGGCAGATGTTCTGTTACTGCACCAATGTCACCAACGGTGACAAAAGAACAACTTGATGATTCATTTTTGATTTCTTCTGCATGGAAGTAAACGTGTAGGTGAAGGTTTTAAGACTCAGAGCTTCTGGGATTAATCCTCACCAGTTGCACTGGGACTTTAGTATAAAAGACCTTGCACAAGAGACTGCAGAGCCCTGCGCATTACTGTTAAAATCCAGGAAAGTAAAATAATTGAAATAATGTTGACACGGTGTTAAACCTCATATGAACAAACAAACATGAAACCTCTCTTTGATGTGTTTGCTGCAGAAGTTCTCAGAAACCACATTGACAAATGATCCTAATGATTTGTTTGTTTTCTGTATGGAAGTGAACCCCAACAGGTCCTGCTTTGCTGGTTAAAACTTAGGTGGTGGACTTGTTATCTAAAATCACTTGTTCTAGCCAGACTGGTGGCAAGGCACTTTACAGCCAAAGCTTCGTTCAGGTGAATTCCACAATCACCATTATATAACTGTAAACTTGTAAACACGGCATTCAACTCCATATAAGGATGAAAGCCCATCAGATAAACAACTATTATGTTATCTGTTGCAAACTAATTTGACTAAGGAAGTTTTTAAAAGTGTTAACTGATAATAATAGTCTAATAATAAAAAAAATTAGATAATGAAAGATATAAAGAATAATTTGTTTGTACATTTTTTCCAGGGAAGTAAAGCCCAACTTGAAGATGTGTGGGAAAAATCAGATAACATGGATCCTCAAGATTTTGACCCAAAAACCTTTTTCAAGATGCATGGTAAGTACAAACAAAAGGGCAACATATTTGGTTATATGACCACTCAAAATTGAAAGCAACACCAGACGAAAATTTGACTATGAATTATGAATGTGTAAGAGTTTAGGTTAGTTTACATTGCTAGTGAAAAATATTCTTACAACTTTTAGATCATAATGAATTCTCTGGTTTAAAGTTTAAACTTATTTATTTGACATCTATTGTGACAGAGGCTTGAAGCTTATTTTAAATCACTCTAGATGACTGCCATCTGGATAATACAGTACATGCGTAGATTTGTAGGCTAGTCCCAGCAAATTTTACCGCGCCACTAATTGGGATCGTAGCCTTGGTATGAGAGGCCGTCACTCTAGTACTGCACCACTGTCACCCATAGTGTACTGGTTAGAGAGGCCGACACTCTAGTACTGCACCACTGTCACCCATAGTGTTCTGGTATGAGAGGCCGACACTCTAGTACTGCACCACTGTCACCCATAGTGTACTGGTTAGAGAGGCCTACACTCTAGTACTGCACCACTGTCACCCATAGTGTACCGGTTAGAGAGGCCGACACTCTAGTACTGCACCACTGTCACCCATAGTGTACCGGTTAGAGAGGCCGACACTCTAGTACTGCACCACTGTCACCCATAGTGTACTGGTATGAGAGGCCGACACTCTAGTACTGCACCACTGTCACCCATAGTGTACTGGTTAGAGAGGCCGACACTCTAGTACTGCACCACTGTCACCCATAGTGTACTGGTTATGAGAGGCCGACACTCTAGTACTGCACCACTGTCACCCATAGTGTACTGGTTAGAGAGGCCGACACTCTAGTACTGCACCACTGTCACCCATAGTGTACTGGTGAGGCCGACACTCTAGTACTGCACCACTGTCACCCATAGTGTACTGGTTAGAGAGGCCGACACTCTAGTACTGCACCACTGTCACCCATAGTGTACTGGTTAGAGAGGCCGACACTCTAGTACTGCACCACTGTCACCCATAGTGTACCGGTTAGAGAGGCCGACACTCTAGTACTGCACCACTGTCACCCATTGTGTACTGGTTAGATGAGGCCGACACTCTAGTACTGCACCACTGTCACCCATAGTGTACTGGTAAGATGAGGCCGACACTCTAGTACTGCACCACTGTCACCCATAGTGTACTGGTTAGAGAGGCCGACACTCTAGTACTACACCACTGTCACCCATAGTGTACCGGTTAGAGAGGCCGACACTCTAGTACTGCACCACTGTCACCCATTGTGTACTGGTATGAGAGGCCGACACTCTAGTGCTGCACCACTGGCATCCATAGTGTACTGGTATGAGAGGCCGACACTCTAGTACTGCACCACTGTCACCCATAGTGTACTGGTTAGAGAGGCCGACACTCTAGTACTGCACCACTGTCACCCATAGTGTACTGGTTAGAGAGGCCGACACTCTAGTACTGCACCACTGTCACCCATAGTGTACTGGTTAGAGAGGCCGACACTCTAGTACTGCACCACTGTCACCCATAGTGTACTGGTAGATGAGGCCGACACTCTAGTACTGCACCACTGTCACCCATAGTGTACTGGTTAGAGAGGCCGACACTCTAGTACTGCACCACTGTCACCCATAGTGTTCTGGTATGAGAGGCCGACACTCTAGTACTGCACCACTGTCACCCATAGTGTACTGGTTAGAGAGGCCTACACTCTAGTACTGCACCACTGTCACCCATAGTGTACCGGTTAGAGAGGCCGACACTCTAGTACTGCACCACTGTCACCCATAGTGTACCGGTTAGAGAGGCCGACACTCTAGTACTGCACCACTGTCACACTCTAGTACTGCACCACTGTCACCCATAGTGTACTGGTATGAGAGGCCGACACTCTAGTACTGCACCACTGTCACCCATAGTGTACTGGTTAGAGAGGCCGACACTCTAGTACTGCACCACTGTCACCCATAGTGTACTGGTAAGAGAGGCCGACACTCTAGTACTGCACCACTGTCACCCATAGTGTACTGGTTAGAGAGGCCGACACTCTAGTACTGCACCACTGTCACCCATAGTGTACCGGTTAGAGAGGCCGACACTCTAGTACTGCACCACTGTCACCCATTGTGTACTGGTTAGATGAGGCCGACACTCTAGTACTGCACCACTGTCACCCATAGTGTACTGGTAAGATGAGGCCGACACTCTAGTACTGCACCACTGTCACCCATAGTGTACTGGTTAGAGAGGCCGACACTCTAGTACTACACCACTGTCACCCATAGTGTACCGGTTAGAGAGGCCGACACTCTAGTACTGCACCACTGTCACCCATTGTGTACTGGTATGAGAGGCCGACACTCTAGTGCTGCACCACTGGCATCCATAGTGTACTGGTATGAGAGGCCGACACTCTAGTACTGCACCACTGTCACCCATAGTGTACTGGTTAGAGAGGCCGACACTCTAGTACTGCACCACTGTCACCCATAGTGTACTGGTTAGAGAGGCCGTCACTCTAGTACTGCACCACTGTCACCCATAGTGTACTGGTTAGAGAGGCCGACACTCTAGTACTGCACCACTGGCATCCATAGTGTACTGGTATGAGAGGCCGACACTCTAGTACTGCACCACTGTCACCCATAGTGTACTGGTTAGAGAGGCCGACACTCTAGTACTGCACCACTGTCACCCATAGTGTACTGGTTAGAGAGGCCGACACTCTAGTACTGCACCACTGTCACCCATAGTGTACTGGTTTGAGAGGCCGACACTCTAGTACTGCACCACTGTCACCCATAGTGTACTGGTTAGATGAGGCCGACACTGTAGTACTGCACCACTGTCACCCATAGTGTACTGGTTAGAGAGGCCGACACTGTGGTACTAGACAACTGTCACCCATAGTGTACTGGTTAGAGAGGCTGACACTCTAGTACTGCACCACTGTCACCCATAGTGTACTGGTTAGAGAGGCCGACACTCTAGTACTGCACCACTGTCACCCATAGTGTACTGGTTAGATGAGGCCGACATTGTAGTACTGCACCACTGTCACCCATAGTGTACTGGTTAGAGAGGCCGACACTGTGGTACTGCACAACTGTCACCCATAGTGTACTGGTTAGAGAGGCCGACACTCTAGTACTGCACCACTGTCACCCATAGTGTACTGGTATAAGAGGCCGACACTCTAGTACTGCACCACTGTCACCCATAGTGTAATGGTTAGAGAGGCCGACACTCTAGTACTGCACCACTGTCACCCATAGTGTACTGGTTAGAGAGGCCGACACTCTAGTACTGCACCACTGTCGCCCATAGTGTACTGGTTAGATGAGGCTTATGAAAGGGCACAACATTGACCCTGCTACCCACACCAAATTCGAACAGCCTTTGTTTCCCGAGGTGATCTGCTGTAGTAGACATAGAGAATAGATGGTTGGTGTCGTGAATCGGAAATGTTTTCGGGCAAGGCTTAGGAATATCATCCGGTGAGCCGAAGGCGAAACGGATAATAATCTGAAGCCGAGCCCGATAACTTTTCCCATTCAAAGACACCAACCATCTATTCTATTTTATCCTGTTACCTTTATGCATTCTTTCAAACAAACAAGATGTAAATAAAACACGAGAAAAATGGAAAAAATAAGTAGAGAATGATGTAAACATGACGTCATATAGTTCTTATGTCATGATTAGTCGCGTGCATGTATTATATGGTTAGTGCCGGATATCACAAATGTTATACGGCACCTAGTTATCGGTCTCAAAATGACACTAGTGACAGGATAAATATGAAACCAGTGTGACAGGAGGATTAATTCCTCCCAATGATTGGTGTGTTCTTTTGTCTCAATGGTTTCTTAACAACAAATAACATAAGAAACCATTGAGACAAAAGGATTAATTACTCACAGGGATCGATATATCTTCAATAGTTTCTTAAACAATACCTTTAACGAAATGATTATATTTCCTAGCTATTTATTGTTGTTTGCTGTTGCTTTCAATTTGAATCAATGACAATGATCATTACATTGGAAATGGGATAAGGCATCTTTAACAACTAAACCTGTTTTTTTTTCAGATTTGACTGGTGATGGTTTCTTGGACCAAGATGAAGTAGAGGCTCTCTTTCAGAAAGAGGTAGGTACCAGCCTTTAAAAGAGCTAGCTGATTACTTTTTTTTAATTCAGTCCATGAGAGTATATTTGATTCTGTGAGTTAAACCTCTTTTTCAAATAACCTCACGCTTGCTGCGTTTAACTTAAGAAGTTATTTTGAAAAAAAAAAAAAAAATGTTCGTGAGAAATTTTCTCAGCAATCATTTTACTTTACTAAATAATTTTCTCAAATTACCTTAGCTGTGGATGCGGCTTTAAACACCATTCATTCATTCATTACTAAATAACAATTAATCATATATGTTTGGGTTTCAATTGTAGTCTGCAAGTTCTTCCAATTACATATATGATCAATAGAAGAACTTGCTTTGCTAAGATATGACAATATAGTTAACCTATAGATAAATAAATCTTCCAAGTAGCTCACTATAAAGATAATTCTTTTTAATCAAAAATGCAGCTTGACCAAGTTTACGACCCAAATATGCCCGAAGATGACTTAAGAGAGAGGTATGAAGAAATGTCGCGAATGAGAGAGCATGTGTTTGGTGAACTTGACCTTGACAAGGATAGACTGATAAGCCTCGATGAGTTCTTGAACTACACAGCTTCACAGGAATTCCAAAAAGATCCAGGATGGGATGTAAGTGTTTTGTTTTTTCTTCTTCATGTTAATGCAATAGCTAAACCTATTCAACGCTCCATCCTAGCAAGGAAAGCAACCCCCAAAGACATTCAACAAGGACGCTAATCTAGGAGACATAACCATGACCTCCATGGGACTTGTTCCCACACAAGCTCCTATTATACATGGTCTGGAGTTGGGCACAACAGGGGTTCCACTTCAGTCAAGTTCTTCTCTTAATGTCTCTTTTCCTTTGGTAACCCTTGTTGTTTGCTCATCTTAGGCCACACCTAATCCCACCTTCACTGCAAGCAGTCGGGATCAATATGTTTGGATGACACTGAGAGCCTTTGGCTAGACACTTCATAGCCCGTTCCTTGTACAGGTAAAGCTAAGGAATGTGTGATATATGTGAAAAATTGTTGATTGTTAACCATTAAAGAAAAGAAAAATTATATCTACTTTGAAATAATACGGTTTCTCCACCTTAATGAACAATTCAAACAAAAGAGTTCAAACAATTAGAAAATCTTACTTTTGTTAGTTTGATTTGATTTGACGGTTTTTGCTTCTCACCGATGATGATAGGACTTTCATGAGAGGAAGTCTCCTGGTTGATTTAGGGAATGCCGATGGTTCTACTCTGCTTGATCTGACCTATCGGCTGCTTACTTTGGATACCTCTTCCATCGGAAGGGAGATTGGTATTTTAGTGAAATTGAAATTCTGTGAGGCAAAACCCAAATAGATTAACCCAACTTAATGATTATTCTAATTTTCTCCCCTATCCCCTTTAGACTGTGGACGAGCAACAGCAATACACAGATGAAGAATTCCAGCGTTATGAAGAAATGCTTAGACAACATGAAGCTGATATGAGGAGTAAAGGACTAGATCCCAACATGCATCAGCCAGGCATGGTGGTAAGTATTGGGGAGTGTCTTTTAACCAACCTGTGTAATTGTTTATTATGATATTGCTTTTGTGTCCTTTAGATATAAGGAAATCTTTCAGCCTTTTCAAGTGTGCAAAAAAAGACAACAAAAGTGGTAATGCATACCTCAAAACAATGATATTATGACATCATTCATGATTAATAGAACATAATTTAGAGGCTGCAATGTTAATGAGAGCTCAGAACATTGACCCAACTTACGTTATTCCTAGCATGGCTGTAATGTTGGGCTGTGTCTTTTTAATAACCTTTCTTTACTGCTTACGGAGTTGGCATGAATAACGATATGTAAAGTAAAGAACAGCATACTTAAGAGGTCACCCTGGCCGAGTGGTCAAAGTACAGATCTCGGAACTACAAAGCCCCTCTCCACAATGGTTAAAATCATGGTAGTATAAGAATAGGAGTTTGATGATAGGTAATATACCAACTGACCAACTGGAATGTTGATGGTTCTGTGCGCGCTAAGTGACCTTGGCTGTCGATGCGCCTTAAAACACCATCCATTCATTCATTTGTCGATGGTTCCACATGTCCTGACAAGCCCTTGATGGCAGTTAACCCTTAGAATTCTTAGTAATTTTCTTAAAAAAGACTTTTCTTTCGTCTGCTTTCGAAAACCTTTGATATCTGCTTAATTTTGATGAGGAAGGATACTCAGATTAGCAAACATGTTAGATCACAGGCCAGTCGCCAATTTACTTTGCAGCTGGCCTGTATTCAACCTGTTCGCACAAGTATGAATTTGGTTCCAGCACTTTAAGGCTCTAAATGTTGGCCCAATTTCATATGTCCTGGCACAGCGATAGGATTGGGCTGTGTCTTTTTTGACCATACTTTTAGTGGGCATGAATGAAAATATTTTAAAGAATTGAACTTATCAACATCAAACTAAAGCTTTGTAGAGTGGTCTAACTTGGGAATGTCTTTTTACCAACCATTTTAAATCTGGCTTCTCAATAATTTCAGCCTCTACCACATGATCCAAATGTACCACAGATGGAAATGCCCCATGGACAACCAGGTAAGTAAATATGTTTTACTGAATGGTGTTTTATTTCGTTTTCAACAAATCTTCAGGTATATTACAGCACTCTTTATGGTTCATTCATATAGGGAAACCTATCAGTATTAGGAAAGGACATGATATGACCAAGAGCAGTCTTTAATTGCAGATCTATAGGGTTGTTTGACCAATTAAAGGAACATCTAATTTTATATTTGTTTCAACATTGAAGAAACCTGTCTTCTACAGAAGTAATAAAACATAAGCATTTTAGTGTTTGTGGTTACAATTTTATTGCTTCATTTTTATATTTTTTTCTTACAATGAATCTTATACATGTACCACAAATTTTGTTAGTTTTTTCTATTTGCTTTTCATAAGGCCCATAGCTAATGCTTTCTGTCATTTCATTCTCTCTAGGATTTAATCAACAACAACAGCAACAGCATCCAGACCAACAGGCCCTCCACTTCCAACAACAGCAGCAGCACCAACAACAGCAATTTCAACACCAACAGCAACAACAGATGGGTCAAATGCCAGGTCATGGCCAGGCTCCTCCTGCCCAGATGCCAGGTCACGTAGGTCAAGGTCAAATGGGTCAGATGCCACAGATGGGTCAAGGTAACAAAATTTTGTGAAGATGTTTCGGAATATTTAATTGTTCATGAGCGAATATTGATATTGACTGCCATAACCCATTACCAAACAAGTACGCCATTTTACCACTTTGTTGCAGACGACTCTGGAAAACATTGTGGCTCGTAACGAGCAATTTCTCCTTTTCCCACAATTTTTTATCTTCTCGATCAGAAGATTACTTTCAAATTTCAACACATTTTGCAATGTCGTCTGCAAGCTCTTTCAATTTGGAAAAGTCGAAAAATTGGTGTCTAGGAAAGGGTTAAGGGATGTTGATGGTTCTACTCAGCTTGTCCTGCCCTTGTTGGCATAGATTAGAAGTCTGTCTCCATCTATAATGAGCAATGCATGGATATAAAGCTTATGTTATTGAAGGATTGTTGAGATGGTGTAAAAACCCAAATCAAATATTACGGAACCAAACCTCCTCTATCTCTTAATTCTGACCAGTCACAAATTCCCATATTCGGGAATGCATTATAGATTATACCTAATGATTATACATGTATGTTGTGAATAGTAAGAGATAAAGTAGCTTTTGTTATGGTTTTCAGCAATTTAGACACTGTTATGGAATGGTTTTTGCTTACAGTGCATAGGTTGTAGTTCCATTATAGGCAATATGGGTTTGAGTAGTATTGTCAATTATAGATTATTATAAGATGCTACTTTTCCTGTAGAATCTCCTTTGTAGATGGTGTTAATTCAAGACATTGTGACAAATATATAAAACACAAAGCTGGTTACATGTTACAATATTATTTTTGTTCTTCATGTATCGTTATCTTAAGGAATTTCTAGAAAAACTGCAATTGACTGATAAAGTTTGAAAACACATTGACAAATGGATATTTTGCTTATGATGAGCGAATCAACCATCAGAATCTTTAAATGTTGTCTGCTGCGAACCATCAGAATCTTTAAATGTTGTCTGCTGCGAACCATCAGAATCTTTAAATGTTGTCTGCTATGAATCAATCATGGGAAAAGGTTAAAATGAACAATTGATATGTTCTAAGTAGTGATGAAAAGAAGCATCTTAGAAACAAGTACAAGTATATTGTTATTATTGCTTGGTCTTGTTGGGATTGCTGCATGACTAGATATGTGCATGATATTGTCTTTATCTTATTCATATAACATGTATTGTGAAACATGTATTTATTTTTTTTATGTACATGTCTCAATCCTAGTTCTACCTTCAGGGCACATTTCAATTAACTTGGGATGAATATGTGAAACTAAAGATAGATCTAAAGGTCATACCACTTTCTGCACAGTATTCAAACTTTTGATCCTTGTAACTCAGGGTCAATGCTGTTAGTATCAACCCCTGTCCAGTGTATGCTACACATGTAGCTATTGTAGGGTTCAGTACAATACTTAGACAAATCTTTCTTCATTGTGAAGGAATTATTTTTGTTTTGCACCAAATCCTTGGTATTTTCTATCCTCACCTCCTATCTTAGAACAGTACCTGAATACAACAGTTTTTCTAAGTTTCTGTAATATTTCAATGCTTGAAGACTATGAAAAGATTTCATGCCAGTTTCCATTGAACCATTCTAAACCTTTTGGTGTTAATTGACCTTCCTTCTGCAGACACTAACAATGTAGGAGACATGGCCCAGCAAGGAGTACCAGCTCAGGCACCACAGGGCCAAGCCCAAATACCACTTGAACAGGGTCAAGTTCAAGGTCAAATACCTGTAGAACAGGGTCAAGTTCAAAATCAGGTTCCTGTAGAACAAGTTCAAGGTCAAATACCTGTAGATCAGGGTCAAGTTGAAAATCAGGTTCCTGTAGAACACGTTCAAGGTCAAATACCTGTAGAACAAGGTCAAGTTGAAAATCAGGTTCCTGTAGAACAAGTTCAAGGTCAAATACCTGTAGATCAGGGTCAAGCTCAAAATCAGGTTCCTTTAGAACAAGTTCAAGGTCAAATACCTGTAGAACAGGGTCAAGTTCAAGGTCAAGAGACCGTAAATAATCAGGGTAGCCCTGTGGCGCAAGAGCAGGTACATCAATAGCAAGAAGGTAAGTGTCACTACCACCGCCACTCTTAGATTTGTTTTAACACATGATTATTATTATAACAACGAGAGTGATTTTTTGTTAAACAGATTTTACAAGTTTAACATGTACACCAGGCAGTCTTTATGTCTTATTGCAGACCTTTATTATTTTTACGATTGCGGCAAACAGAAAGAACATGAAAGTCATGTGCGAACTCTCTCTTGACACCATGCATGTCACAATTCGAGGGTTCAGTGCAAGACTATAGTAAGTGCTTCATAAACATGAAGTGCTTACTATAGTCTTGCACTGAGCCCTGGAATTATGCTCACTGAGTGTCTGCATCAGGACATTAGAGGGTATTTGTAGATTAGACAAGATTTTGTTAGTTGCTGTTTTGTAGTTGTGCTTTGCCTTAGTTTTGCTCAATTCTTTACCAAGAAAAGCATGTTATAACTGATGATATGTTTGTATGGTATAACCCAAAGCAAATTCCTTATCAAACTCAAATTCAATTAGAGTTAAATTAAGAGTTAATTAGAGGTTAATAGAAAACAAAATTTATCCTAACAGGGTTCTCTCTGGCTAAAATTTTTTCTTTGCGCCAACACTTGCGCCAAATTGAAAAAGTTGGAGCCAAATTTAAAAAATTGGAGCCAAATTCAATAAGTTGGAGCCAAAATAGTCTTCTGTAGAAGGGGACATCCTTCATCAGGGTCACCTACGGTTCTAAAGAGGTTCTCAAGTGTTCGTTTGTTCTATCTATTTCTACGTGCTGTTTTCATTAGGTTCTATGGATTAAATCCTCTCTCACACTCAACATTTGAAACAGGAAATAGCAGAAACATGACTTTCACCTTGGCGTCATATTATAACCAACTATTTCCTATCCTCCAGACCTCCTTGTCAGATGTTTATTCTATTTTTAGTGGGAGGCATATTCAACGACTGAGAAGATCGATTTAAAGTCACTCTTGTGTTGGATCAGAATTAAGTGTCACTTAAAATCGCAGATTTTATATACCAAAACTTTGGTGCATAAAAGAGTTTCATTTATTTGTCAATCAACACAACTGACTTCGTCGATGTTTGATGTCAACTTCTTTAGAAGGAGCGCGAGGGCAAACATTTTGATTGAAAATCAATTAAAGTTATCAAAGTCATAATTTTCATATAATTGAAGTTGTAAAGGCTGGCGAATGACTATATGGTGTACACAAGAAAGTGTCACCTTCAACAAACTTGACAATCAACAGATTGGAAATATCGGAAATCGCATTTGATAGACAAGCTGGTTCCCGAGTTCTAATTCAAAGTACTGCGATTACGGGAACCATCGATACATGGTTCTCGGCTTTACAGTAAAAACAAATCGATATTGACTTGAGATCGGCAACCATGCGGTAAACAAACATCAAATTCTCGCGGAAAATAGTCGGCGCCAGGCACTTTCGCCAAATTTGTTTTTCTTGCGCCAATTACTTAATGTTGTCGCCAATGGCGCAATTTGCGAAGGCCAGCGTGAACCCTGCATAAAAAAGAATTAAAAGATAAACTTTTGATATGAAAGAAAGCTTTTGGAAAAATTTCTGTTTTGAATATTTTGCTATTTCCCACATTGAAACATACTTCCATCATTTACTAACCTGGGTATAAAACATGCTTTTCAAATGGTTAAGAATTGTGTTATCCCTTGCGAGTTTATTGTAACAGTATTAGAGTGCTAGAAATGGATTAGTAAATGTTGTAGTATTTTTGTTGACCTTTGTTTATTCCTGACACCAAATTCCTTGTGCCGTTTCCCTCATTCTATGTACATTTTAGTTGTGTTAACCCTTGCTTTTTTATATACACTTTCACATGCAGCAGAAAAATCACAAATACAATCACAAGAAAGGGAAATATTGCTCATGATGAGAAACTGTTTCTCTCCTCAAATTATTGTCTTTTTTAGAATATTAACCCATTACCAAACAATAACGACATTTGACCAGTTTGTTGCAGACGACTCTTGAAAATATTGTGGGAAAAGGAGAAATTGCTCTTAACGACCAATTTCTCTTTTACCCACAATGTTTTCTGCCCCTTCAGAAGATTATTTTCCAATTTCTTCACAATTTGAAATGTCGTCTGCAAACTCTTTGAATTTGGGACAGTCGAAAATTTGGTGTTTGGTAAAGGGTTAAAAGCAAGGTCACATTTCTTATTAATTACGTTTTTTTCTTTTTTTCAATTTTGTCTATCACAAAAATCTTTTTGAGGTATTGTATTAGGTCCCAATATTTAATTAAGCTTTATCTTCATGAGCCTTAGGTGACATAAGTTTCAATCTCTTTAGCTGTGACTTAATGGGAGATAATACCCAGGTGACTGTGTGTGGATTTTCATGAGAGGTAGTCTCCCGACTGACTTACAGAATGCCAATGATTCTTTCTGGCTTAACCAACCTTTACGGGCAGTTGAGTATGGGGTCTTCCTCCATGAACAAGTTGGGCATTGCATCATAACTGAAAAATTGTTGATGTGATGTAAAACCCCATATAAATAAATTAATGGGCAATAATGATGGTCAGTAAGTTTAGAATTATTATTTACAACCACTTACAGCCCTTAGACCGACCTAACATGCTTAACAAGGATTGATTTTGAAGGATTATTTGCTGTGCTTATTTACACCTTTTGTACTTCTTTATGTTACCTTTTTAACCTCATCCGACATGCTTATCTCAGATCCTTTTAGCTGCTTTAAAACTTTTAACTCTCTTTCTCACATTTAGTTAAAGTCATTTTAAAACATTTTTTCTTTTCAATAGATTCTTTTCAATCACAAATCATTTATTCTCTTACATTACACTATAATATGATGAATGACTTATATATAATTCTTTCTCTTTTTAACAAGATCAAGCCAATAATTAGCGTCAAACTAATCAATGAAAAGTTGCATGATTAGCTTAAATATAAGAATCTTTACCTTTAGAATGCTGGGTAATTTTCGTAAAAAAAGATTTTCTGTTGTCTGCTTTCCAAATCCTTAAATATCTGCTTAATTTTGAACAGGAAAGAGACTTAGATATGCAAACAGGTAAGATCACAGGCCAGCTGCCAATTTATTTAGCGGCTGGCCTGGATCTAACCTTTTTGCATAAGCATGAAGTGGGTTCCAGCACTATAAGGGTTAAATATTAGAATTTTAATGTTCAACAGAAGGAAGTTTTATGATAGACATATCCCCCATTGCCTGCTACAAATATGTTTGGCATAACAGGCCACTTCAAGGGTTCAGTGCAATACTTTAGTAAGTGCTTCATGTTTATGAAGCACTTACTATAGTCTTGCACAAACCCTCGACTTTTCATGCATTATCAGAAAAAAATGTGTATGGAAAGCCCATTTTGTGGACACTATAGATGTATCTTATTAGAACCTAAAAAACATGCCTCTTTTCTGGAATTGTTTGTAGTTGCCTGTATTAAAACCCATTCTCCATATGGGAAAATGTGACAGGTCCAGCTGTTTTCCTGTTAAAAGGTTTGCAACTTCTTGAATGGTGTAGAAGCACAATTTTAAACTATAAGTGAAGGATTCAGATGTTTATAGAATTTTAAATGGTTAATGTTATCTGCTACAGATATATCCCAGCAGATTTTAAAGAGATTGTTTGTTAATATATGTGTTAATGATATTTATATTGAAAATTTTAACAATGATAATGTCATCTGATTTAAGTCTCTTGCAAACTTTATACAAAGAAATTGTTTGCTTTTAAAAATGTGTATAATGGATATATTGCCTGCTGAAAGTCTCATACAGACTATACATTGAATGTTGTCTAAAAGAATTGTGAACAAAGATTATATCATCTGCTGCAAAGCCGTGAAGGTTCCTTGCAAGCTATGAAGACATCGTTTGCTTATAAAGACTTACATGATGTAAATATTGTTTGCTGCATTACTCTAAAAGTCACCTTCAGACTATAAAGAGATTGTAATTGTTGTTTTCTAAAAGTTACCTTGCATGCTATACCGAGATCATTTGAATTCTTACAGGAGTTCCACAGAACCAATTCCAAGGTCAGCACCAACAGCAAATGAACATACAACAACAACAACCTGTCCAGGCTCAGCAACATCAACAACAACAACAGCAGCAACAGCAACAACATGGTATCCCACAGCAACCAAAACAGCCAATCCAAGCCCAGCAACAACAAGGCATTCCACGGCAGCAACAACAACAACAGCCTGTTCATGCTCAACAACAACAACAACAACAACAAGGCATCCCACAACAACAACAACAACAACATCAGCAAGGTCTTCCGCAACAAAACAAGCCCATGGTATAATCAACTCTTTACTTGAGCTGTTGCGTTGTCTAAACTATGATGGAATTTCTTTTTTGATTAGAAATCATGAAAACTATACCATTTTTTGTTTGATTTATTTAATTTCTAATTCCTCCACTTTTTTCAATTGAAGAGTTCATATCAAAAAGTATTGCTAGTCAATTACAAGAACTTATCAAGATTTATTGCTGAAATAGATTTTCTTTCTTGGCCCAAGTTAATGAAGTTAATAAAATTGATAAAGATTGCTGACAACAAAAAATTACATTTTGAAGATATTTCTACATCTGGATTGTTATGTCAAATATTTCTCAAGTAAGATCAAACTTTAATGTTGGAAAATTTAAAAATTGCACATTTAAACTGTTTTCCATTGATAATTTCAAATATATCTGTTGCAATCATGGTTAAAACTTAAATTAAGCATATTGTCCCATCCTGTGCAAGCTTTTTAGCCTTTACAACAAGCTGTGTGGATACCTTATGTATAGTAAATATTGTTTTAAGCCTCCACAAAAATATTGATGTGGAAATATTATGTGCAAGACAACTTACAACTAAATACAGGAGGTCAGCAGGGCAAAAAGCTCTTGTAGAAATATTTAGCATAATTTGCATCCTGTAATAAGATGGTCTCACTTTATAGTCTTTTTGTGCATTGGTTTTAAAGGTGGTTGCTTAATGCTTGCCTGAAAATATTGAGAATTAAGACCCGATTTCTTATGAGCAGCTTTCATAAGAGATTGTTACTTACAATCATTATCGCATTTAATTCTGCAACAAATGAAAATTCGACTGAGGAGGTTAAGGTTAATATTGTTTTGGTTTCAATTGATGTCTTCTGAATAGATTGTTTGAAGTTTTTTTTTGTAAAGGAAATGCTCAAGTAACTCCTAATGGAGAAATTTACCTACAACCCTAGTATGTAACTGTCTCACTTATTGGAAAAACCAAAGGCTTTTTTTTTTTTAATTTTCTAAGACATGAACAACTTTTTAATACCTTTAGGATAGATAGATTAAATCTGAAAAAGCTGCAAACAGAGTATTAAAAATTTTTTGCTTATGTCAAGAACAGGGTCGTAGGTTCAAATCCTGTGAGTAGGGGGGTCTGCCTTGCGAACTTTCGTTAATCCACCTTTGGCGCTATTACTGGTTATGTATCCAGGACGCAGAATCGAGAGTGATTAATCTAAGTTGTAAGAACTTGTTTCACAATCAATGTAAAATAAATAAGTTTAAACTAAAACATTTTTCTATTTACTCAATTATGTTTTGAAGTCAATTAATACACTTATTTCCATGTTATTGTTTGTGAATTTTATAAACGATTTTATGATTATTTGCTGCAACTGCCTAGAGAGGATATAGACTTTTTTTTATCATATTTTTTTTTACCATGTCTTGTGGTGTGACAAGGGTTATAGCTTTAAGCTTCATAATTCATCCCAACGTTTCTTAACACTTTATTTAACTTACAGAATAACTATTAAATGAATATGACTTGCTGAAGATCATGCCAAAGCTTTTATGTTTTTCTCTGAAAACTTCAAGATGGAATGCTGAACTGAAAATTATTTGTGTGGAAAAGAAATTTCTTTTTCAATTGGTGTTAATTTGGGCGGAGAAAATTATAGAAATGTTAATCAGACCTTAGTAAGCTTTCATAAGTTGATATGATTCCTTCGTAATTACACCTGCACAACTATTTGCAAAAAAATTTAACATCATAAAGAAATTGTATCAAAAGAGATGAGTTTCTTGTTTACAATAGATATTTCCATTGTCAAAATTCTATCATTATATTTTATGATGAAAACATTTCAACTTGTGAGCTAGTAGATAGGGTATCTTAACCCAATACCAAACAATAACGACATTTAACCACTTTGTTGCAGACGACTCCAGAAAACATTGTGGGAAAAGGAGATATTGCTCTAAAAGAGCAATTTCTCCTTTTACCACAATGTTTTCTCCACTATCAGAAGATTGTTTTTCAATTTCATCACATTTTGAAATCTCGCCCGCAAACTGTTTCAATTTGGGACAGTAAAAAATTTGGCGTTTGGTAAAGGGTTAATTCAATATGGTACAGCCTGGGGCTGAACTAGGCTAGAAAGCCTTATGGGTAAATGTATTAGAACTTCAATGTAGTGAATCTAGTCATCAATTTCAACAGAGAAATTTAATCCATTCCCTTATGAATTGTTTTTGTTATTGGCCTAAATTCAAAGCAATTGCAGACTACAAAATAGTAAAATCGTATTCTCTAGATGATACTTGATGGAAATCCTTGTGTTTAAAGGTTGCTTGAAAGAAGAAAAAAGTCGTTTTTGTCACATGAAGAACACTGCAATACTGTAGTAAGTGCTTCACATTTGAATGACTTATTCTAGTATTGCACCAAACCCTCAATTTCTTTTTCCTTTTTCTTTACTCACCCCTTATCAACAAGT
This sequence comes from Cerastoderma edule, assembly GCA_947846245.1. Taxonomy (NCBI): domain Eukaryota; kingdom Metazoa; phylum Mollusca; class Bivalvia; order Cardiida; family Cardiidae; genus Cerastoderma; species Cerastoderma edule. Next base: position 23,315,786 of record OX401416.1, read on the forward strand.
TGTAAAAAAGAACAAATTTGAAATATGAGGTTAATACATCAACAACTTCTTTAAAAAAGCTTTAATAAAGTCATTCCAGGATATTGTTGAACTTTTGGTGTAAAAGCCATCTGCAATGATTTTATTGGATCAGGGAACGGGTGAAATACTCTCATGGTCAATTTGGTTCATAAAATTGGTGTTTGTTTATTAAATCTAAATTGTTGTAGTTTATTGATGAAAGAGATTGTTGTATGGTAAATGTTTGTGGACTTTTTGTTTTGGTAATTTAAATGATGTTTCTTGAATGGTTTTCTGCTGTTTTTCTTTGCCAAAACATACTTTTTTTATCATCTGTGTTCAAGTAATGGATGATTAAAAGGAAATCACGAGACATTTATTAATAATTCATTTAAGATTCGTAATGGAGAGAGAATGTCTAAGTAGAAAGTATGTACATGTATTCATGTATGTTTTCTACTTTTCCTTTTGAAAATTAAACCTCTTAGCTCTTAGTAGAAAGAAACAAAGTGCAAATTTGTTGAATTCAGATTGGCCTTATCTGTTGATTAGTTAAAACTTCTAAAAACAGCTATAGCTTAGTTGATATATTTATTGTGTGAGAGTTATATCCCTTTTGTGTGTAAATACTATGATGTACATGTGTATTTTGACCATTCCATTGTGAGGACTTATTTTGTAAAAACACAGACTTTCTCTTTCTATATAAAAAAGGAAGGTATCTCTACTAAACTCATTCCCCCTATACTAGAAATTTTGAGTGGATGAAATTGAAAGGAACAAACAGCAGAGGTTAAAATTAGCAGGTTTGTTCTTATTTTCCATGATAGGTTTGACCTTATTAAGGGATCTGGGTGGTGTAATGGTTAGCGTCAGGGACTAGAGACCGGTTAACCGGTAACAAACATGCAGTTCTTACTAAGGCAATGCACTGTACCCTTGGTATTGTCAATTGTTAAAGGCCCATGAAAGGAGATTAATGCTATATCAAACTGTATTATTTGGTAAACGTTTGAACAGATTCAAATAGTTTTCACCAGAAAACACCATCAGCACAACTTAAATGTGAAAGAAAACCAAAATTAACCCAGATGAGCAAGTTTTGTAATTCAGATTTCCTGAGTCTTCACCTCTGACCTTGACAGCTGATGCACACATTTTTTAACCAACCAATCAGAATTCGTTATTTTGAATATGTAAACAAACATGTTGTTGATAAACATGATTGAATTGAAGACAACTATATTTCAAGCACAAAATACCTTATTTTAAATGAGTCTATTTAATAGGGTCTCAATGCATTCCTAAACTAATTCTCATGACTTTTATGAACATAATAAAAGAACTCCATATATTTTTTCAGTAATTTATTGTACTCCTCTCCTTTGATGTGCCTTTAAACTAAATTTAACTGTTTCTTTTTTTTGAGGAGTTGAGGATAATCATTGTGTGGTCTCTATTGTTGCATATCATTTCTCGATTTCTGTAACACATTTCTCCATATGGAATTTCTAGATTTGACAAAATTGAAAGCTATGAACAGGTGGCCATTTTGTTACTACCCAGACTGCAACTTTTTAAAGAACTGTCTTGTCAAAAGGAAATTTAACTTCAAAGAAAAGGTGTAATCTTTGTAACTCTCGTCTGATACTGCTTTCAGTTTTGACCTGTCACAAAATCTCATGATATAAAGGTGAAGGTCATGCCTAGTGTTCTCAGTATTTACCAATTTGTTGTCTGGTGATTCTAGTCTTGATGGTTGCGCATTTTTAATACTAACTACATGGTACAAACTGTAGAACGCATTTGGTGCATTTCAGTAGATGCCATTGAAAATTCAGTTTTTAACATATCCCCATTTAACAAAAACTGTGGCTGACAGCAAAAATTATCCTTTTAACAAAATAACCTGTGAAATACTGGATGAATGATTAGTTAATGTTAAATTAATTTTTGTAAAGAATGACTTTTTTTCCAAGAGACAATTCTAGATTTGGGTCTTTTTGCAATGTTTCTTAACAGCTTATTTGAAGTAGGTTATCAAAGTGCCATTGTATTCCTTAATAAATTGACTATCTGATATACAAACCTTGACAAAACTGGAAAAAAAAGAATTTGTTTATAAAAAGCTGAGCGAATTTTTCTTTTTCCACAATGCATAATGCCATCTACTGCTAAGATGTTTGGGGTTGTTTTTTTATTTATGAAAAGATTAGATGATTTTAGAACTTGGAGAATAGATAGATGATAGCGATATTTTCATTGGTTTTGATATGAAATGGTGCATATTTATATTTTATTTAGTAAAAAACATTGCCTTAATGTTTGCTTTCTTTCTGAACTGAAACAATTTTATACAAGTGAGAGTCTGATAGAAATAGCATTTAATCAGTGGTGCTGGTGGGGATCAAACCTGGAACCCGAGAGCCACAAGTCACCAACTTGGTAACAATAGATAGATATTATTCATGAAGAACATGCAGGGTCTTGCATTGCATGGAGACTAAGTTGTAGGACTTGTGATATTGGGGTTTCTAGGTTCATTCCTTACCAGCAGTACTTGGTTTCTAGAGGGGAGTGTCATTGGGCAAGACACTGCAGAGCCCTTGCTTAGTACTGGTGAATTCCAGGAAAGCTGTAAAATAATTGAAATGCTATTTACACGGTATTAAGCCCTTTATAAACTTAACTAGTTACTTGAAGAACACATATCCTATATCACAATTTTGCATATGTTAGAAATTCATTGTATGACTATTTCAATAATCTAATTGAAAGTAACACTGTAGAAAGTGAAATATTATGTTCTATATTTTCTTTTACAGTATAATTGAGTTATTTGATAATGGTATACTATTGTTTTCGAGCTATCAGTCTTTTACAGTTTAATTTATTTATCTGTGGATGGTATAACATTGTTTTCAGGCTATCAGTCTTTAACAGTATAATTTATTTATTCTAAAATGGTCTAAAATTGTTTTCAGGCTATCATCTACTGGGTAATATATTATTCTTTCAGAATTATATAACTCGATCTTGAAACAATATAGTAACTGGGATATTTTATCTAGATTTTGTTTAAGATGTAACCTGTCTTTGAAAAATAAAAAAGAATGATATTTTTTTTTAAACAAAATCTTTCTCAACTTGTGTTTTCTTTGCCTCATCCCCTCCCCCCATACCAAAACTTCAATGATTAACCCAAATAGCAAAGATAAATACTCTTATGTGCTTAAATAGTTGAAAAGTTTGTCGATTTTTCCTATGTAAGAGCTTATATTTCCACAATGTTGCGGGACCAATGTACATGAACTAGCTTGAAACCATCTTGGAATGGGTTAAGATTCTAATAAAAAACAAAATGATATACAAATGTATTGCCTAGAAATTGCACTCGCTAGAGCTCAAATCCTGGTGTCTGCATTTGGATTTTCATTAAAGGTAGTCTACCAGCCAACTTAAAGTATATAAACAGTCCTACCATGTTTCATAAGCTCTAATTGACATTTAAGTTTGGGGTCTTCCTCCATCATTATGAACCAGGCTTTGCAGCTTTACTGAAATAATGCTGACATGATGGAAATCCCTGGTGATAAATGAAGTAGAGAATGTGTTACCTTATGCTGATCGCTTTACCAAATACAACTGTATATACTCTGTCACAAATGCTTATGAATAATAAACATTTGTGACATACAAATGTGTCTATCACTTAAAGTGTATGTGTTTGGTAAAACTCCTCATAACTTATGATATTTAAGTTCATTACAGCCCAAATTTGAACTGGTTGCCAAAAATATTGTGTAGTTCTGATGAAGAAATACAAGACATAATGCTAATTAAAAAAAGCAGATACATACACTACTGTATACTATTGCATGAAAGGTGGATGCATAGACTTCTGTATACCATTGTATGAAAGGTGGATACATACACAACTGTATACCATTGCATCAAAGGTGGATTCATACACTTTTGTATACCATTGTATGAAAGGTGGATACATACACTTCTGTATAACATTGTATGAAAGGCTGATAAATACACTACTGTATACCATTGTATGAAAGGTGGATACATACACTACTGTATACCAATGTATGAAAGGCGGATGCAAACACTACTGTATACCATTATTTGAAAGGCAGATGCAAACACTACTGTATACCATTGTATGAAAGGCAGATGTATACCCTACTGTATACCATTATATGAAAGGTGAATGCATACACTACTGCATACCTTTGTTTGAAATGTGGATACATACACTACTGTATACCATTATATGAAAGGTGAATGCATACACTACTGTATACCATTGTATGAAAGGTGGATACATACACTACTGTATACCATTGTATGAAAGGTGAATGCATACACTACTGTATACCATTGTATGAAAGTTGAATGCATACACTACTGTATACAATTTTTTGAAAGGTGAATGCATACACCTCTGTATACTATTGTATGAAAGGTGAATGCATACACTACTGTATAACATTGGATGAAAGGTGGATACATACACTACTGTATACCATTGTATGAAAGGTGAATGCATACACTACTGTAAACCATTGTTTGGAAGGTGGATACATACACAACTGTATACCATTGTTTGAAAGGTGAATGCATACACTACTGTATACCATTGTTTGAAAGGTGGATACATACACTACTGTATACCATTATATGAAAGGTGAATACATACACTACTGTATACCATTGTATGAAAGGTGAATGCATACACTACTGTATACAATTGTTTGAAAGGTGAATGCATACACTTCTGTATACTATTGTATGCAAGATGGATGCATACACTACTGTATAACATTGGATGAAAGGTGGATGCATACACTACTGTATACAATTGTATGAAATGCAGATGCATACACTACTGTATACCATTGCATGAAAGGTGGATACATACACTTCTGTATACCATTGTATGAAAGGTGGATACATACACAACTGTATACCATTGCATGAAAGGTGGATTCATACACTTCTGTATACCATTGTATGAAAGGTGGATACATACACTTCTGTATAACATTGTATGAAAGGCTGATAAATACACTACTGTATACCATTGTATGAAAGGTGGATACATACACTACTGTATACCAATGTATGAAAGGCGGATGCAAACACTTCTGTATACCATTATTTAAAAGGCAGATGCAAACACTACTGTATACCATTGTAGGAAAGGCAGATGCATACACTACTGTAAACCATTATATGAAAGGTGAATGCATACACTACTGTATACCTTTGTTTGAAATGTGGATACATACACTACTATATACCATTGTATGAAAGGTGAATGCATACACTAGTGTATACCATTGTATGAAAGTTGAATGCATACACTACTGTATACAATTTTTTGAAAGGTGAATGCATACACTTCTGTATACTATTGTATGAAAGGTGAATGCATACACTACTGTATAACATTGGATGAAAGGTGGATACATACACTACTGTATACCATTATATGAAAGGTGAATGCATACACTACTGTAAACCATTGTTTGAAAGGTGGATACATACACTACTGTATACCATTGTTTGAAAGGTGAATGCACACACTACTGTATACCATTGTTTGAAAGGTGGATACATACACTACTGTATACCATTATACGAAAGGTGAATACATACACTACTGTATACCAGGTGAATGCATACACTACTGTATACAATTGTTTGAAAGGTGAATGCATACACTTCTGTATACTATTGTATGAAAGGTGGATGCATACACTACTGTATAACATTGAATGAAAGGTGAATACATACACTACTGAATACCATTGTATGAAAGGCAGACACATACAATACTGTATACCATTGTATGAAAGGCAGATGCAAACACTTCTGTATACCATTTTATGAAAGGCAGATGCATACACTACTGTATACCATTATATGAAAGATGGACGCCTACACTTATATATACCATTGTATTAAAGGTGGATGCATACACGACAGTATACCAATTTAAGAAAGGCCGATGCATACACTACTGTATACTATTGTATGAAATGTGCATGCATAACTACTGTTTACCATTGTATGAAATCGGATGCATACACAACTGTATAACATTATATGAAAGGCGGATGCATACACTACTGTATACCATTGTTTGAAAGGTGGATGCATACACTACTGTTTACCATTGTATGAAAGGTGAAGGCATACACTACTGTATACCATTGTTTGAAAGGTGAATGCATACTTTACTGTATACCATCGTTTGAAAGGTGAATGCATACACTACTGTATACCATTGTTTGAAAGGTGGAGACATACACTACTGTATACCATTGTATGAAAGGTGGATGCATACATTACTGTATACCATTATATGAAAGGTGAATACATACACTATTGTATACCATTGTATGAAATGTGCATGCATTACTACTGTTTACCATTGTAGGAAAACGGATGGTTACACAACTGTATACCATTGTATTAAATCGGATGCATACACAACTGTATACCATTGTATGAAAGGTGAATGCATATACTACTGTATACCATCATATGAAAGGCAGATGCATATACTACTGTATACCATTGTTTGAAAGGTGGAGACATACACTACTGTATACCATTGTATGAAATCGGATGCATACACAACTGTATACCATTATATGAAAGGTGAATACATACACTACTGTATACCATTGTATGAAGGGTGAATGCATCCACATTTGTATACCATTATATGAAAGGGGAATGCATCCACACTTGTATACCATTATATGAAAGGGGAATGCATCCACTACTGTATACTATTGTATGAAAGGTGAATGCATACACTACTGTATACCAATATATGAAAGGTGAATGCATACACTACTGTATACCATTGTTTGAAAGGTGGATACATACACTACTGTATACCATTATATGAAAGGTGAATACATACACTACTGTATACCATTGATTGAAAGGTGGAAACATACACTATTGTACACCATTGTATGAAATCGGATGCATACACAACTGTATACCATTATATGAAAGGTGAATACATACACTACTGTATACCATTGTATGAAAGGTGAATGCATAGACTACTGTATACCATTGTTTGAATGTTGGATAGATACACTACTGTATACCATTATATGAAAGGTGAATCCATACACAACTGTATACCATTGATTGAAAGGTGAATGCATACACTTCTGTATACTATTGTATGAAAGGTGAATGCATACACTACTGTATAACATTGTATAAAAAGTGGATGCATACACTACAGTATACCAATGTATGAAAGGCAGATGTATACACTAATTTATACCATGGTATTCAAGGCAGAGGAATACACTACTGTTTACTATTGTATGAAAAGCAGATGCATAAACTATTTTATATAATTGTATGAAAGGTGGATGCATACACAACTGTATATCATTGTATTAAAGACAGATGCAAACACTACTGTAAACCATTGTATTAACGGCAGACACATACACGACTGTATTTCATTGTATTAAAGGTGGATGCATATATACTATTGTATTAACGGCAGATGCATATACTACTTTATTTCATTGTATGGAAGGTGGATGCATACGCTACTGTAAATCATTGTATGAAAGTAGGATGCAAACACTAATGTATACCATTGTATGAAAGGCGGATGCTTGCACTACTGTATACCATGGTATGAAAGGCGGATGCATACACTGCTGTATACCATTGTATGAAAGGCGGATGCATACATTACTGTATATCATTGTATATAATGTGGATGCATACACTACTGTATACCATTGTATTAAAGGCGGATGCATACACTACTGTATACCATTGTATGAAAGGCGGATGTATACACTACTGTATACCATTGTATGAAATGTGGATGCATATACTACTGTATACCATTGTATTAAAGGCAGATGCAAACACCACTGTATACTATTGTATGAAAGGTTGATGCATACACTACTGTATACCATTGTATGAAAGGCGGATGCATACATAACTGTATACCATTATATGAAAGGTAGATACAGATTCTATTATATACCATTGTATGGAAAGCAGATGCATACACTACTCTATAGCATTGTATGAAAGGCAGATACATACACTACTGTATACAATTGTATAAAAGACAGATACAAACACTACTGTATACCATTGTATGAAAGGCAGATACATACACTACTGTATACCTTTGTATGAAAGGCAGATGCATATACTATTGTATATCATTGTATGAAAGGTGGATGCATACACTACTGTATATCATTGTATTAAAGGCAGATACAAACACTACTGTAAACCATTGTATTTATGGCAGATGCATACACTACTGTATATCATTGTATGAAAGGTTGATGCATACACTACTGTTTATCATTTTATGAAAGAATGATGCAAACAATACTGTATGCCATTGTATGAAAGGCGGATGCATGCACTACTGTATACCATTGTATGAAAAGCAGATGCAAACATTACTGTAAACCATTGTATGAAAGGCAGATTCATACACTACTGTATACCATTGTATGAAAGCTGAATGCATACACTACTGTATACCCTTGTATGAAAGGTGGATACATACATTACTGTTTACCATTTTATGAAAGGCCGATGCAAACACTACTGTATACCATTGTATGAAATGTGGATTCATACACTACTGTATACCATTGTTTTTAAGGCAGATGCAAACACCACTGTATACCATTGTATGAAAGGTGGATATATACACTACTGTAAACCATTGTATGAAAGGTGGATACATATTATATTATATACCATTGTATGGAAGGCAGATGCATACACTACTTTATACCATTGTATTAAAGGCAGATGCAAACACAACTGTATACCATTGTATGAAATGTGGATTCATACACTACTGTATACCATTGTTTTTAAGGCAGATGCAAACACCACTGTATACCATTGTATGAAAGGTGGATATATACACTACTGTAAACCATTGTATGAAAGGTGGATACATATTATATTATATACCATTGTATGGAAGGCAGATGCATACACTACTTTATACCATTGTATTAAAGGCAGATGCAAACACAACTGTATACCATTGTATGAAATGTGGATTCATACACTACTGTATACCATTGTTTTTAAGGCAGATGCAAACACCACTGTATACCATTGTATGAAAGGTGGATATATACACTACTGTAATACCATTGTATGAAAGGTGGATACATACACTACTGTATACCATTGTATGAAAGACAGATACATACACTATTGTATACCATTGTATGAAAGACAGATACATACACTACTATACACCATTGTATTAAAGACATATACAAACACTACTTTATACCATTGTATTAAAGGTTAATGCATACACAACTATATACCGTTGTATGAACAAATGGATGCATACACTACTGTATACCATTGTATGAAAGGTGGATACATACACTACTGTATACCTTTGTATGAAAGGTGGATACATACACTACTGTATACCATTGTATGAAAGACAGATACATACACTATTGTATACCATTGTATGAAAGACAGATACATACACTACTATACACCATTGTATGTAAGACATATACAAACACTTCTGTATACCATTGTATTAAAGGTTAATGTATACACAACTATATACCGTTGTATGAAAGATGGATGCATACACTACTGTATACCATTGTATTGAATGCAGATGCATACACTACTGTATACCACTGTATTAGGGCAGATGCAAACACTTCTGTATGCTATTATATGAAAGACAGATGCATACACTAACGTATACCATTGTATGAAAGGTGGATTCAACAACTTCTGTATACCATTGCATGAAAGGCAGATGCATACATTACTGTATACAATTGTATATCAGGCAGATGCATACACTACTGTATACCATTGTATGGAAGGTGGATACATACACTACTGTATACCTTTGTATGAAAGGTGGATACATACACTACTGTATACCATTGTATGAAAGACAGATACATACACTATTGTATACCATTGTATGAAAGACAGATACATACACTTCTATACACCATTGTATTAAAGACATATACAAACACTTCTGTATACCATTGTATTAAAGGTTAATGTATACACAACTATATACCGTTGTATGAAAGATGGATGCATACACTACTGTATACCATTGTATTGAATGCAGATGCATACACTACTGTATACCATTGTATTAGGGCAGATGCAAACACTTCTGTATGCTATTATATGAAAGACAGATGCATACACTAACGTATACCATTGTATGAAAGGTGAATTCAACAACTTCTGTATACCATTGCATGAAAGGCAGATGCATACATTACTGTATACCATTGTATATCAGGCAGATGTATACACTACTGTATACCATTGTATATAAGTTAGATGCAAACACTTCTGTACAACATTGTATATAAGGTAGATGCTTACAATACTGTATACCATTGTATGGAAGCTGGATGCATACACTACGGTATACTATTGTATGAAAGGCAGATGCAAACACTTCTGTATACAATTGTATGAAAGGTTGATGAATACACTATTGTATACCATTATATGAAAGCTGGATGCATACACTACTGTATACTATTGTAGGAAAGGTGGATGCATACACTACTTTATACTTTTGTATGAAAGGCGGATGCATACAATACTGTATACTATTGTATGAAAGGTAGATGCATACAATACTGTATACAATTATATGAAAGGCATATGCATACATTACTATACACCATTCTATGAACGGTTAATGCATACATTTCTGTATACCATTGTATGAAAGGTGGATACATACACTACTGTATATCATTGTATGAAAGGTGGATACATACACTACTGTATACCATTGTATGAAAGGCAAATGCATACAATACTGTATACTATTGTATGAAAGGTAGATGCTTACAATACTGTATACAATTATATGAAAGGCATATGCATACACTACTATACACCATTCTATGAACGGTTAATGCATACACTTCTGTATACCATTGTATGAAAGGCAAATGCATACAATACTGAATAACATTGTGTGAAAGGTGGATGCATACACTACTGTATACTTTTGTATGAAAGGCATATGCAAACACTACTGTATACTATTGTATGAAAGGCAAATGCATACAATACTGTATAACATTGTATGAAAGGCAGGTGCATTCACTACTGTATACCATTGTATGAAAGGTGGATGCATACACTACTGTATACCATTGTATGAAAGTAGGATGCAAACACTAATGTATACCATTGTATGAAAGGCGGATGCATGCACTACTGTATACCATGGTATGAAAGGCGGATGCATACACTGCTGTATACCATTGTATGAAAGGCGGATGCATACATTACTGTATATCATTGTATATAATGTGGATGCATTCACTACTGTATACCATTGTATGAAAGGCAGGTGCATTCACTACTGTATACCATTGTATGAAAGGCAGGTGCATTCACCACTGTATACCATTGTATGAAAGGTAGGTGCATTCACTACTGTATACCATTGTATGAAAGGCAAATGCATACACTACTGTATACCATTGTATGAAAGGGAAATGCATACACTACTGTATACCATTGTATGAAAGGTGGATATATACACTACTGTATAACATTGAATGAAAGGTGGATGCATACACTTCTGTTTACTATTGTATGAAAGGCAGATGCAAACACTACTGTATACCATTGTATGAAAGGCAGATACATGCACTTCTGTATACCATTGTATGAAAGGCAGATGCAAACACTACTGTATACCAGTGTATGAAAGGCAAACGCATACAATACTGTATAACATTGTATGCAAGGCGAATGTAAACACTGTTTACCATTGTATGAAAGGCAGATCCATACAGTTCTTTTCTTCCCTTTGGCCAATAATAGAAAACCTATATGAAATTTACAATTAGTCATGTCATTACACCATAAATGGACCCCTATTCGACACTGTCATGAGAAAAGGTTTTTACGATGTGTTGTTCTTAACATGCATTTCAAGTGGTGTAAGATTGAGTCCAGGTCAGGCAGCATCTTTATCACATCTTGCTCACAATGGGGGGTGGGCTTCAAGGTGTTTGTTCACAGAAGAGAATATCTAAAGTCAAAATCTTTGAAACAATACAGATTTTGTATTATTGTTTGATATAAAACTAAAAGAAGCTATTAAAAGCTCAATTAATTCACGAAGCTTTAATCTATCCGAGTATGTTCAGTTCATAAGTCGTAGGTCACACTTTTGGGTTAAAATACATGTTAATTCATTACATACCCACTAAAAGAATTAAAAACAGAATTTCGCTTCCAATGACCAATGACTATTCTTCAGTGGGAATCATATAACAGTACAGCTTTTTTTAAGGTTAAAAGAAATTATTTCTTAGATTCCAAATTTCCTCACATCTAAGAACAAGCCCCTCTTAAAAGAGGTTTAATACTTTAGCAGAAGACAAATGGAGTAAAATAGAAAAAATAACACTTTAAATTTGAAAGTTACATTTGTTTTATTTGAAAATAACAAAGGATATAAATCTACAGAGGCAAAATACATTGTAATAATAAAAACATGAAGCAGAAGAACTTTACATACAGCTTTTTAAAATTACAGAGAAAACTCCGAAACAGCTTCATGTATAACATGCTCTTATCTAAATACATGTACGTAAATAATGGTATAATAACATTAATTGCACTTGTGAACTATTGAATTTTTTTTTATGGCAACTGCTCTACCTGATCTTTTATATAAGATATTGTGACAGGTCGAAATTCAAAGCAACAGCAGACGACAAAAAAAAAGATGAATAAATGAATCTTCACAATGGAATTGGATAAGAAACTATTGTGAGAAAAGGATATATTGCTTGTTTTGAGCAATTTACCCTTTTGTCACAGTAGTTTCCAAAAGCCCTTACATAACATATGCATTATTATTAGGAGGCATTGTGGAACAGATGCATCGAAGTGAGACATTATGAAGAAAATGGTATAGTTCGATTATTTCTCAGAAATATGTAAATGGCTATGTCCGATACTATTAATAGAGGACTTAAAATGATATTGCACTAAGAGCCATCAGAATTCAATGTCACCTATCAAATGGCAATTTCAGGCCATTAACCCATAGAATGCTGGGTTATTTTCTAAAAATGATTCATTGTGTCATCTGCTTTCCAAGGCCATAAATTTCTGCTTATTCTAATAAGGAAAGATACTCAGAGAAGCAAACAGGTTATATCACAGGCCAGCTGCCAATTTACTTGGCGACTGGCCTGTGATCTAACCTGTTCGCATAAGCATGAAGTTGGTTCCAGCACTTTAAAACTTACAATACTCCATTTTCTTGTACTTACAACATCAAATAAAGGGTTTAAAGCAAGACAAAAATAAGTGCTTCACTTTTATGAATGAATCACTATAGTCTTGCATTGAACCCTCGAAATGCCTTCAAATGTTTCCTGTATACTTATAATAATTCAATATAACAGTTAATAATTTAGCATGCTAAAAATCAATGTATACAAATATTATGTATATAATCAATAAGTTATAATGCATGTGCATTTTTCGAAGATAAACGACTCGAAGCAAACAGCTAATAACCCACTAACATGCAAATTCAGATAACAAATTGAATAATGGTGATTAATGAATAAAGACATCAAAATATCATTAATAATATCTAAAATATATGAGTCATATGGAGATTTCAATAATGGTCTCTGATGTCATACACCCCCCCCCAAAGAAACTCATTGTGACAAATAGATGTATTGCTAATAAAGATAATTTTTATCCTTTTGTCACAATAGTTTAAAAGTTATCTGCAGATGACGCTTCAAAAAGAGTTACTAGTATAATGGAGTAAAGGGCTAAATGCCTTCACAGACGACAAGAAAAGAGCAAAAGCAAAATTCGCTAAAAAGGAGGATGAAATCTGCAGGTTCATGATTTTGCCATTTGTCAAATCCTAACTTAATGATAACTTAATCCTTGCATAGTTGTACTAACTTCCTATTGCATAGCTAACAAACTTTCTTCAAGTCTAACACATACACAAAACAAGGGTCTTACACAAGACTATAATAGTAAGTCCTTGACAAATGTGAAACACATACTATACCTTACATTTGATCCTGAGATACCCCCACTCAAGACATAGCTTTTCTCATGTAATAATTCATCTTCGTAGAACGTTAATAGCCATGCCTTATTGACATTTATTGCAGCATGCAGAATAAACTGCGTGATAAAATAGTTGATGAGTATGTTAATATCTATGACATTGTTAATATCAGTTGAGACAAATTTGTTTCATTACTGGCAAGAGGGTGTGTTATCTTTATACAAAAATTTAATGATGATGTAATTTAATGCAGCTTAACCATTCTAAATCACCTAAGGTCAGCCGTGAAATTAATTTAAAAAAGATTCCAACATACATAGCAGGGGATAAGACCTACAAGGAGGGAATAGTAAACAAAGGAAGGTTTGGTGTTCATGAACATTAAAGATTTACTGCCATTTAACACCAAGGTTTGTTCTATGCATTTTATGCATTCAATTTTAAGATTTTTTCTAGTAATATCTATACGCACACAGCCATTGCTCTACATTTAAACATAATGGATGTTTTGTGGTCATGGATATCTTAATAAATACTACCATCCTACCGCCAACATTTGTTCTATGAATTTTATGCATTCCATTTTAAGATTTGTTCTAGTATTCATAGCTATAAGCACACAACCATTGCTCTTAATTTAAACAAAATGGATGTTTTGTGGTCATGGTCATCTTAATGCATACTGCCATTTCATCACAAAGGTTTGTTCAATGCATTTTACAAGTTGCTTTTTCAGATTTATTCTTGTACTCATTATCATTGCACTGATCTTATTCTACAGCCTTAATGCAAATACAGATAAAAGAAAGATTGGCGCTCAACCATGGATATAAGGGTATAAAAATGCCACTATAAGGGTTTGTTCTTACATCCATAATTCAAACAGTTAACTAAAATTCTAAACATTTTCCTGACCCAACAAAAACAATATGAACATACAAGAACTTTCCTTCCCTATCAAACAATAAACTTAATTCAAATCATAACCCTAAACTTTCTTTTTATTACAAAGTAATATAAACTCTTTCATCTCATGTCAAAAGCACATACAAAAATGATGGCAAACTTGAATTGACTGTTTTCACTCTCAATAACGAATGAAAAACGTTAATCTGGAAGAATTTGCAAGTCAACTTCTACCAAACAAACCTTTGATTTTACAGCTAAAAATATCTAAAACCTATTTTCCAATTCTTTTTAAAGGGAGAAAATTCCTCTTATCTCCAAAATAGTACTTCTATGCTAACAAAAGAATAGCCATCAACTCTAGATACTTATCTGCATTGAACTGATAGTGTATAAACTTATCTGCTTTACCGGGGATCTAAAGAAAGGATCTATATAAGGGGCATGACTCCATTTCTTTTTTCACTCCGTATCTTAGATGCTATGTTTAAACCCATTCTTTGAGGGTTCAATGCAAGACTATAGTAAGTGCATACTATAGTATTGCACTGAACCCTCCACTTGTGGATGGTCAGTAGGATCATCTCAGCGATATGCCAAACAGTTCTAATGAATACCAACATTAAAGAATTTTGGGGGAAGAATAACAATGTTCACAACAGTAATACACCTCTTATTCAGCCCTTTGATCAATGGGCTATAAACACGACGGTTCAATAATACGCCTGAACTATAATGCGAACTGTACACCAAACTATCTAACTACTGTCCATCTTCAACGTGACTCAAACACTTCACGTATACCAGGGTCGCTTCCTCAACCAGCGGATGGTGTATCCGGAATCCACGCGGATCTTGATCGACGCGGCCTCCGCGGCACGCACCGTCTCCTTGACGGCCTGCATGAGATTCTGCGCGTTACAGACTAACATCTCCGTAGCTTCCTGATCCTCTTCCGAACCTGGGAAACAAAAATAATAAAGTAATATAAAATAATATAAAAGTGAGTCAAAGTAATGAAAATCAGAAATGTCTTTTTATAAGTGTTTACTGATATCACATAAAAAAAATTGCAGTTATGTTCCCATGCCTGGCTTATAATGATAGAGGAAGACCCCTGAACTTGACTGTCCGAGTTTTATCTAAATAGCATGAAAGTTACTGCATTTATATGGCGATAGCTAGCTTATAATGCTGAAGGAAGACCTACAAACTTGACTTTCAGGGTTTTATCTACATTAGATTAAAATAATTGCAGTTATGTTGCGATGCCTGGCTTATAGTGATGGAGGAAAACCTCCAAAACTTGACTGTCAGGGTTTTATTTACATCGCATAAAAAATATTGAAACTATGTTACCATGCCTGGCTTATAGTGATGGAGGAAAACCTCCAAAACTTGACTGTCAGGGTTTTATTTACATCGCATAAAAAATATTGAAACTATGTTACCATGCCTGGCTCATAAAAATGGAAGACCCCAAAACTTGATTGTCCATAAAAGTTAGTCATATCAAATAAAATCCAAATAAAATACGTAAGTGTAGTTAAAGGATGACAAGCTTTTGTGTACATGTGTAGTATTTAACAATTTCCTTTGTAGATGCTCATTCAAAGCACTTTCAGTTGAATATATTACACAAAATCATAAATGATTAAAAGAGAAATTGCTAACGACTTTGAATGTTTTTCCCTTCTCAATGGTGAAATAATGTTTGTATGATTTGTTTTACATTGATTGTGAAGGAAATTAATTTAAGCCTATCAAAGTCACTTTCGATGGCTAATGATCTTTAAACAACCAAAAATAAAGTCTTTTGTATAATACAATAAAATAAACCCCAAGTTCTGTCAACTTCTCAAAAACTGTCAAATGAGTAAAAAATGGATGAATGCAACATCAAGAAAATGAAACATTTTTGTTTATTACCAGTAGATAAAAGAAAGATACTATTCCTTTTTTTCTCTTTAAAACAATTTCTACTGTTATCTGACAATCAGTATGAAATCAAACAAAATTTGGCAGCAGTTAAAGCACCAAAGATGTTAAATCTGTGATGTTAATAAATACAGTGAAGCCTCGTTTATCCGGACCCCGATTATCCGGATGTCTCGCAATCCAAACGAAATTGTAAGGGAACGGAATTATTTGACCAGTTTGTTGCAGACGACTTTTGAAAACATTGTGGATAAAGGAGAAATTGCTCGTGACGAGCAATTTCTCCTTTTCCCACAATGTTTTCTGCCATATCAGAAGATCATTTTTGAATTTCATTACATTTTGAAATGTCGTCTGCAAACTCTTTCAATTTGGGACGGTCGACAATTCGGCGTTAGTTAAAGGGTTATAAGTATACAAGTGCATACAGACTGTTTATGACTTAATGTGTATAAGAACAGGTTCTACTTCATTAGTCCGGATGATTCGGTAGTCCGGAAATAATGGTGGGAACGGAAGTGTTCGGATTAACGAGACATCACTGTATGTGAATATAATTGTGAACCTTTGTAATGTAACTAAATGTGAAACATTACAAAAACAAGCAGGTGAATATAAGAAAATGGCCGCCATCTCTGTGAAGGAAATTCTCATCACACAGCTATAATGATATGATGATCAATAAAAGGTGAGGTTTTGTTGTTTATGCTTCAAATCCATTGACTAAAATGTTTGCGGAGGGATAATAAATAATTATTTTGTCACAATGTTTTCAAATGCTACAGCTGTTCAGGCATTTACTGTAACTGTTACTAGATCACTTCCCATCTTTATAAGTTTAAACTTATTCATTTTACACTGATTGTGCCGGAAGCTCGAAGCTTATTGAATTCACTCTCGATGACTGCTTCCTGGATACTACACCAGTACTCAAACCGATTTGAGGGCTAGTCCTGGCAATTTTCATCTCTCCTCATAGGGATCGTACCCAGGACCCTCGGTACAAGAGGCCTATGCTCTACCTATGCACCACTGTCGCCAATCACTTTGATACCTCTTGATTTTTTCTTTATATCTTTTATTGTATGCTGTTGCTTTCAATTTGGACCAGTCACAAATTCACCCATCAAGGAATAATTTAATTGATAGTATAGTAATACTCAGCTCCTTTATTAGCATGCTGTTCCTGAAAGGTTTTAAGTATTTGTCAAAATTCATTTGAAATGGTCAATGTGATAATAAACTAGCTTCTACTATTTTCCCTTTACCAAACAATCCTTGGACAGTTCAAATATGGTGCATACGTGAATTTTTTTCTTCATAATTATCAAAGGAAAACAAAAAATGACTCATTTATTGCTCATATGAGTTGAGTATGAAACAGTCTTAAACACCTATTGTGAGTAAGGTGGTTTAAGATTGCAAGAAACCTTTCTATTTTCCAATAATTAATTCTATCATAAAAGACACATATCTTCTCATACTATTTCAATTAAATTTTCAAAAGTCTTCTGCTATATCTTTCAATTTTAGATGACAAGAAAAAAAAAACCCTGCTGTTTGGTAAAGAGATCGCTATAACAACCTGGTACATGCATATTATATACTTGTAGGACGGAACTTACTAGATTCTGTTTCCATGGCAATCAGAAGCAAGCAGAAAAGAAAAGCAAACATGTAATGTTAGTAACACATTCTCAAAGCAAGTTTTAGATGCAAAGGACACATTTTAAAACAATCAAGCACAACATATATCAACATATTAAAGCTACCACTGGTCAATCACCCTCCGATTTCATACTACAGCCTTTAATATGTCTGAAGCAGTCAAAACTCGATAAGATTGAGGCAACTCTGCTCATCATAAGCAAGTTCACCTTTTTGGCAAATTGATATCAGCATTTGTTCTAAGTTTGTTAAGTCTTTAATAGCCAATTTGCATTTCCTTAAATGTGGTCTTTTGAAGTAAGTGTGACCAAATGAGATTTTTTGCATTTCCAAAAGCTTCTCATTTTGTGCAAATGTTTATATGCTTCAGAAACATAAAAATATGTATGCATGGAAAAGGGGGCATATTTCCAGCAAAAGTATATATATCACTGTCATTTGCATATATAAATAATAAACAATACAAAATATCAACATTATACATTTAAAGAGAGCTGTAAAAATAATTATAGTATACCATCAAATGAGTATATTCCTTAAAAAAGTATTAAAAGTTTGTAGGATCAATGCAATACTATAGAATGTGCTTCACATTTGTGATGGACCAACTATAGTATTGTATTAAACCATCAAGTTGCAAGTTGTCAAATTCAAAATGCCTTTTCCTTTTGTCAGATTGATTTTGAAAACATTTAGCTTAGGAACAGTTCTAATTCAAGATCCTATTAGAGCCTCCATGACATAATATGAATCAACAAAACTCTATTCTACATACAACCAGCCAGTCAATCTAAAAAATATCTTACGTTCTATAAGGTTTAATGTCATATCAACATTTTTCATAATACTACAGCTTTTGTCAGATTCACCAGTAATAGGCTATGGCTCTGAAACGTCCATCCAAAGGATGAACATGAAACCAGCAAAGTACTTTATTTGTTGTTAAATGCATTGTCATCAATTTTTCAGATATATTACAGCTTTCCTTGATCCACCGGAAATAGGCTAGGGCTCTGAAGTGGCTTGCCTAAGGGTACTCCCACAATACCAGAGGGATTAATGGGGCTTTAATTTGGGACCCCATGTTCTTAGTTTGCCACTGAGCCATGCAGGCTTCCTAGCAGCGCCCTAGAGGATCAAACCATGGACCCCTGAGTTACCAATGGGCCATGCAGGAAATCCATGGTGACCAAAGTCTACTTTTATTTTAACTGATATTTGAAAATTAAATGTAAAAATGCTGTGACAAAATGAAAAAAAAAGTCGCACAATAAACAATTGGATTATATTTGTTTGTCACAATGCTTGATAACTTATGTTGTTTGCAATTTACAAAAATATTTTGAATTTAACAACACATTACCACCTAATGCCCCATTTTAGCATCTTGCAGCAGACGACTTTCAAAAAGCAATGTGGCAAAAGGACATATTGCTTGTCACAAGCAATTTAGCCTTTTGCCACAATGCTTTTTCAATCCATTTGCATATCACAACGTTATAACTGAAAACTATTTCATTTGTTCACAAAGCTTTTCTTATGTAGTCTGGTTCAAGTAAAAATTGTCGTCTGCAGGTGGTAAAGATCTAATGTTATGTAGTGTTACATGTTTTTTTGTAAATACAATATTTTGCATGTTATGTTAATAGAGGGGGTGGAACACAATTCACACATAAAACACAATGTGCAGATTTTAAAACTCATCTAATGTCAAAATTAAGTACTTGGGTTATCATTTTAATTTTCAGGAGGGTTTTGGTTTTTCTCATGTCATTTTAACATTAAACAGCTCTGTGATTTTTCAAACAACCTGTGTTGGCCATCTAACATTTTTGTTTTATTTATTTGGGGTTTCACATAGCATCAACATTATTTAAAGGCCCATGAAAGGAGATTAATGCTTTATTAAACTATATCATTTGGTAAACCTTTGGTAAAATCCAAATAGTTATTACCAAAAAAGCCCATAATCATGAAAGCCAACGAGAAATACCTCAGATAAGCCAGTTAAATAATTCAGATTGCCTATTTCTTCACCTCTTTCATGGTCATGTGATACACATACTTTTGAACTCACCAATCAGAATTTGTTATTGGAAATATGAAAACAAATATATTGTTGATAAACATTATTGAATTGGAGACACCTATATTTCAAGCACAAATTTACTTATGTTAAAGGAGTTTATTAAATACAATCTCGCATCATTCATAAATTAATTTTCATCACTTTTAGGAACATAATAAAGGAATCTATTTATTTTTGAGTAATTAATTTGTACTCGTATCCTTTCATGCGCCTTTAAGTTATGTTGCAATGACAGATGATGTTTTGCTTCTTTGCAGTGTACATAAAAAGCTTGAGACCTTATTAATTGAAAGACAATGTGTTTACTATGAACTAGATCTCCTTTTGTCACAATGATTGCAATGGCAGCTAGTTTAACCCTTTACCAATCGTTAAATTTTCCACTGTCCCAAATTGAAAGAGTTTGCAGATAACACTTCAAAATGTGACGAAATTGAACAATATTCTTCTGATAGGGAAGAAAACATTGTGGAAAATGGAGAAATTGCTCGTTAAGAGCAATTTCTCCTTTTCCCACAATGTTTTCCAGAGTCGTCTGCAACAAACTGGTCAAATGGCCTTATTGTTTGGTTATGGATAAAATCATACTTTGGGAATGGTCAAAGAATTGTTGTAAAAACCACAGAGCTGTATCTATTCATGCGCGCAAACATCATTCGGGTGTGATGGTTATTACCGCAGGCTATTTCGCTTCCGTCTGGCGCGGGTATTGGCTCTATAGATACAAAAATAGACTTCTTAATAGGAGTAAAAACATATGCAAAACATAGATTTTACATTTTTAAAAAATGGGACCAACATAAGGTACATAACTGGTTTGCTGAAATACCTGAAAAAGTATACAGATACATGTACTTACAAATACATTTAACCCTTTACCAAACGGCAAATTTTCAACTGTCCCAAATTGAAAGAGTTTGCAGACGACATTTCAAAATGTGATGTAATTGAACAATATTCTTCAGAAAGAGCAGAAAAACCTTGTGGGAAAAGGAGAAATTGCTCGTTACGAATAATTTCTCCTTTTCCCACAATGTTTTCCAAAGCCAAATCTTGTTATTGTTTGGGAAAGGGTTAAAGGAGAAAAAGATTAACTCATAATATATACCAAACCTTGATTAGAGGTGTTAAGAGGAACAAGTTATACATATCTCTAATACAGAAACACATAAAGCCCTGGTATAAATTCCTTGATAAACACTGGTACAAAATTGACTTGTCAATATTGACCATATCAATGTCTTCTGTTAATTCTGAACCTATCATAATTATATATGGGGTTTTACATTGTGTCAATATTATTTCAGTTATGTTGAGTTGCCTGACTCTAAATGATTGAGAAAGACCCCATTACTTAACCGCCTATAAAGGCTGGTCAAGCCGGGTAGAAGCATCTGCATTCTTTAAGTCAGTCGGAAACTACCTCTCATGAAAATCCATACGCCAGGATTTGAACCCATGCAGAGAGGAGCCATGTGATTTCAAGTTTTGTAGTCTAGCCTCTTGGCCATGGAGCCCCCTGAACCGATAGTCATGTATCGTATTAGAGTCTATTCTGAGTAGATAGTGGTGCAATTAGTATTGTTAAAAACTCAATTTTTTATTTATAATTATACACTTTTCAGTGTTTGATTAACTTTTTTTCTCTAAGAGTAGGGACCATTATAAAGTGTGAACGGTAGCCTTTTCCTTCAAATATCCGGTGGGAATAACTGTGAGATATTGAACGATGCCATCTCTTTGTCATAAATTTGTCTAGTGTTATCTGGAGCAGAGGTATCAACGAGAGAATAAATATATCTTGTAAATGTGAGAGAAAAGTGATAAACGAGGGTTCAGTGCAAGAGTATAGTAAGTACTTCACAAACCTAAGGCACTTACTTTAGAATTGCACTAAAACCTTGAAATAACATTACTTTTCTGCTTTTCAGTGATTATTCATGGCTGAAAAGGTCTGGAAAGAGTCATATCTAGTAAATAAGTATTTACAGTGTATCTTACATGCTATAGAAATGGCAAGAAGAATGGTAAGAATTATATGTTAAAAAAATCTCCCTGTAACTTTGAAGAACCATTTGAAATAAAAGAAAGGAATAGATACATTCCATAACGATAGAAAGGAGATATTGAAGAATGTTATGCATTCGACAAATATAAATTTTCAGAAAGTTTTCCTAAGTCCCATTAAGGCAAATTTTAATTCTATCAACAGCTGGTTTTTGCTTTATTTGTTTGTATGGTTTTCAAATGTGGTATCAACAATTTTTCAGTTATGTAACAGGCAGGGATCAGGAAATCTCCAAATCTCCAAATCGAGAACCGAGAATTAGCCGAAAACCCTTCATACGTCTTCAATCCCCCCACCCACCCCCTAGAAAAAAATATTTATTATTAATTTCTTTATTGCTTAATGTCAAAGATTTAAACAAACCTTTTATTTGGGTGGGTTAACATTAAGTATAAACTTTATCTTTTTGTATTATAAGTTCCAATAATCATATCAAAATTGTCCATTCGAAATGAAAGGTAAACATGATCTGAGGTCCATTTGTTTTAAACTCTTCAAGAGTCTCTTTGGGGATTCCCCCCATGTTACTAACGGCTTTCTTGTATCCATCAGTACTAAGCTAGGTTTCTAAACTTTCCTTTATACAGTAAGATTCTAATCATTGTGTTAAAAAGAGAGTATTCTCATAGTGTGCAATGTCCCCTTCTTGGTTTTTTGAGAGTATTTATTTCTTCGACAAAAGACGATCAAAATTGATGTAACACGGTTTTGTTAACACTTTACCAAGCGCCAAATTTTTAGACTGCCCCAGATTGAAGGAGTTTGCAGATGACATTTCAAAATGTGATGAAATTGGAAAGTAATCTTCTGATAGGGTAGAAAACATTGTGGGAAAAGGAGAAATTGCTCGTTACGAGCAATTTCTCCTTTTCCCAAAATGTTTTCCAGAGTTGTCTGCAACAAAGTGGTCAAATGTTGGCATTATTTGGTAAAGGGTTAAGCTCTGCAGATTCTTTGATAAAGGTATTTCAAAAAGGTTAAGTTCAGAAACTACATGTCTTGATATGCATAGAGAAATTCCAATCTAATATATATTTATATAGTCCATATAAACCATTGCTATGGAAGTAAATACCTGCAACTTCCTCTGTAAAAAAATATACATTAGAATAAAACATAAACACCATTAACTACACACTCACACCAATACTTCAAATGAATTGTTCAAACATGTCTATAGAAACAAATCTTATTAACAATTGATACAAAAGGAGAAATTGCTAATGGAGAATGATTTTCTTTTCATTTGCTCATAGTGAAAATTTCCCCTATTTCACATATTGTTTACGTTAAGAAATATAAACTGAGTAAAATCCTTTCTGAAATAACAATTTGCATTCTTTATAGATATCATCTGCAGTCACTGTTGCTGTCAATTTTGGATTGTGTTTAATGTCATATCAACAATTTTTTAGTTATGTAATGGCTTTCCTGGATCCCCCAGTACAAGGCTAGGGCTCTGAAGTTTCTTGCCAAAAACCACTCCCACAAGACCAAAGGTGTTGGTGGGGCTCGAACCTGGGACCCCAGAGTTAACAACCCGCAACCTTAACAACTGTAAACAAAAGGCATGAAAATAAAGCTAAAAACTCAAAATAAGTTTGAGTACCAGTATGTCTTTTTTTAATTCCATAACCCCATTTAAACCTTTTAAGCCTAAAAAAGGTTTATCAATAAGTACAAAAGTTTTATAACTATCCTTTGACCAAATTGAAATAAGTATTTACTCATGATGGGCTTATTTTCCTGTTATGTAGAATAATTCTATATTTGGCCTGCTGTTAAGACTTGCTATATCATCCATATAAGAGATAGAGATCTTATTTATTAACTTCTTTCACATTAAGAAATTTGTGACTAGTTGAAACTATAAGCGCAGAATAGATATCAAATATAGCAAGAAAAAAGAAAATTCCGTTCAATATTGGATAGAAACCATTGTGACAAAAGGATAAATTGCTCAATAAGAGCAATTTCTCCTTTTGTCGCAATGGTTTCAGAAGGCTTCTGCAGCAAATGCTTCAAAGTGAGGTAATATGAAGTAAAGAGGAAAGAATGAACCCTCGAATAATTTTCTTTAAGCAGCATAATGTGGGCTAATAATAACAAAAACATTTTAACAAAATGGGACATTTTCCCCACCCTAATTTGCGAGAGGTCGTAAAGATATAAAATTGGGCAATTCAATTTTAACACATACATAAGCATTGCAATTTTGTAATCAAATACATGTTTTAAAGCCATTCAAAGCAGTAGCATAATAAATAGCTTGCATTTGCAGATGGTAAATTTTTTAAGATAAATATGATAGTAAAGATTTAAATACACTGTACATGTACTTTATACTACTTATATATTATCAAACATATAGTGTATATATCCTTATTCATATACTTTTTATTGTCATTATCATATATCCTTTCAGACTAAATGTTAAACAAACAAATATAAAAATATTTCATCATTAACAAACAAGTATAAAAACATGTCATCATTAATATTCACTGCAAGTTTTATCTATTGAAGTCACTTCAGAAACACAATTCTTTCATAGAATCTATCCACATCAGCCATAAAGACCACAGAATTCAAAGGTTCAGTGCAATACTATAATTAAGTGCTTCATGTTTATGAAGCACTTACTATAGTCTTGCATTGAACCCTCCAGATGGCTTTAATAAAGATATTCAATCAATTAACCAAACCATTGTCATAAAAGGAAAATAAAAGAAAAGAGAAAGAGAAGTAACTGACCTTGGGCTCCCAACATGGTAGCCTTCACAGTAGATAGAATCTTCAGCTGTGTGCCGATTGTTGGTATTCTCTCGCATACTTGTAACAGATTCTGTAATTAAAGATGCAAACGATTACTTATTATCGATTTACAATTATTAAGCATTTGAGCCATATTTTCATGGTAAGCTAATTGGTGGAAGAGAAAGACCCCATAACTATCTGCCGCTATATGCAGGGTTTGGTTCAATCTGAACACATCGGGTTTATCCAATAGAAAACACCTCTGAAATAATAGGGATGACGCCATATTAATTATTTTAGTGGTTCCCGCGAGAATGACGTCACTTTCTTTCGTTTCTAAAAATAGATCTTGAATGTAAAATCCAAAAAGTCGTTAAATTTGATTGAGGAAACAAGTATACATGTCACAACAACAAGTTCGCCATTTGGTATGAGTTACTGATCAAAAAAGATTAAAAAAGGATGTCCAACACTTCCATACACATTGAACTACTTAACATGCACGCTTAGAAAAGGTGTTCATTGGCGGATGCCGATTTACCCGAAAAATTGTAACCCTACACTTATATCCGAGGTGTATTTCACAGCTCACGGAAATACCGAAGTAGTTCCGGTTGGGTTTGTTTGTCTCAGAGAGAGGACTCCAATGACAAGTTACATGACTATAATGCTTTTTTCAATAATGAAATAAGAGGGAATGTTTTGTTTTAACTAACACTAAGTTGGAATACAATATTCAGTAAAAAGCTACTCAGGTGTCTTAAAACAATTACATGTATTCAAGACTTTTGCATATGAAGAAAAAGGTTGATAAAGTGATAAAAAAGACATATTGTTTTCAATTTCTTATCCATGCATTTAGCATGAAAAAAAAATTGCTTGACACATAATCAAACCTTAGAATGCTGGGTAATTTTTTAAAAATAGATTTTTGTGTTGTATGCTTTCTGCTTTACTTTGTTGAGGAAACATTGCCTTAACCTTACTAAGTTCTAAGCAAAAGATGTTTATTTAAACACATCCTGGGTCAGATAAAGACAATTATTTCAGCCTTTTATATACAAAGAAAAAGGTTAAAAAAAAATAAACAAAAATACCGTTCTCATTTTCTTATCCGTGCACTCAGCAGCCAGCTTCTTTGCTAGCCTTGTCACCTCTTCAGATGCCTCGGCGATGGCTTTGGCTGTAGAAATCAGATCTTTCTTTGTTCCCCCTTCACCCCTGTAAATAGACATGGATCGAGGTTCATCCCTGCTTATTGAACCCATTGAAAGTTGAGATTAATGACAAAATCTGTACGGATATCAGACAGATATGACATTCTACACACCTTACAATGTCTCTGGAATCACATAATTTATCCATTTATTGTTATCCTCATGTCAAACAATGCCCAAGGCTTGTATAAAATGGGAATTTAATTGTTAACAAACTGGCACCCTTGATTAAGAAGTACATTTCATATGCTTCTTCTGCGAAAACCGATTATATTCATCATTTGGTCCAATGTGTAAAGATACTTGTAAGATTGTGAGAAAAGAGTTTTAATGTGTAAAGTATGACATTCATAATTTGCTTCCCTTGCCGAAAGACCACCCTTTTTTATTTCATCCAACAGGATTTTTAAACATCTAACAACTTAATTAGACATCATGCTAATCATCAAAAGGGAGTTTTGAAAACAAACAGATCTGAAATCATGTTTACATTCATTTCAATCAGACATTTCTGAAATAATCATCTTGGCCAATTCTCAGACCGGTTGGGATTGTGAGATTTCCAGATCCTGGGATAAGACTAATGGTCAGAAGACTCACCTGACAAGCTGGCTGAGTCTGACCATGAGAAAAGCCATTCGCTTGGCCGCACCAATAATCTCGTTGTCCTTGCTTGACCACTGCTTGGCCTCCATATGTAACTCATGGGCGGCCATCTAAAAAAGACAATATCATGTCTAGATAAGAAGCATTCTCCCCTTGCTAATTTCCTTGCACCCTTATCTAGACCTCTTGGAAATGATAATTTCTTTTTTCATTTCCCATCAAGAGGGCAGCAATAATTTCATTTCAGTGATACATAATATATACATATTCAACACCATTTTACAAGGTTCTTGTGTTTTGTTAATCTCAAACACAACAAATAAGTAAGCCTGATGTCCATGAATTTAAATATATGAAGCATTACACAGTTTAGGAGTTGTTTTGAAAATGCAAAGATAAAAATCCTTTTGCGTTACTGGACGAACTATGCAAAAGACGTTAACTCTATTCATACCGCTATCTACATTTTTGCTTGACCCATTTGCTCATAGGGGATCTGTTGCAAGTCCAAATTAAAGGTAAAAGTAGAAAACAATAAGTGTCAATGAACAAATAAAATAAAAAAAAATACATTTACTGTATGATATTGGGTAGAAACCAATGTGACTAAAAAGAGAAATTGTTAATCATGAAATTTCAAAGTCTAAATGCAGTACAATCAAGAATAAACTCTACATTCACTAGTACCCACCATAATAGGTTGGTTTTCCTGAGGCATGGGGAAATGCATTTCATCCTCATCATCTGTCTCAGGAAGTGGGGGGCGGGGTGGCATAGTATCTGACGGCAACGGGGGCCGTGGTGGACCGTCTGTAAACATACAATTTATTTCCATTAAAAACTGGCTTTTGATACTTTCTTTGGGCTTAAGCTACATATTTTTGGTTTTTGTTCCCACTTTTTTCAATAAAAGGATGGCTAAAGTCATTTTGAGAGTTCAATGCAAGACTTTAGTAAGTTCTTTATATACAGTCATGTTAAATACTTACTGTTGTAATGCACTAAACCATAGATTTATTCATGTATACAAACCAAACGATCTAAGGCTGAGAAATAGTATCTTGCCTTTGGAAAACACTCTAGTGAAATAACTCGCTTATATTGCTTTGTATGGCATACAGAATTTGTTGTTTTTTCTATCTTTACTTGAAGAAAATCTTCCAACTATGCATCACTTCTAAAGGTGGCCTGCTGATTTCATTGAACCAGGGCAATTAAACAAAGTTTGGTTAGATCTAAATGGTCACATAAAGACTTCATACCTGTTTCAAAATGAAATGAACAGAACTTTATAAAAACATTCACTTGTCCATCTTAAAAGACATCAATCCCAAGAATGGACATAAATTTGGCAATAATTCAAATTTAAAATAAACCCTTAACTTTAAAAATAAACTAAGGCAACTCTTAATCTATTGTAAGAAAAGGAAGTTTTGCTCATAGAAACAATACTTGTACTCAAGTTTTAACAATATATTCCAATTGCAGTTACTTTTGAAATTAAGCTTGCTACTCATTTGAATGTGAGCAATTATTATTTGATTCTTTTAGTAAGATTAACCCATTAACCCATTTAAGATATATGGTAGATACCATTGTGATGGAAATCCAATTTATCCTGTCACTAGTGTCATTTTGGGACCGATAACTAGTTGCCGTATAACATCTGTGATATCTGGCACTAACCATATAACACATCCACATGACAAATCATGACGTCATAAGAATGCCATGACATCATGTTTACATCATTCTCTATTATTTCTCCATTTTTCTCGTGTTTTATTTACATCTTGTTTGTTTGAAAGAATACTTAAGATAACAGGATAAATAGAACAGAAAGTTGGTGTCTTTAAATGGGAAAAGTTATAGGGCTCGGCTTCGGATTATTATCCGTTTCGCCTTTGGCTCACCGGATAATATTCCTAAGCCTTGTCCGATAACATTTCTGATTCACGACACCAACCATCTATTCTCTTATTATTCTATTGTCACAAGCACTTGATAATAGAGGACCCTTATCTAAAATGCTCATAAGGCGGGTTTGATCAAACTAGGTATGACCATCTTAATTCAGCCAACTCATGTCAGCCAAGAAGCCACACATAACTCAAATGAACATTCAAATCTACTGTATAGAATTAATAAGTTAAAGATTACATCATTATAACAATGGATTATATGAAATTATTTGGTGTGATTCTAGTCATTAACATGTATTGCATCTTACCAACATTTCGCAGACATATTTAAATAGTGAACAACATGCTTAATATAATGTTAGTTAACAACATCCTGAAATGTGAAACATGCTTTTATTTAATTCCAACTAGAACACATCTTTAAACTCTCTATAAAAACCTTCTGAAACCTATGAAACTTAATAATCTTATCTAAGTTTTAAGGAACAAACTTAGATAATCATAAGTTTACAATATACATGAATTTGCTATCAGATTATCAATTGCATTTTAGAATTGTTTATTAATCTAACAAATGATTAACTCTTCATTCTAATTGGTCAACAAAGTCCAACAAGTATTTTGAAACCTCTCATTCCTAAATACACATGTTAACACAGCTGCAAGAAAAAGAAAGGGAGAAAACCACAAGCCATTGTTACAGAAGGATGAATTGCTTACTAGAAACACGTTTCTTTTTTGGCCTCAATGGTTTCTACCCAAAATTATGAAATAGATCATTTTTCTTGATATAGACATATAGACATTTGGACTGTCATTTTAGCCTTATCTGCATGCTGCTTTAACCAATTCCACCTCATAAGAATGTGAATTTTAACAAAAAAGTATGAAAGGTAATATTTTTTTTAGGAGTTAAGATAGATACCATTGACACAAAAGGAAAAATTGCTCAACTTCTTTAGTCACAATTGCTTCTTTTTTATTTGTATGTTGTTTAAAGCCATATCAAAAAGTTTTCAGTTATGTAATGGCTTCCATGGATCCACAAGTGCTAGGCTAGGGCTCTGAAGTGACTTGCCAAATGTCAATCCCATGTCCAGAGGTGTCGGTTGGGCTCAAACCCAGGACCCCCGAGTTCTAAATCTATAACTTAAACACTGGACCATGCAGGACCCACAATTGGTTCTTAGTCCCCTGCAGCAGAAGCGACATATTATAGTATCATGGGGTTAACCCTTTCCCAAACAATAACGATATTTAACCACTTTGTTGCAGACAATTCAGAAAAACTTTGTGGGAAAAGGAGAAATTGCTTGCTAAGAGCAACTTCTCCTTTTTCCATAACGTTTTCTGCCCTATCAGAAGATTGATTTTCAATTTCATCACATTTTGAAATATCATCTGCAAACTCATTCAATTTGAGACAGTTGAAAATTTGTCGTTTGGAAAAGGGTTAAGCTCATTGAACGTTGATGACATGCACATTTCAACACATTCCTAAATTAATCCACAAAACAAGTCACATGCTGAAAAAAAAAAATTAAATAGCCATTTGTTACAAATTAAACACTGCTATTTTGATCAAATTCTTATTTTCCAAGAACATTTTCCAAGCACATCAACAATTTGTCAAGTATCAACATCGTCATCTGGAACGTCATTTGAGGTGCCTAGGAAAGATGGTTCAAATCAATGTTACTCTTCTGGATAAACATTGGTATCATCATAAACATAAGTTCAATACGGAAATGTGACAAGTCAATGGAATCGTCGCCTAGAAACGATTCAATTTACTAGTTACTTTGCAAAATTAATTTCCTCAAAATTGAAATAGGAGAGAGAGTCATTCTGAGCTTGTACAAAATTTTAAGGATAAGATGATTAGTAAAACACGACCTTGGGTTGAATTACGGAGTACAGTAGGGGAAGGTGAAACAGATTGTGTTAACCCTTGGAATGCTGGGTAATTTTCTAAAAATAGATTTTTGTGCTGTCTGCTAATTATTGCGACTTCTTATTAAAATGAGGAAGACACGAAGCTCAACTCTCCACAATGGCTAGTAAAGCCATTTAGAACTATCATCATTTAATAAGTTAGCCATAAGACAACTTAATGCGTTGATTTTTATTGCAAAATTTCTGGTTAGCTATTCCAGTAATTATGAATTCATAACATTCCCAAAAATGGGATTTTTATGACTTGTCCAAGTTTGAAACAATATTAGACAGACTTGATTACGATGGAATAAAATTAGAGCAAAATACTGACATAAGGTACCATTTGAACGAAAGGAGAAGTTGCTGGTCTTGAATGTGCATGGTACATTATACATTTTGTGGTTCAGTATTTAGGAGTTAGTGAGATGCCTGTAAAATGAAGGTAAAAATCACACATACCGGTAAACATGGGGAATATGGCAAAATATGGGAAAAACTGAAATCATTAGTCAAATCATTCCAATTCTGCACATTCCATTTTCTTTCAGTCATGTTCGTAAAATAAATGACTGAATTAAACATTCATGATTCAAAATTGTTGGTTAGTTTAAATGTCCAGCAAGGAGGGTATATAAAACTTAAACATGGGGTGGTTGGAAAAAGAAACTGAAATCATTAGTTAAATTCATTCCAATTCTGCACATTCAAATTATTTTACAGTCATATTGGTCACAATAGACGACCTAATCAAACATTCACGATTCAAAATTATTGGTTAGTTTAAATGTCCAGCCAGGAGGGTATATAATACTTAAACATGGGTGTAGTTTGGGAAAAAGAAACTGAAATCATTAGTTAAAATCATTCCAATTCTGTGCATTCCCAACGTTTTCTTAATCTCACAGTCATATTGGTCATGATAATTATCCCCGTAAGAGCTGAAAGCTGGAGGCGGAGGCACCGGAGGAGGCGGGACCATGGGCGGAGCCTGTGACTGTCTTGGAGGCGGAGCCTGTTGTTGTTTCATAGCAGCTGGAAGAATGATGCAGATATAAATGATGCTGTCAAGACCTAGCTATAACTATTTTTGTATTCAACACAAGCCGGTCTCTCTCAAAGGTCGTCTACAATACATTTTGACATGGTATACTTGACACTCTTGAATGGAAGAGATTACAACTACTACAGAAAAAGCAGCTAGGACATACAGACTATTTATCGTCAATGTTATCATATTTACTTAGTAAGGGTACTATGCCTATATCATTTATATTATTAATAATTCACAACCAAAACACTTACAATATCAAGCCATTTTTAAATAAATACTTATCAAATTGACGCAAATACTTATAATATTAAAGATGTACATTTATTTAAAAAAAGACAAATCGCTATGAATCAGACAATTTTTTATAAAAGTTACGCATGAATCAAGCTAGTTTTATCTAATTAACTAAACTATACTTACCAATTTTATGCAACTATTTCTATTTTTTAGTACTTCGTTTAAATATTTGCTAAGTTCATAAATAAAAGCAATGTTAATACTCCATCATCTGTAACAATATGATGAATGTACACCATAAGTATCTTATACTTTACTTTATGATCATTTTCTATTTCATCTTTTATTTCAAAAAGTATGTATTGAAAGCGCATATATTTAGTCATAAACATAAGATTTCCTTATTTAATAACAAGGATAAAACTGAACAAATAGCAAAACGTAGAACAAGCATATTTACAATAGATAACAGAGATTCTATACTCAGATTCTAATTATATTCTTTTTCAGAATAAAAGTGAATTCCATGCAACAACAAACAAATGAAAATAAAAGATTTCTTAAAATAAAATTAGTTGAACTTGACAAGAAACGATGCAATCTTTTCCATAACCTGTAAGCTTTGAACAAAAACATAACATAACTGATAAGGTTGGAAACAGAACAAAAAACAGTACAAAACTGTTAAACTTAGAAATCTATCTGCCAAAATCAAAATAAAACAAAAGTAAAAAGAAATCATTCTGAAAATATCTAGTTTAACTAACATATCCTTCATCTAATAATACATGTATGATCAATAGACAAAGCCTCTGTAGTAGGTATTCAAAGGATCTTTCGCGAAATAAACAGCATAATTGATTTAACTCATTTACTGATTCCTTTCTGATGAGATCGCTTGAATTCGAATCATACCCCTGAAAGCAATCATATTTTCATACAAATTACTTTTTTTTTTCCAAAATGAAAGGAAAAACTGAGAAGAGAAGAAGCACTTTCTTCTCCAAATGTTGGGTGTATATATAATTATGGGGATATGGATTAAATAAGGTAATTGGGTAATGAATGAAAATCTGAAACTGGCATGAACTTTTCTTTAGTCTAAGGCATTTCCTTAGTGTTAACATTTAAATTATTTAGAACCAGTGTGGAAAAAAGAGAATTAGTTTATGCTGAGCAGATTCTTTCGTCAGAATGCAGAATGTCAGATTCATTATCATCATTGAGCTGTAAGTAAAAATTAAATATACACAAAGTAGAAAAATCATATTTTTCCAACCAAAGTATTAATGTTATTTCTTATATCTATAGTTATCTCTAACTATGTGTATAATCTAGATTTAAATTAACTAGTTCTATCAATTATTAGAATGTGCAAAATAATTCTATACAATTGTGCTCTATCACTGGTAATTGTTAAAGAAAAAATACAAAGTTTAAACAACTTATTTCTCTGGTTAAATCTTGAAATAGCCAATTAAAACATTCATTGTAAAAATACAGCTGGGCCCAAATGCACTGCTGAAAGAGTAAAAACCCTTTTATTTCATATCTAGTATCTAGTAAGCAAAAAAATAATTCTGGCATTAAAATGTTAAATTCTACAACTACTGCAACCAGATGGGCCTTTGCTATGAACTCACATCTGTTTTGCAGAGAAATGATTCGGATCTTTAATTGTTAAACTCTACAACTATTTCAACACAAAGGAACTTTGTTAGTGTATCCCCTTTCTCATAGACATTGATCTACTATTGGACATCCTTGGAAAGGCGCAAAAGATTTTATAGACAAATTCTTTTTTCTACAATACAAAAAAAAAACCAAACATTGCATTTATCAAGATTGAGAGATTATCATTGTTATGTGTTAACTTCCTATTCAAATGGTATTTCAGTTTTATTATATATTGCAGAAGTAAGTCACCTATTCATGTGTTCAACATAATATCCTAAGACTTCACAACATGGGAGCAAAGTGATTGGCTGATTATTTGATTTGATTTGACTAATACGAGTTCAACATTATTTCAGTTATCTTGTCCTGTTTGTACATATGTATGGTGTTTATCACAGTATCGACAATTTTTCAGTTATGTAAAGGCTTTCCTGGATTGCCCAGTACTGGGCTAGGGCTCTGAAGTGACTTGCCAAAAGTCCCTCCCACAAAATGAGATGTGTCCATGGAATTTGAACCCGGGACTCCCGAGCTCTATGTTCTAAGAAAGATTTTGATTTCA
Source organism: Cerastoderma edule (assembly GCA_947846245.1). Classification (NCBI taxonomy): domain Eukaryota; kingdom Metazoa; phylum Mollusca; class Bivalvia; order Cardiida; family Cardiidae; genus Cerastoderma; species Cerastoderma edule. The sequence goes on from OX401416.1 coordinate 23,350,589, forward strand.
AAGACATAAATAATCATCAATATGCACCTTTGCCTCATCAGTCACAGGTAGACATTGTCTGTGAAGAAAGAAGTATACAGAAGTATACAGACCCATTTCCCAGCATTGAACTTTGTTTGAAATCGAGACCCAAAGCAACAGCATACAAAATATATCCAAGTATTAACCATCTTATTTCTGTTTTAAATTTTGGTCTATTGTGTGGTATACACAGTGCAAACAAATACAGTGAACCCTCGTTTATCCGGACCCCGATTATCCGGATGTCTCGCAATCCGAACAAAATTGTAAGGGAACGGAATTATTGGACCAGTTTATTGCAGACGACTTTAGAAAACATTGTGGGTAAAGGAGAAATTGTGACGAGCAATTTCTCCTTTTCCAACAATGTTTTCTTCCATATCAGAAGATTATCTTTGAATTTCATCACGTTTTGATATGTCTTCTGCAAACTCTTTCAATTTGGGACGGTCGACAATTTGGCGTTTGCTAAAGGGTTATAAGTATACACCGCTCATACAGACCGTTTATGTCTTAATGTAAATAAGAACATGCTCTGCTTCATTAGTCCGGATGAATCGGTAATCCGGACATTTTGTTAGGAACGGACATGTTCGGATAAACGAGGGTTCACTGTACACCTGATGTTGATGACCACTATTACTTTAATTTGACATTATGTTAACATTACTGATTTACACCATGTCGCCCACTCTATTGTATTCTTGCATAAAGGGTCAACATCAGGTGAATTTGTATGCACTATGCCATTGAAGTACTCTAGGCCAATTTCAAAGGTATCTCAAATTCATTGCTGTATCTTTGGTAAAAATAGGTACCAAAAGTGAAACATCTTATAAGAGAATTTTTAATTTTAATGCATGTGCTTTATTAGGATTTCAGAAACCACTATGACATAAAGGATAAATTTCACCTAAAGAGCAATTTATCCCCGGTCTTTGTTTGGTTTTTAACACCATGTCAACTATTTTCTATTTATGTAACGACTTTCCTGGATCCACCAGTACTAGGCTAGTGCTGTGAAGTGACTCTTATTCTTGGTCATAATGGTTTCTATACCATTAAAGAACTCTTTTATACCATTAAAGAACTCTTTTATACCATTAAAGAACTCTTTTATACCATTAAAGAACTCTTTTATACCATTAAAGAACTCTTTTATACCATTAAAGAACTCTTTTATACCATTAAAGAACTCTTTTATACCATTAAAGAACTCTTTTATACCATTAAAGAACTCTTTTATACCATTAAAGAACTCTTTTATACCATTAAAGAACTCTTTTATACCATTAAAGAACTCTTTTATACCATTAAAGAACTCTTTTATACCATTAAAGAACTCTTTTATACCATTAAAGAACTCTTTTATACCATTAAAGAACTCTTTTATACCATTGAAGAACTCTTTTATACCATTAAAGAACTCTTTTATACCATTAAAGAACTCTTTTATACCATTGAAGAACTCTTTTATACCATTAAAGAACTCTTTTATACCATTGAAGAACTCTTTTATACCATTGAAGAACTCTTTTATACCATTAAAGAACTCTTTTCCTTCTTAATTTTGGCATCTGCTGTTGCTTTAAACTTGAACCAGACACAAATTTCAATAGGGGGGGAAATGGGTTTTAGAGTCAAGGACACTGTGTTAGAGTTGTGATACATGTGCGGGCGGGGCAGTTGTGAGGCGGGGACGCTAGGAATACCTTCATGAGCGAGGGCTTGCGCCCTTTGAAACGAGCCGGGGGATCCATCAGCAAACTGGTCAGGCACTGGTTAAGACATATAATTAACAATTTGAAACAACAATCAATTAACAATAAAACAATGGCAATTAAGCAAACCGCACATAAATGTCACAACAGTAAATGAGTGTAACAACAGTAAATGTATGTTACAATGGTAAATGAGTTGCACAATTGACAAGCTTATGACAGTAAATGAATTCAGTTAAATTAAAAAGACTTGATCAGTTAACAAGCTGGCAGTAAATGAATTAAACAGTTTATGAATAAATTAATGACAGTAAATGAATAAATGACAATGAATTGATCACACAGAAAATGCATTAATTACATAAATTCATTCAAACAGTAAATGAATTAACGTCAGTAAAGGAGTTGAACAACAGCAAAAGAAAAAAGGATTTAGTGTAATATCAAATGGACAGGCTATTTGTTCTTTAACATTTCTGAAGAAAAATGGAAACATAGATAAACAGGAATTCCAACTATCTCTAGTTGGTATGACCAACCTTGATTAAACTATCGGCACAAAATCAACCATGTCAATATATTACCACTTTGTCCATTTAAATGGAAAATAGGACTTTTATGCTTTTGATATATACTGTAAATAAAAATCTAGAAAAAAACAACAAAACAATTTCAGCAGATAATTTAAGGGTAAAAAAAAAAGACTCTTTATGACCTTTACATAACTATTGGGGTCAAATGCCAGCATTTCTTCTTAAGAAAGTTAACAAACAAAAGGGAAGCCTGCTCACTTTCAAGCCCTTTTTGTTGCTTGCACAAGAGAGTAAAACACAGATTTAAATAGAAATTTAAAACATTAAAGAATTATTCCTTGTCTCTTGTTCTTACTAATTTCTTCAATTGAAAAAAAAAAAACAACAACAAAAAAACAAGAACAGCACAAGTATTGCACTTTTTTTTATAAAATGAGAAAAAATGCTTCTAAAAGGTATTCCAAAATTTATCAATTTGCCTTCTAAGGCAGATTGAAAACGTTTCTGCAATGGTAACAGTCAACAGCTGGCCAAAACCCATCATCAAGTGTTATAAAATCAAAGCCAGGGGGGGGCAAATTCAATTCTCCATATTGCCCAGCTTGCTCTAAAGCATTCATTTTTTTTTTTTTTATATGGGTTTTACATCACATCAACATTATTTCAGTTATGTAGCGATGCCCGACTCTAAATGATGGAGGAAGACCCCATACTCAACTGCCGATAAGGGCTGGTCAAGGTGGGTAGAACCATCGGCATTCCGTAAGTCAGTCAGGAGACTGCCTCTCATGAAAATCCATATCCCTTGCAGGATTTGACAAAAACATTCATGGACAATTGGACTTTTACTAAAATTATCTATCTAACCATTCTATGGGCAAGTGCAGAAAACAATTTGGCATTGCTGGACAAGTATTTCAAAATTAGATTTTCGCCAACCCAGAAAGCCATGCTTTAGTGTCAGGCAGGCGGGGTAAGGCGGGGGTCATCCGAATCTACCTATGGGCATAATGTTGGAGTCTATGACTGAGTCGTATGACGCCCGCTCCGTTTGCGTTTTATGGGAAACAAGTCGTATTACAGGGGTGTCCTTTGACGGAATCAACAGCTGAGGTTGTATGAAAACGGAGGACGTGATTTTTTTCTTCGTCCGTGGACTCGCTGAAAGTTATTGTCACAACATAAGCAGTCTATATATAATGGAGTTAGTTACGACATCAATAGACCCCCCTACGCCATAATGAATTTGTTAATCACCAAGGAATAATTAAGTTGGATGACAAACTTTCAAGGGTCTGCAGTGAACACTATCCCTTTACCAAATGTTAAATTTTTGACGGTCCCAAATTGAAAGAGTTTGCAGACGCCATTTCAAAATGTGTTGAAATTGAAAAACAATTGAAAAACAATTATGATAGGGCAGAAAACATTGTGGGAAAAGGAGAAAAACGAGCAATTTCTCCTTTTCCCACAATGTTTTCCAGAATCGTCTGCAACAAACTGGTCAAATGTCATTGTTGTTTGGTAATGGGTTGAAGTAACTCCTCACAAAACCCTTGATTAGCAAGTTTTGAAAAATGTCACTATCAGTGAAAAAAATTGGAAGGTACAGTTGAGATGTAAAAAGAGGACAAATTGCCTGTAAAACACAATTTCTCCTTTTGTCACAATGGTTTCTTAGCTTGTCTGCTGTAGTGAATAGGAGAATAATATATGGAGTAAGGGACTAAACTTGGAACAAGGAGATTAGCATTCATGAGACAGAAACTGAACTTTGATTACAAGATATAAGGATATTTGTTTAAAAAAATCATTTCAAAGCTTGGAAGAAAGTACAACATAGTTAAAAGAAAATGTAAACATATATAAAAAAATACATATGATATTACAGGTATATAGAAAAATAATATATTTTACTCAGTTTAAACTTATTTATTTTACATCGCTTGTTACGGAAGCTTGAAGGTTATTAAATTCACTCTCTATGACTGCTTCCTGGATACTGCACCAGTACTCGCGCCGAGTTGTGGGTTAGCCCCGGCAATATTCACCTCGCCTAACGGGGATTCAAACCCGGGACCCTCGGTACAAGAGGCCGACGCTCTTCCACTGCACCACTGTTTCCCACAACTTTTACTTTTACTTCCTTTCATTATAAATCTTTTTAAATTCTCTTCTTGATTTTATTAAAACTTCAGCTAGAGAAAACTAAAGGTAAATACATACAATGCACAAAAAAGGTATTATGTACATCTTAACTGAATTTCAAATTGTGGTTCCACTAATACAACTTTGTAATTGGTCCAAATTGAAAGCAACATTAGGCGGTAAGAAGCAAGTACAAAAGAAAGCAGTTCCTTTGAGATCATGAGTAGAATCAATTGAAATACAGGTAGGAAAGGCGAGTCAAAATCAATCAATACGACATAAGGAATAAATACTGGAAAATGTAATAACTTGAGCAGTAATTATGTACTTATGATCTGTTCTAGATACAAATGATTTAACTCCATTTTTTATCATTATAAGGGTTTAACATCACATCAACAATATATCAACAATATTTCAGATATGTTCTGATGGAAGACTCAAAATCATGTAAGGGCTGGTTAAGCCAGGTAGAACCCTCTGTATTCCTTATGTCAACCAGGATCTTTGTTTCCAATAAACCATTCTTTTTAGAAAATCGTGTGAAGAAGACCATTCCAAAATAGTCAAAACAAGTGGCAAAAATGAACAATGACAGGACTTATGGAAGATTATAACTAGTCAGTTGCAAATGTAAAGAACTAATCATAAACTTTATGCGATTGTTCTCTTTCCAAGTTGATACTTTTTAACATAAAAAACCTGGCACAACCCTATGGGAAACAACACTGAAATATCTCAATATCAAGTCAATATTTGTACATGGATGATAAATTAAGTACAATTATACAGGATTGTACATGGTGCAATGATGGACAATTTATAATCTTGAGGTAATTTCGCTGTGTCTGAAATAGAATGTGTTAAAAGAAATACCATGCAAATCCTCCGTTCTTGATGCAGATGACTTATGTTTCTTTGCAATAGAAAACATACTTGCGCAATTAGCTTTCATGGTATACAGTCAAACTTTTGTTAAGAGGCCAGTCTATGGACCTGAGAAAATTGGCTGTTTAACACAGGCTGGCTGCTTAACACAAATTGATGTACACTATGAATCCAACAATGGGATTTTCTGTAGTGGTTGTTGAAGGCAGGTTGGCTGCTTCAAAGGATGGTTGCATAACACAAGTTGGACTGTATCTTCATCAGTATAGAAGATTTTCGTCTTTGGATAGAGTGTAAGCATCAGGCTTCTGAGGGGTTTTGTTAGTTTGTGGGTCAAAACTGCTTTTAGCATTTTTTTTATCAATTAAATATTGGTATATCCTTGATTCAATTCATCTATCATGGGGTTTTACATTGCATGAACATTATTTCAGTTACAGTATTTTGCAATGCTCCACTCTTAATGATGGAGGAAGACCCAATACTCAATCGCAAATTGTTTTCCGAATCGTAAGACATCTGCATCGTCAACATCATTAAACATTTTCATTTCGCTTATGTTAAGGAAAAGAGGATATTAAACCTTAGAATGCTGGGTAATTTTCTACAAATGGACTTTTATGTCGCCTGCTTTCCAAAACCTTAACTATCTACTTAATTTCATTGGGGAAATTCACTCAGAGTATCAATCAAACAGTTTATATCACAGGCCAACAGCCAATTTAATTGGCGACTGGCTTGGATTTAACCTGTTTGCAAAACAAGCATAAAATCGGTTCCAGCACTATAAGGGTTAAAGAGTGCATGAACATACATTGTATTAATTTAACATGGGAAAATACACACCGTGGTTTTGTGGGGGGTAAAAAAACATCTATTTGTATGGAAATTCTCACTATACCTGATGAGGGGTAAAACTTAATTGTGCTATGAGGGCTATTATACACTACGGGGGAAGTCCCGTCGGGCCGAATTGACGAGGCCTTAGGACCTCCCCGCTGAAATATCTCACTAAACTCCTGCGCGGAGGAGCCTACAGGAGGTGGTCTAGGGGGCGCTGCAAATGTTGGCTCTAGAAAAAGCGAAATAAAAAGCGGACAAAAATATATCTATTACAGTCTGAATAATTATGTGTTATGTTTCGAGAGTGTTATAAAACTAATCCTTGCCGACAATGTTTACAATGCTGTCCAAATGATATCCAGAGAGTTTAATGCAAAATTATAGGAAGTGCTTTATATTTATGAAGCACTTAGTATAGGTGTGCATTAAATCCATGAATTGTAAATCTTTGCAAACATTGTGAAGGATAATATGTCCAAAACAATTACCACATGTACAACCTAACATGTACATCTACGTAATTAAAGAAGAACCTAACCTATGTTAAACATTCCTCCCTACAGGTGATTCTTTGTTTAAATAGTAAATCATAAAATATTAATTAACTAAATCAATATAAATGAAAGTGATTAATGACAAATATGACAACAATGTACAGACATGTTATTCATCTACATAACATAACCCATCACCAAATATTGTTTTTTATCTTTTTTCTTTTTCAAAAAAATTCCTTATTGAAAGCATTTGTAAAGAAAATATTACTGTAATAAATCAATGACTGTATGTATCCTAAAAGAGACTTATTTGCCCTTTCCACCAATAAGTGTTCAAGGGTCTACGGCAAAACAGTAAAGATCCCTTGATTGTTCGGTCAAGGATAGTACATAGGACTAAGATAACAAGCTTCTATACAAAGCAAATTGCGTAAACAGACAACTTAGCTATACATTATTTCAAGTAATCTGTTTTTGAATAAATGAACGTTGTTTTAAGGCGCATCGACAGCTAAGGTCATTTAGCATGTCTGTTTTTGAATGTTACTCTTACAATGGTAATTCAAGCAAGCAAGGCTCTTTTACAATGCAATCTACATTTATATATAAGTAGCAATTTACATGAACATAATGTCATTTGATTTGTATTTTAATATAACTTTATCAATCATTATTCAATGATCATTCAATAAAGATTAATTATTTATCATTACGGTGGTTTTTTGATACTACATAAGGGACACTCCACAATATTGATTTCTATTTGGCACACGCATACTTCTATTTCCTCAATCTAGCCTATTCTCTCCCAATATTGGAATTCATCTCTGGTCCCAAATTCAAAGCAACTACAGACGACAAATATGAACTATAGATAATATTAATATCATGCTATCATAACGAGGGTTCAATGCAAGACTAAAGTAAGTGCTTCACAAACGTGAAGCACTTACTATAGTCTTGCATTGAACCCTCAATAACCACTTCCCAAAAATCTGATTTTACGACTGGTCCAAATTGAAAGCAACAGCAGACGACAATTATAAACCATAGGAAATAACGTGATCATAACATCATGATATATGATAGAATCCATTTTGACTAAAAGGAGAAGTTTCTGATACAAGAAATTTCTCCTTTTGTCACGACGGTTTATTTTTTTGTCTGAAAAGGAGAAATTGATTGTAATAGAAACTTCTCCTTTGATGAAATTTTCATCTAGTGAGAACTTTCTATTACAATCAATTTCTGCTTTTGTCACAATGCTTTTTTTTTTATCCGAAAAGGAGAAAATTATTGTAATAGAAACTTCTCTTTGATTTTCATCAAAGGAGAGGTTTCTATTACAAGAAATTTCTCCTTTTGTCACAATGTTTTTTTTAATCTGAAAAGGAGAAGTTGATTGTAATAGAAACTTCTCCTTTGATGAAATTTTCTGCTTTTGTCTCAATGTTCTTTTTACATCTTCTGCTGCAGGTGCATATAAGTGAGGTTTCACCGAGTAAGGAGCTTACTACATCATCACAAAACAACATCAAAAGCTCATTTTGTTATTGTGTGTAGACACAATATAATAAAAATTGGAAAGTCATGTATATCTTGTCTCAAACAATTCTTTTTAAAGTAAAATACCCATAATACTCCATTTTGATACTCTTTCCTCTGTTGATTTACTTTGGTGTTCTCGATTTATAATAGGTCTTGGCTGGAACTTTTCGCTTGACACTAAATATTTCCGGCACCAACCGATGTATACCAAAAAGGACCAAAGTTATCCGACAAAAATATAACTTCAAAATGGGGGATTATGGGTATTCAACCTTAAGCAACTCATGGCTACTATAATTATACAGTTGTTTTGGAATCACCAAAAATCATTGATTCTACTACAATTATTCAGACGTAATTAAGTGAGCTTAAACATAAATACTTCGTAAGGCTATTGCAACATAGATTGACATCTACTAATACATGTAAAAAGAAAAAGCTCATCTTCATTTATGTGCAACCCTCAATTTAATTGTTTTTACACAACATCTCAAACAAATTTTCTATCTATAGTACTTAATCATGACTCATTGAATTGTTAAGACTTACAATTTATTTGTATATTTCAATTACTTATTTTTTATTTATGTGGTATCAATGCTTTTATTTGTTTTACATCAAAGGGAAAGTAGCTCTGAATACATTGCACATACAGTCATATTTCTATGCCACATAGACACAGAAAGGTCTAATATGACAATTAGCCCACACCCTAGTTTTGAAATTTTCTTTGCCTTATTTTAAATATTCTTCAACTCGTAACATAGTGGCATGTCACCATCTTAACTATTGGGCCTTGCAGGACCTCACTCCACTCTGATACCTTTGACAGAGAAAACTGTTGATATGGATAGTCAAGTAATAAATAAATAGTGTATGTCCCTTTATATAAGAAGACTTGAAATAAAAGTAAAATGTCATACATCTAGCATCATGCTTATTGTATAATCATGACTGATATATGGTAAAGTTACAATCAGCCTAGCTGGAAACTAATATATATATATATATATTCAGTATCAACCTAATATGAAATTAAAATATTCTTCATCAAACAATGTCTAATTTCGTACATCCTGCCTATATTATAAATATTACGATTATATTCAATACAAAAGCGTACTGACGACTCGAAACTTACCTGAAATATGTAATTCCGACATGTCTGGAGGTGGCGGGAATATGTCGGCATTATACAGACCATCTGAATTTGCCGACACCGCTCCTCGTACATTACCGACAGCATCAATAAGCTGAAAATACACCATAATTAATCCTTTTGGTGCGGGAACCGACTTCATGCTTTTTCAAACAGGTTAAATCACAGGACAGTAATCAAGTGAATTGACGACTGGCCTTAGATCTAACCTGTTTGCTACTCTGAGTATCTTTCCTCAACAAAATTAAGAAGATACTTAAGGTTTTGGAAAGCAGATGATTCAAACATCTTTAAAAAAAAAAAAATACCCAGCATTTTTAGGGTTAAAGTAAATATCTTATTATAATGAAATATCTATTTACAGTAAGAAAACTAATTAACCACTTACTCCATAATAGCTCAGTTTGACACAATAATCATCTGCTTTAGCAGTCTATAGGAACTAATGTGACAATATGAAGAAATGCTCAAGATTTTCTATTTTCTAAGCACACAAGGAGGCATAATTTGCTTAGAATCAGAACCAGAGTTATGGAACTTGGAAAATGACCGTATATTATTACCCCATGTGGGACGTCTAAATCCATTCTCAACAAGTAGTTCATAAGAAACCAACATTAAAAAACTATAACAATTATTTTTGAAAATACAAAAGGGGGGCATTTGCTTTAAATTAAATCCATGTTTATGGTACCTGATTATGCTGGTTATATCTGGATGAGTAGTTTACTTCAAATAGTCAACCTTAAGAAGAAAAATATGTTCATTATTTCTTAAAAATGAATTTAAAACATTCAAAATGTTCAAAAATAGCCAATAACCTCTTTCAATTTGACCTTATGAGGATATTCTGTATGAAGAAATGTGATAAATCGTAATTATAATTTCTACCTTTTGGTTGGTTTTCCTCCAATCAGAAGTGGCCCCTTGGTCATGTGGGGACATTGACACGACCTTTGCACACTGCACCATGGGAGTAATGGCTGAAAACAAGAGGGAACAGTTACCATGGGAATAAAGCAAAATATCTTTTTTCTATCTATTCATATAGTCAATTTGGTTTTTAAGTTTTAATTAACTTCTAATATTGTTCAACATTTTTTCAGCTATATTCAACTTACGAGCATCAAGCAGGGATTCATCCAATTCTATAGAAATGCAGCACGCTTGTGAGGTACTTAAAATAGCCTTGCACTTAGCACTCAATTTGGTCTTAAACAGCAAATTTGTAGGGTATATAATTTCTTCTTTAGTCAAAAGGGTAACTATACAAAGTCATAAATAAAACATAACTTGTAATACTATATAAAAAATATGTGCATCCATATCCTATTCGGAAGAGTCACAAAAAACCTTATGAGGAAATGAGTTAAACAAATAATTTATTCTAGTGTTTTAAATATTACATAGCTGATCCTAAATATTCTCGTCAGTAGCATACAAGGAATATACAAATACAGTGGACCCTCGTTTATCCGAACACTTTCGTTCCCAGGAGAAATGTTCGTATTAACGAATTTTCCGGAATAAAGAATATGCGAGTTACAGCAAAATGTTTACCTTTACATGGTGTCGGTGTATCATGATCATTACTATGAAGTAAGAAATACACAATTATTTTTTTTTGAAGGGAAATATAAAGTGTGTTAAGGAAGTGTTTATTTGGTCAAAACGGATTTTTAAAAAAAATGACAATTTGAAGCAATGTCTTTCGAGAAGTTAAATTTCCTTAAGATAGCTCTGAAAGGAACTGTCTTCGTTTGGCTGTGGGTGTAGACATCTTCAAGTTGTATCTTCTTATTTCAATATCGAGAAATGAGATAGGTAGGGATTGTCGAGAGTTTATTTATAGGGAAAAGGAGCATATCGATTGAGTAATAATTGAAAATGATTGCCAGACATTGTCTCCCGATCGCTGTCTAAGCAGCCAATCAACACCTTTTACAAACTCAACTATCGACATGCGACCGTAATTACAATAATGTAAGACCAATCAACTGACAGAATGACCGATTAACAAACAATCAACACCTTCCAGTACACTACACTAGGTGACATGTTATGGTCAAGCATACGTGACAGTTTGCAAAACGTGTGAATGCCGTTTACAACAGAAGACCGATCCCTTCATTCGCAACTGTAACCGCAAAATAAACGATTTTACTGGTTTCCGGACTAGCCATACGCATATACTATGAAAAGTGACTGTTGGTTCCCGAATATTTTTGTCCGGTTCCGGAATGCGGATTTTCCGCATTAAACAGTTAAATTGATGAAGGTAAGATCCGTACCCTCAAAATTCTGTTCGGATGGTGAATATTCCGACGTTCGGATTATCGCGGGTCCACTG